>VXBX01004183.1:0-208919 GCA_013400415.1 Scytalopus superciliaris | reverse complement strand
AAAAAAAAAAAAAAAAACAAACCCAAATGGAATAAGCAGAATTTGAAGTGAGAGTGAAGAGCAGTTTATATACACTCCAGGCAGCTTTGTAGGTTGGATGCACAGATGCCATTTCCCCTATTTTTTTTTTCCCCCATTGATAGTAAATAAATACAATTGTTCGCTGAGAAAATGGGGAGAGAGATCTTTAAACTTACATGTAAGGGCACAATAAGGTTCAAAGGCAAATCCCTGAGTTCAGTCTGAAGCAGTAAAACGAAAGCTGAGTTGGTCTAATGGGTGGGTGTTTCCCAAGAGTTTGTAGTTAGTGTAATGTTCCAGTACTCCAGTCCACTGTATGACGGCACATCTCTGCTGGGAGGGCACGAGGGCTGCAAAGCAGCTGCCTGAGAACATCAGGTTCTCGCTCCTGTACTGAATCCATGGCTCTGAGGCAGTGTGCTTGTTAAAATAAACGGTGTTCTCTCCCCATACCACACTACTTTTGTGATTGCACAGGGCATCTCCTTGCCCAGCAGCCTGGGCATTTCTATTTATGCAGTCAAAGAGTGAGTGCTGGGAATCCTGAAGATACGGTGCTCCCTAATAACAGAGTACATTTGACCTGACTGTGGGCTGCAACATGAGGCACAGTATTTAGGGCAGATGATTTCTTCTGCTTTTGATGCGTTGTCTTCTCTTTTTAAAATATGTCTAACAAAATCAATGGGATGCCCAATGTCACATTGGGGTTTTTTAGCTTTTAAAAGCTCTTATCCTCAGCATCTCTGAGTAGAGGCTGTCAGCATATGTAATGTCCTGCAGGTATGATTTTAATGCCAAACAACATGCAAGTTTTCCATTACTTCAGAGTTCATGGGATATTTTGAGAAATGCCAACCCAGTACGGATGTAGAGATCTGTGTTCCTTTGGAAGTTTGATTCTTCCTGAGTGTATGTACAGGAACGATTGGTGTGGTTAGCTAGCTTGAGATTTTTCATATTAAACCATGAATCTGATATGTGTCATGTGGATGTTTTCTGAAATAATTGTCCCTCATTTTTCACGTACGTGTGTTATCTGCACATGTTCAAGATGTTTATGAGGGCAGATTAATTAGAGGGGAAATGCAGTTTGGCAACATCTACATCTTAATTTTTGTCAGCTTTATCAGCATGGAAAAGCTGGTGTTTGTTAGAGGGTCAAAGAAGTAGAAAGCTAGAAAAGTACCAATCTAACACAAAGAATAACCAGCTGCCTTTTATGTTTGTTTCTTCATTGTCTAACTAAACTTAAAAGAAAAACAAGTCGCTGTGAATGTAACTGAAAAGCATGTGAAATCTTCTGTTTGTTCTACACACGGCTTATTGTCTGCAGGACAAACAAAATTTGAGTAAATATTTGAAAATAACAGAGTATTGGACTTAAAGTAGGACACTGCCTGTTTTAAGGCATGTTGCATCTTGTGTTGTTAGGGCTGCTCAATGCCAGAGAAGCCACATGTTTAAAAGAAGCTGTTGGAATTTACTGAAGTTTGAATTTAACTTTGAAGACTAATTAAATAACTATAAACTCTGATACTTTCTTACCTTGGGGTTTTACGGACTGTAGTAAACTTCCTTGGGCAGGGCTGCCTGTTGCGGTGTTGTGTAAATGACATCTACATTCACCAGTTTTCACATTAAAGCCAGGGTTACCATGCCATGCATGAACTTTAGCTCTGGATCTAAATGAATCCCCATTCAGAGTAAATTCTGATATGGACAATTTCAATCCAAAGATGGAAGTTTGGAAAAATGCTGTGGTTCTTCATAAGACATTGAAAGTTATGTAGGGGCCTCGATTAGAATATATGCTATGACTAAGTCATATAAATTATTAGGCTTTTAAAGTGTATTCCTACCTGCTGTAGCTCTGCCTCCAACAGCCAACTAGACCTTGTGCAGAGGCCTGTAAGGAACTCAGAATTAGCAAGTATGTGGTAGATTCAATGCTATTTTGTTTGTCCCATTTGCAAGCTAATCACCAGTCTCCAGCTCCGGAAATCTTGTATCTCTTGTGACTGGTTGAATAGTGTGGCATGGAAGACAGGTGGCATATTTGATGGAAAAGTGTGATGCGGAGATGGTTGCTTCTTCCTGACCTTTTAATGATGACTAAATATATAGATCCGTATATACTTAGCACACTTTGAAAGTTGTTTTTCATGTTTGCTTAACAGTTTTCCTGTCTCATGGTTAGTTTAAAATTTGTTTCTTGAACGTTACTTTGAATTGCTGACTGTAATTCATATACTGCTTTGACTCTTAAGTAATGCATTATTGGAATATTAATACGACCCACTTATTTCTGATTCCCAATAAAATTAACAGATTTAAACAGGAACAACTGAAAGTTGCTATGAAAACTACTTCTGTATCGGTTATGTGATGTTTATTGTGATCTTTGGTGTATACCTCTGTTCAAAGCTGGAGGACAAATTTGCATGACCTATTTACAAGTGGATCTTACAGCAAGTTTATCTTCTGTTACCTGCCCTCTTCTGCTGCATACAGAGATATGCCATGACACACTGCTGTGCCTAATGCATGCATGTTCTCCTTATGGTAGATTTACGGTGATTAAAGTGAGTTTAATTAGCTGAGCACATGGGTAGAGGCTAGCAGTGAATTAGATGCCATTCTCCTCTCACATAAGGTGTCTCTTGTGTTTCTCTTATTGATGTTAAGCCCTTCAAAGATTCCTTCTCTGAGCCACAAACTCTGATGTGAGATTATTAAAGGGTCTTCACTTGATCCTGGCTTCCGGTCTTTGGAGGGGAGAAACAGCCCAGGGATCAAAGAGAGGTGTTAAACCTTAATATGTTGAGGCAGAAAGATCTATAGTGAAGTGGAGATGAGCTGTACTGATATTGATAGGACATGTAGTTATTTCAATAATCTATTCAGGATAGCTCCCATTCAAGCAACAGGTAGCTGGGACCCACCTCATCAAATTTTCTTCTGGTCCTCAAGTTACTTACATAATTTCTGTAAGCAGTGTGGTAGATGATGTAGAACTGATGGCACCAGTCGATAAATTAGAGAAAGGAACAAGTTCAAGCAGATAATTAAGGCCTTACCAAGACCTAGTAGCAAAACTAATCAAATTCAGTGCATGTGTTCAGCCAGGAATGAGTTGGAGCACTGAGCTGGCTGGATCCTAAAGCAGTTAAGGTGTCAGTGCAAAACAATAACCACTTAGCAGAATGAAAACTGAGACTTAATGAAGTTAAGTGATTTCCTTGAGGCTGTGCAATGGAGTCAGTAGTTTTCAAGAAAAGCAGGAACACTAGCTTTTAAAGCCTTGTTCTGTCTACTAGGCCACAAGAGTGTAGAAATGTCACTTCTGGGAAGAACAGCATTTGCTTTAAGTATAGCTCAACTAATACTAAAAGTTGGTTAGAAGAGTGACAGATGTGAAGGGATCTGCTCTTTGTGCCTTTGCTGTAATGCTAAGCAATATTTTACATTTCTTGTAATTTAGTGGCATGGAAAATTCTCCAAATATCCTCAAGTACTTTGGAAAACTGTAACTCAAAAACATAGGTGGTCCTCTTTACACTGTGTATTATTGAGCCATATACAGAATAATACCCTGACAAATGGTGATCCCATAGCCCAAACTAATCTCTGTAGAGCAGATGGGAGTTTGACAGGGGAAGAGACAAGCTGACAGCTTTTCCTCAAATAAGAGTCATACAGTGTTTTTCCAGTGCCAAGCTGGATTTGACATTTAATTAAAAATGTACCTCAGGAAAAAGAAACAAAAAAAAAAAAAAGAAGACCAAAAAACCTCCACCCCCCAAAACCCCCCAAAAACAACTTAGCAAACACGTGCCTTGATACAGATACAGAATCTATTTGGTGTTATTTTAACATGAAACCAGAAGGCGCATCACAGGGGAGAGTGGGAAACACTGAGGTACCATGGGGAATATAGACAGCATTAAAAATGTGCTTTGGCTGGTCTCTGCTTCCAAACTTGGCTTGAGGCTATGGTGATGCTTAATAAGCAAAATGAATTACTACCACTAGTCAGCCTGAGCTGCTATAATTAGAATCTAATATGGATGGTATATATTCTGATTGGCTTGAGTACAGTATTCATGTCTCTTTTTGTGGAGCTGTGAAGTCAAGAATATTGAAGATATAAGAAGCTGTTGCATTGCTGCAGAAAGTACTTATAGTAATAGAAGATGTTTCTGCATTTCTGTTTTCTCTTCAAAAATTACAAAAACAAAAGGCACCTATAGCTGGCTCTGGTATCCTTTTGATTTCCCATAGATTTTTAGAGTATATTCTGGAGTAGTTCTGTCCATGAAGTGGTCCTGTGTTGCTCTCAGCTCCCCCCTGGTGCTGTGCTCTTTCTTGGCAGGAGAAGTTGCTGGCACTCAGTTCCTTCCTGAAAACTTCTCACACTCAAGGCAGAGGAAAAAAAGCCAGGAATTGGCATTAAAGAAGGTATGAAATCATAGGAAGGGTGCCCTGAACCTTCCTGACAAAATACATTGTTTTTCCTCAGCCTTTTTTTTTTTTTTTGCCTGCTTATGTGGAAAATTGGAAGGTGATGAATCCATTGATGAGTATATGGAAAAAGAATACAATTAAATTAAGAATTTAGAATTGTTCTTTTTGCAGTTTGGCCTGGTTTATTCTAATAACTTGCAGGTTTTATGCTGTTTTCTGAGGGTCAAATTCTGTGTCAAAAAACCTTATGGTTGGGGATGTGGAAAGCAACACAACACTAAAGATCCTTGATGTTTCTGTGTGACTTGGCACATAAATACATTATTAATTATATTGTTTTAATGTGTACATCATACTTACTGCTCTGAAAAGGAGATGTGGTTACTTCATTTTTGGAAGGGTTTTTCAATGTGAGTGACAGATGTAGAGACGACAAACTAGCAAGCTGTAACTTGGAGGGGGTTTAATTTTTGGAGCAATTCTGTGTGACCTCCTCACTATATGAACTTTAATAAAAGTACAGAATTTATTATTACAGAGATAATGTAAACTGCTGAAGTCCTACACTAATTGCTTTATTCTGTGTTGGAATGTAATACCAGTAGATGTTCCTATTTCATAAAGGAATTTAATAACTTTGAATAAGATTTTTTTAAAGATGGTGAGGTAGGTACTTAATAATGCCCAGATTTGTGGTCAGCAAGTTGCATTGCTATTTCCTAATGCTTCTGGAGTTATCTGACTGACATTTTTGGGGACCTGTGAAAATCCTAGTAGCGGTTTATTGGTACTTTTAGACATGGGTTTCTTTCATATTTTGTCTGTGTGGAGCTTAACTGTCACTCAGGGTGACACTCAAAGCGTGTGAATGTCTGGAGTTGCTACTGACTTGGAAAGCCTGAGCAATTGAGCCCTCCAGCATGTCTGAGGAGCAGTAAGTGTTCCTCCAGCTGGAGCCCAGCAGGAGTTGCTGAAGGATGAGGGAACAGCACGGGGCCAGGACTGGCTCTTTACGGAGCGCTGGCTCTGCCCAGGGCCGAAGGGCTCGTGTGCCATGGATGGCCATTGATGGCAAGGCAAACTGCTCGGAGCACTGACGGATCACAGCGTTCAGGTGGTGCTCACATGATCAGTCCTGGTACCTTTGTACCTTCTCCCTCACCCACACTGTGTGTATTGAGCCCACATCTCAGGCCCCTGAGATTCCTGCCGGGGACCACAGGCCCAAAATTAATTCACTTGGAATGACACTTGAAGGAATCGGAATCCTTCACTGGTGTTCCATCTCTAGTTGCTTTTAATAATCCTGCAGAACTCTGGTTCCTTGCTATTTTATCATTTGGGTTAGCTATTTGATAAATAAATTCCAGATTTCAGCCATTTTGGTAATTGTCTTAGTAGAAAGAAGCTTTTGAAAGTATTGTTTCTACTTTCATTTAATCCAGGATGATACTATTTCATACTAAGGAGGATTACTATTGGTTCTGGCTTTGTTGTCATAAAGCACTAGCTTTATTGAGATTTAAAAACAACCAGCACAGCAACAATAACAGCTATAAAATCACCATTTCTCTAGGGAGTCAATATGCAACATCAGTATAACCTGCCCCTGTAGACCATTTAAGTCTCATCAGCAACAGGTCATGAACCTTTTACAACACCTTTGACAAGAGCCAGTTAAGACAGTCTTTATAGATTACTTTTCCCCCCTCATTTTATTGAATAGCAAATTTAATCCCTGTGGAATTTTATAATTTGAACTGTAGCAGGAAAAGATATGTTTCAATAGTATATTCTCTCTTCAGTAATCAAGTAAAGGATAGGTTGTCTTCTGTTTGTGCAATTCAGTGAATCTTAGATTTATCAGTGGAAATATTTTATAATGTTAGTAAAATATAGTAAAATCATAAGGAAACATTCTTTCTTTATTGGTGTAGGGTTTGAGACACTGAATATATTGCTGGACGTTTGGAAAACTAGAATATCACAGCCTGTACCCAAAGTATGCATATACTTACGTGTAGACCATAACACCTTTGGAAAGAAGCAATTTTCTTGGAAATCTAAAAGTTGCATCAAATGCATTAGTAAGGTTTTTTCTGTGAAATAATTCAGGCCTTTTATTATTAATTGGTGCCTCCAGTAATGGTAGCAGTGGTTGAACCAATGCTGGTTTATACTCGAAGCACCTCACTGGACTAGCTGACTGTGTGTCACAGCAGGGCATCACCAGGTAGCAAAGTCCTACAACCAGAAAAGCACAGCTTCATTATGTTTTTGTTCAGTGTTTATATTCCTGTGAATTATTTGAAACATGGTTTCATCCCAGGTAGTATGAGACTTTAATTGGTAACTTTATTCATAAATCATTCAGAAGTTGGGGTTTTTGTGGTTTTTTGTTCTGTTCTTTGTTGGTTTTTTTTTTTAAATCTATGAGAGACCATAGCAAGGAAGAGTTCACAAAGGACCTTGAAAATTCATATCAAAGACAACAAGTCATTATCACAAAAAATGAAAATGAAAAGCAATACTGAAGTCATAAATAAAATCAGGACTGTCCTAAAATTCAGCAATAACCTCTCCCTCTTTCCATGCATGCTGTAAAGAATTGAAATTATACAGTTCAGAGCATTTCTCTTATCTAAGCAGTAGGTAGAAAAAGTACATCTTCCCCAAACCAAATGATGCTTGGATAATTGACAGCATTAGTGCAACCTCATGTAAATAGAAGATGAAAGGTGAGGAGAAGGAACCAAATACCAGAATTTTTATGACTTTATCGCTTCTCCTTGAGAACCTGCAGATATAACACTCATAAAACATTAGAGGCACCCAGAGTTCTACTGAACACACATACATGTCATAAAGAGATGACATTTATATTAAAGGGGGCTTTATATGTTGTATAATTGCATTTTAAGTAATGGAGAAAGCTGAACATATGAGCTGCCAGCCTGACTCACTAAATCAGAGGGAGGTTATACTGCAAGAACCCAATAACTGTGCTGTAGCTGTGTTTTAATGATGCCAGGACATGGATATGGCAGCAGCAGCAGCTGCTGAGATGTTGCAGGCTGGGGAGCCTGGCTTGCAGTAGGCTCTAGAACCATTCGTCATCTAAAAGGAAGAGCCAAAGGAGTAGCAGAATAACTTAATTAGTAAGTGACAATATTCAGTGTCTTCTAGAAAGTAATATAAAAATAATTACCTATTTACCAGCTAGTTTTAGATGACAGTCACAAATCGAAGAGCAAATGATTAATTTTTCTGTGGAGGTGTGGTCTGTATTGTGCAGTTCTGTTTCACAGTAATGTTGAAATCAAGCCTCCTAATTTTGGTGGGTTTTTTTTGTTCTGGAAGAATACACTTCATCTTCGTGCTTAAATATGACATGAATGATTCAATGGGGGTTTTGTACCTCAGCAAACTACAGTGGAACCCCTGAAATATGAGACCAAGCATTTGGCTGGATTAAATAACATGCAGGACCTGGGTATTACTTGCCATCCTGCCTACAGAAAATGTCAGAGCGCCTCAGATATGGCACCACTTTGCTCATTGTGGAGTTTATAGCCATTGTGGCATCTGCTGAACAACAGTGCCCTTTCTGTGCACTTATAACAAGCACTCAAATAGTAATTCTTAACAAGGTATTAATTTGTGTGTGTTGTAGCTGCAGCTGACCTAGAGAGTAGCAGCAAACAGACTCCCTGGTGTGATGGACCTCGATTGCATCCTGTGTGTGTCCATGTCTTCCTTGGGCTGTCTACAAAGAATGGATTGCATTCTGGTCATTGTTAACATCTTTAATATAAATGTCATCTCTTTGTGGCACATATGCTTTGCAGAAAATCTTCGCTCTCCTCAGAAAACATTCCTGACCGTTGTTTTTGTTTCTCAAAGAAACACATTTTTTTAAACCTACAATATATAAATCTTGGCATGCTGTCCTGCCACGGGCTGTCCCTTCCTTATTTTTATATTCATTGGGCTCCCAGGCTGAATTCCCATTTTCCATGTTACAATTTCCTGCCATGTGCTGAGCCCTCTCATCAAAGGAGCAATTCCCTTAATTTTGTTAGATGTAGGAACCCACAACAAGCTTACTAAATGCTGCTACAGGATGTTTTGTAGATATTTAGGTTTTTTTCAACCATTTCTGCTTGGTTTTGCCATAAGGCTTCTATGGGAAGAAAAATTCTGAAATTCATGAACACTTCATATCATCTATATATACCTTTTCTTTTAATCAGTGTTTTAGAACTGAAGCTTACATGCGGACAGAAAGCTAGCTTTCTAAGGCGATGAACACCTGTAAAACGGGGAAGTGAGGAAAATTCCCTTGTGTTTTCCTGAGCGGTTCCGCTGTGCCCGCTTCCATGCGATGGCAGCAGTGAGCAGCGTGTGCCTGCTGACCATTGGGAACGGGCGGTAATTCACATTTTATTGATGCCTGAGGTACAGGTAACTGACGTCCCGTACGCACACCTTGAAATCAGAAGTATGGGGAAGACATACAGAGATAACAATCAGAGAATTTGTTCAGCCTTGCCATCTGAATCGTGTTTTCCACCCGAAATAGCAGTATGGATGTAAACTGTGCAGAGAATCCACACGCTACAAGGAACAGTTCTAATGTTAGTAAATATAACTGCATGAATACTACTGATATTTGACCCTAAAAGTTTTTCCTCATTTCAGCTGCTTGCCATGAGTTTTTTAAATGGTGGACTTTTTGCACCTCATTTTTGCTCCTTTTCTTTTTTTTTTTTAAACCATTTTTACAGTCCAGGAAGCGTTTACTGCCTGGAATATGTATAGAATAGCAGGGAAGGGAAGAAGAGGTCAAGAGCTAATACCTCTGTGCAAGATCAACACCTCTGGCAGTTATTGCTCCCTTGGGATCCCTCTTTGGGTTTCACAGTTCTTGGGATTTCAGTGCCTCAGATTATTGTAGCTAGACAGTAAAAAAAAAAAAAAAAAAAAGATCAGAGCTCTTTGTAGTCTTATCAGCAGGTGACTGAGCTGGGATAGGAGCTGCTCCTGTGAGCTACAGGAGAGATCTGCCCTGTGATGTCCTCACAGCAGGAAAGAGAGAGCTTTGGAAGTTTAAAGTTTTGTCAGTTTGTGAACTTCCTCTGAGTTGTTTTTAAATTTTGGAAGTGATTTTGTACAAAATACTTAGAAAACACAGGAACAACAAAAGGGTATTATTTCCCTGTGCTCTTGATGCTTTGCAGAAAGAATATATTTGAAGCCTGTTTTGTCTCACATCCCAGAAGCATTTTAGCAAGGATCAAATTGGGGTGACTTGCTGACTTGTCTTAGAGAAAGGACAGAATCCACCCCTAGTTCTGGTCCTGACTGGTGTGTGGCACCTCTGTCTGTGGGACACCACTCTTACTGGTTGCATCTCAGTAAAGAAAGGATGCAATAGATGGTCTTGCTGATTCACAGCTCATGATAACAAAGAGAATTTAATGTTTTAATGAAGTCATCAAGGTGCACATTACATTGAGGATTGGGAAGCGGGACTCTTATCACTTCTCATAAAGAAAGGATTTCCAGGTCAGTCACAGTTGTTCTTAAATAATGTTCTTTTTTGAGGGGAGTGTAGAAGACCCAAATCTACCTTGTCCATTCCTAGATTCACACAGATTGAGTAATCACAAGAAAAAGTCCTTCATGGTGATTTGGGTTTGGTTTTCTTTTTTTAGTACTTTGATATTCTACTGTGGAATACTGAGATGTTTGCCTAGAAATGTGTAAAGCTCACACAGGAAGCTACTGAGGTAGAGAACCCCATGGTAAGTGTTTGCTAGATTACATCTCTATTGGAGGTCAGTTAATCACTGAAGAGCCTGTGATTGGTGTGTTCTTCATAACACACTCAGAAGGAGCTTCTCATTGATTTGTAGTGCTTAGTTTGTATGACATGGGGATGTTACTACTTTAACTTAGCAGAAAAAGGTATCTCTTTGCTCTCAGTATAGTTCAAATGCATCTGAATTTTGTTTTGTTTTTTTCTTTTATTTTGGGAGTTTTTGCCAGTAGCATAAGAAAGAAGCAATTCAGATTTTATACTTCATATTTATGGCTGTTCAAACAGAGTATCCTCTTCTAAAATAAAATGAAAATATATATTTTCTGCCTCATATCCCACACTGCAATAGTTTACTGTGAAACCTCTGAGGTATTTTAGCTTGCTTAAAGAGGAGTTTGTTGTTGAGTCTGACATTCCGAAGATATTTCCAAGCCATTGATTTCAGTGGATGATGCATCATCTAATGTGTAAAATAACCTTGAGAACTAAAATCAAGCTGTGAGGGCCAAGTTCTGTGGCTGTGATAGGATCATGCTGCATCTCTTCAGTTGTTTCCAGGCAGATACCTTGCCCAGGCTTTCAAACCACCAAGGTTTATGTAACTTGTTAATACTAATCATTGGAAGAAATTAAGAGAACATTAAATGGAAAATAACAACTTTGAGGTAGCCTTTGTCTCCCTGTGCAAACATTGTGGGCAGGACTGGCAGTGTATTACCTCCTACTGAAAAAAACAACAACAAAAAAAAAAAAAACCCAAACTAAAACTTAGGGACTTGTGTAAAGCTTAGTTTTAGTTGCTTGTAATTTTACTGAACAAGTCTCTTTCCCCTCACCCTTATGTAACCAGTGTTTAGGTTAGTTAAGTAATTAATTCCTGTAGTGGTTTTTACAGCTGGATATGGCCACTGGGTAACTTTCTCTCCAATTGCCCTTAGCAATGTTCATTTTGTACAGCAACATGCAGAAAGTAGACAGTCACCTCCAGAAGCACAAAAGCAGCAGTAGCTCCCTGCTTCAGTGCAGTTACATTTGATCTGTTCAGCAACAACACTGGTATCACAATCACAGGGTAAGCGGGAAAACTACAAGCAGACATGCTACACTTGTGAATACCAGGGTTTTAGGATGTACAAGAGGAGTCACAGGGTGTTTCATGCATATTCTCTAGCCTGAAAGAGGAGAAATGAGAAGTGCCAAGTTCATGATTTATAAATACTTTGCTGAGGAAAAGATAAGGAAAAGAATGATTGTATCACTCTGATGGCTTCCTTCTTGTTTTCTGAGAGTGCAGGGCACAGCATGAGAGTCGTTAGGAAAATGTTTTTAATAAAATGTTTGTATTATGTGACAAACATGGACTCATGAGGAGATGCCATACTTAAATACCCTTCTTGACTCCACCTGTGTGCCAGGAATTAGTCCTCAGATCTCTTCAGAGAGCAGATGGGCTAAGCTCCTTACTGCTGCTGACCTATTCTTTGTTGGAGACTAAGGAGCAGAAGAGTAGAATAAGGAAAGATTTCACACCCTGCTCGGTTTTAGGGACAAATTAAACAATGCCAATGTTTGTCAAAAATCCTTCAGTGCACAGGTTATTTTCCCACTTAAAGTATGCTAAACAAACAGACCCATGGCTGTTAAAATACACAACTTTTAGGGTTTTTTTCCTCTGTTCCTTATATGATTAATCTAGGTTTAAAATGAAAATTAGAGTCCAGATTCTAACAGTGTCTTGTGACTGAAATTAACTGCCTTCACATTAACACAGTTACTCCCCCAACAAACTAGGCAAGTGAGATTGAAGTCCCACTCCAGGCCCACTCAGGGAGGATTGCTGTTTGTCTTGTTTCTTGTTCAGGAAAACTGGAAAAGAAGTAGAATTACACTTCCAATGAATCTGATGTCCCAGAGCCCTTCATTAGCACTGAAAAATCTGCACCTCTGTAGTTGACTTGTGATGGTTTAAGAGTTTGCAGATATGACCATTGTGGTTTATTAGTGTAAGCTTGATTTTGCCCAGAGATAAAGCAGGAAACATAACCAAGGAATGCTGGCAGCTCAGTGGTGAGATTACCACAAACACTGCAGAACTGCTTTGATCCTTAAGTGAAAATACAATTCTGTAAGAAACCAAATTGACAGCACTGGTAGAGGTCCCACAGATGGCTGTTTTTATGCAATGGGCAATGGTTTCTAGAGGTCAGAGGCATTTGTGAGTAGAAAAGAACAGCTCTGTTCTTACCTCTACCAATGCAGAGCTGCAGAATCGATCTATCAAATTCAAATGGATTTCATTTATATCGCTCTAGCTCAGGTGCAATCTGATGCTGAAAAAAATTCCCTTGAATTGTCAACCTACTTGTGCTTACCTTTAAGCATTTATATCTGATAAATTTGCCACTTAGCTAGAGATAGAAGCTGTTCAGTTCTACCTCTTTTTGCAGTCAGTGAGGATTTTAATTGCCCCATGACCATCTCAAGCCCCTACAGACCTAAGGAAACAAAAATAAGTGGCTTAGGTAGGCATAGGTAGCTGAAGGCAGATGGGATGGTTCCTGTATGCTTTGTGCTGGTGAATGAATAAACCCGGAACAAAAATATTTTGTGTCTGAGAGATCTGAAGAGGCTTTATTTAGATGAGGAAGAGAGCTATGCATGACTGCAATTCATACTTTTGTTCACAGTTCTGCCAAGGGACGTGTTGGGCAACTGGCATTTCCAGGTCCTGGACTGTGTCTTCAAGATACCAGTGCTCAAATGACCAAATACAGAACTTCACCATCCTTGTCTGTAACTGCCAAGTTGGGACTGTATTTCCAGGGTTTTTTTCTTGTCTTTTGGTCTTTTATCAAAGTAATTTTTGTTTTACCTGTGGCACTTAATGCCAGTATACCCACTCCTGATTTCACATCACTTTTTGTAAAGTCAAACTATAGATGGGGCAGCCTCACATCTCTGTTGATGAGCAAATGAGTTATGAGGCACAGCACTGGCAAGGGGAGGGTTTTTTGAAATACTGCACTACTTGGTTATTCAGACTGGAGGAGAGCAAGTTTTGCATGTTGCCTAAGGCAGCCTACAGACAGAGTTCGTGATGTAACCCATCCAGGAGAGCCAGCAGCTCTGAATTCTGCAGCTTTGCCTAATTATTCAATCTGTGTCATTGTGAATAGACTATTTCTGTTGAGGTGAGAAAGAAAAGCAGCTTTCAGAGTAGGATTTCTGTTGGCTTCATAGGGAGTTGTGTGACTAAACACTAATTGAGGTTCTAAGGTTTAATGCTCATTACCCAACAAACTCCTTTTCAAACTTCAGCTTTGGAATTTAAAGCTTCTGTGCTGATTTTAAAAGCTCATCTGCATTTGTAAAACAGAAAAGTATGGGGTTTTTTACTTTCAAATTAATACTCTTCAGTTTCTGGCTGCTCATCATAATTTCTTCAATGCAGCCTTGTCTTCTCATTGGAAAAGTGAGATTTGATAGACACTTCC
This sequence comes from Scytalopus superciliaris, assembly GCA_013400415.1. NCBI lineage: Eukaryota > Metazoa > Chordata > Aves > Passeriformes > Rhinocryptidae > Scytalopus > Scytalopus superciliaris. The sequence continues at coordinate 195,113 of VXBX01004183.1, read as the reverse complement.
TGTTTGTGTCCAGATTGCTGCCTGGGAAATAAAAACTGAATCTGGCTTTCTTCTGAGCTCTGGGTTGGTCAATTCACTCCTAGGAGGCAACTGAGCTACCTCAGGGCCAGACCAGATGAGAGAGCTGGTCTGCAGTTTACATGTCCCCAAATTCCAGGGCCACAACTGACAACAGAAGTGGCTGTGCACACTCCAGGCCGTGCTCCATAAGGAGCTTACTCAAAGCTGACATCGAGTACGGTTCAAAGTGGCAGCAATGACAACAAGGAGAAGACACATTTAGGACTCAAGTTTTACTAGCAGTTCTTGTTTTAAGATACAAGATTACTAATCCATCATTTTGTTATGTTTTTTGAAAAATCAACCTAAAGTGATAGAAATTTATCTGAATGAAGTGGAATTATTGTCCTACTTGAGAGAGTGTGAATGGGGAGAGATCACTGTGAAACTGTCCAAGTAGTAGAAGGCATGTCCTTGGTTTCCTGTTGTATGCTAATCTTTGTTGGTGATGGTAGAGCTGAAGCTTGTAGAAAAGCATTTCTGGTGTGAGTTCATAGAATCATAAGATGGCCTTGGTTGGAAGGGACCTTAAAGATCATCAAGTTCCAACCCCCCTGCCATGGGCAGGGACATCTTCCACTAGAGCAGGTTGCTTAGAGCCCCATCAAGCCTGGCCTTGAACACCTCCAGGGATGGGGCAGCCACAGCTCCTCTGGGCAACCTGTGCCAGGGCCTCAGTGCCCTCACAATAAACAATTTCTTCCTAACATCTTATGTAAACCTACTGTCACTTTGAAGCCAATCTCCCTTGAACTGTCACTACATCTAATTTCTGTTGGCTGAATCATAGATTATGATGAGGTATATTCCATAATCTAATATTCTCTTGGATTGAGTGTATTTCTCAGATTAAAGTATCAAGGAAGAGAGTATAAGCAGGAAAGGGAGTATTGACTGACTGACTGCTCTGGAAGGGGGGAGAAATGGATTTGTTTTTTCTTTGTGAAGGCATATAATTTTGTAGAGTGAAAGCTGCTGAACCAGGTTTATTTTTACTATGTATTTATCTTCTGAAATTTTAAAACTTCCAAGGAAAATGTCAGTTTATCAAATCCAATTATGCAACCTTCAGACTTACTAAAACCTTACACTTTTCTACTTCCCACATGCTTTCTATATTTAAAAAAGCCTTTTCTGCAGTAACTAGCCTTGACAGAGATAATTGGGAAAGCAGTTTGCTTTCTTCCTACCTTCCTAATTTATGATTTTTCACTTTTTAAACTTGTTCCTCACTCCAAGACAGAACACCTCAATCGTGAGAATATTTTACTGGTCACAAGGGTTTCCTGCACGAGCAATTGTTTGAGAGTGTTTTGCGTCTAGTCTGTGCAATTCATTACAATTCCAATGCCAGGCTGCTTTTAACGGCTCATTTTAAGACGTACTAACGGCAGTGATAAATAATGAGCAGGCGTCTCAACAGATCCTGTTTTCATTTGTAAGGGTTTCACATAGCTATTTTCCTTTTCACTTCTTTATGGTTGCTTTAGTGAACTTGTCTCCCGAGGGGTGTCTCTCCATTTGAAGTCGTGTGCCACGAATGGATGGCATTGTGTGAAGCACAATGGCATAACTAAGTGTGGCACAGGGAGCCCCTTACCGGCGGTGTTTGGACAGGTTTGAGGATTTGCGTCTCTTAAGCTTCGTGTTTCAGATGGGATTGCACTTTGTGCAAGGGTTCTGTCTAGGATGTCTGCATGGTGCTGAAGAGTGTGTTTCCAGCATGATGTCAGTTACAAGAAAAGGTTTTAGTTGTCCTTTTGTTTTGTTTACAGAAAAAATTTTGTAACAAATTCAGATTTATATACTTAAAGATAGACTCCTGTAATTCAGTTTTGCTTTCTCCTTCAGAAAGGGTCATTGCTGTCAATAAGGTTGTAGTATTGAACATGGCATAAACATTGTCTGTTTGAATTATTTTAAGTAGGTCCTTGAGGAAATAATGCTGCAGATTTTGTAGGGCTTTCCATTTATATCTCTTCATATTAGAAATACACCTTTGTGTTTTATTTTTTAGGTACTGTCTCTAAGTATACTTGGAGCAAAATACTTCAGCTTCGTACCTCCTAGAGTAGTTGGAGAAATTTATGGTCCTCCTGAAGTAAATTGAAATCTTATCATTGACTTCAGGTGGGGACAGGAGACCATTCCCCAGTGAAATTGTTCCTTTCTTTCCCTCCTTTCCCCTCCCGCAAAGGGAATAATAAATTTATTTATACAATAAAATCCTATCAGAAAACCTGAACTATGATTAGCTGGTATTTAGAACTGAACTTTCCTGGTAGTAGAAAATAATTTCAGTTGTTAATTCAAATGTATATAAATGCATGGAAGAAGATAATGTATCCAACTTTTCTCTCCTCTGAAACCACTGATGGTAAAAGTTCTTTACAAAACGTCACAAGGTTATAAAAGGACCGTACCATGGCAAACCAAAGTAGCAATGGCTGGAACCCCCGAAGGACATGTTTAGCTTTTGGTCCCTTTGACTCCCTCAGCATCTGTAATCCTGTGCTGGAGAAGGAGGGTCACAGCAGGCCAGCTCAATGGCCATGAAGTATTTCCTTAACATAAAGGAAATACCGATAAGAGCAGCATATATTAATCCTTTCCTTCTCAGGAGGTTAAGTTTCTAACTCCAGGGTGATAAGAGGAGCCTGTGTCAGATCAAAATTCACAGCTGGGTGCATTTCATACAGTAACTGTTGAATGTAAAATGTGCTGTCAGTTCTTAGGATTCAGGGCAGGCTGAGCTCTAGCTCAGATCTGATCTCCACTGAGTTACCTGCTCCAGTCACTGTGCTGGAATGTCATGCCCACCTGTGTTCTTGCCTATTGTTTCAATTACTGATCTCTTGAAGAGACTTAGAAAGCCCTTTCTTCCAGCAGAAGTGTGAGCAGCATCTCCCCAAGGTCAAGACAATTTACATTTGGGTGTGTAGAGCAATGGGTTAACACATCCTAGTTTGAATCCTTTTGGATTAAAGGGAACAGTGTGGCTTTTCTGTGTCCCCAAGAGATGCTTTATCTACTGGGCCTCCCTGTGGCAAGGCAGTGCTTGAGGGCTGTTTTGTATGAAGTGTGTATTCTGCATGTTTGAAGGGAATCCATTTGTTTAGACCTACAGGAAGATGGGGGGGGGCATCTCTTTTGATGCTCCATCAGACTACTCAGCTCCATGAAGGTGGAATCAAGTCTAGGTATGCTACAGAAATGATAAATTTTGTCACAGAGGGAAGAAAACTTAGGGACTGCTAAAAACATTGATCTGTAAAGGATTGATGGTGGTTGGAGACTTACCTGCTGGGATATTGATGCCTCATTCCACTTTAGTTTCCTTTCAGCATTTCAGTCTTTTTGTAGACCTAAGATATAAAAATAATTGAATGAGTGTCAGAATGCTGGGTTTTCGAAGTCTAAGTTATTTTTCCATTGGTGTGTTCTCAGAAGTGTTTTTGAAGTGAAAAACCTGTCTTTGATGCAATCACCTGTAACAAAGCAGGAGGTTAAGATGGGTTCAGATGTCATTAGGCCTTTGACACTCATTTATTAAGATGTTTATCCAAAAGAAAACATTATTAACAATCTGAATAAGAATATGTTGGATTATCACAAGCTTTTATGAAGCAGCATTTTAATAACTTGGTAATTACTTTTGTAATTACTATGCAATGAATGCTTGAAAGTGTGGTTATCGAAATTGGGCCTTGCACTGCAACTTCACCTGAAAAAGATCGCACCCCTAATCTTATGGAATCAATGGCTTGCATTTTCTGTGGTCACTTACTTAAATCATGGATTTCTGGCACATAAGCTGATTTCCTTATGGTGTTTAATCAGTTTTTCTAGAAATCAGCAGGGCTTAAAATCAAGCACCTGAGCACTTTGAACATATTATATGAAACACGTCAAGATTCACTTCAGACTTCCATGATATTTGGTATTTTGGAGTGTCATTTTCCATCCTGGTTGCCCTAAGAGGAGCAGAGGGCATGCAGACTAGGACATTCCCAGGGAATGGAATTGCTGGTCTAAGTCAGGGTCTACAGAGCTTTTGACCAGTTCCATCCAAGGCGGGTTTCCAGCAGCACCTAACGCAGCTGGGCTGCAATTCACAGATGTTAAATTGCTACAACACTGTGTGAGTCAGACTGTCATTTGGGATGAATATTAGATTCCCATCTGTTTCATTATATAGTGTTTCATGGAATGTACCTCCCACTCTGAAGTCAATGTAGTCTTTTTGTAACCAAATGTAGGTTGGCTGTTTCCTGTTAAATTTTAGGAGATGCCCCATCTCACCCTTTCACTGAAAGACCATGTCAAGAGTTTGCATGTTTGATTTATTTTCTTAAAAGAAAAATACGCCTTTCAAATGTGGAGGAAAGTCAAACTGCTTTAAAGAGCCAACTAATACTGTAAAATCTCTGCTCAGATTGTAAACTTAGCAAATTTTACTAAATTCAAAATAGATAGGGAACAATAGCTCAGAGAGGCATGGAAAAATACATTCCAGGCAGAGTGCTACCACTTTCATTTTTCATTAAACCTAGTGCTCCCATTTTATTTTTAATAAATTCTATCTAAAATTATGCTGTGTTCAATTATACTTTTAAACTTCGGGCTAATGAAAATCTAACACTTGTGATTGTATCAAATTAGCCCTGAAGATTGAGAAAGTATTTAGTAATCTGTGCAGCATGGCCTATATTAAGTGCTGATTGATTTAATATAGGAACACATTTTATAAACGGAATAAAGTACCAAGTGAAAACCTAAAATGTGTGAATAATATATTGTCGTAGACAGTATATAGTAACTGAAGTTTGTGCTTTTATAGGATTGTCAGTGGATGTTAAACAAGCGGAACTCATCTGGAATTCTGTTTTTCACCATTTCTGCTATCATTTTGTTCAACTCCTGATTTCCTTGCCTCCTTCTGTAGTTTGTCTGTCAGGTTTGTGTCACATAGAGCACACTGATGCTGTAACAGCCACATCCTGCAAACTTCTATGTGTATGGCTTTACTCTCAGGAGTAAAATCTGTATCAGTGAAATGTCTCCTGTATTACATGTGTGAAATAACGTACTTGAATGGAAACTTGGTTCAAATTACCTTCAAGTATACTTAAGAACAGATTTAGTTCACAGTGCAAAGAGCTAAACATGAACTTTCCAGGTTTGCTGTGTAAGTAGTTACTAAGTTAGTTGGTCTGAATGCAAATACCTCACTGATTTCAATAAGCCGTTTTATTTCTAAGGCTACAACTAAGTACTACCCCATTGCCTTATTGACAGTTGTCACATGAAGTGAGACTATATGACTGCTAAAATACCTTTAAATTTTGTAGGGCTAAGTTGCTGATTGGGTGGTACTTTGTCTATGTTTTTGGGCTTTGGGGTTTTTTCTCTCTCACAGGTATTTCTGGTTTGCGTAATCTTCTGTTTGTTCTCATGAAATTCATCACTTCCATAACAGAATTTTAACAAGAGTTGGCAGAAGAGGAAAATGGTGACTTTAAAGTAAGTTTAGAGTATTTAGGGGTGTATTTATGTAACTGAGGTCATCAGGAGTTGATTTGTTTGTATTATGAAGGAGTGTGTTCAAGCTGCCTCTGAATAGAGCAGTTAGTGTTAACAACTTGGAGGGAACAATTTAGATCCCACCAGATTGCTGGAGATCAAAGATTGGGGAGTAGGATCTGAGGAGTAAAGTCTAGTTGTTAGTAACTAGAGAACTCAGGTAAATTTGGGAACATTTGGTTTCTGTGCCTCAGCATTAGAGTAAGATTGTGAAGAATCATCAACACAGATTTGCTGAGCACAAATTACATCAAACAAATCTTGTCTCTTCTTTAGATCAAAAAGGCAGCAGAACAGATAAAGAGGAAGAAGGAAATGTATTTTGAGTTACACTTAGTGACATTTCATGGGCAAAAAGTTGAATTTTCAAGTTTTCAGGCTGAGGAAATCTCTTGTGTTATCAATCCAGTTGTAGTCAACAGTTTCTTTGCAAAGGTCAGATTGCATAATGATGGGGAAAACAAAGCGGGGGTCCTTCAAAGAAGCCAGTAACACTTTTGGTGCCCCTTGGAGTATGACCAGAAGGATTCCAGAAAGCTAGGGGAAATGTCTGAATATAACTGTAGTGAAGCATTGCAAAAGGCTGTGATGTCCTTCCTTTGAAACTACATTAGGCTGTCATCTCTGGGGTGGTCAAAATATAATTAATCTTGTCTTATGGCAGGGGCAGCGCTTCCTGACAGCCCTTCCAGCCGTCCGTTTCCGTGATTCTGTCACGAGTATTTAAAGCTCTAATACAACTATATTACTGCCTATCTGAAACCTTGCAATATGTTGACTAAAAATAGCTCTATATCCTTCTGCATTAGAATTTGTAAGCATGGTTTTCCTAGCCTGCAGCAATGTAGACCAAAGCATTCTTCACAAACAGCAGTATTAAACTACTCTGTGTAGCACACAAAGATGTATTAAAACAAATACAGCGTTTCGTTGTCTGTCTGGATGAGGCATTGAAGGAAAAGGAATGCCCTAAGCAAGATAGCCCATCTTCAATCCCACTCAGTCCAAAAAAAGACTAGAGAGGAGAAACTTTTCTAAATGGAATCTTTATGCAGAGAGCTGAAATGAAAGCCAAGCCCTAAAAAGGCTTTTCCAAGTGCAATCTCCTGAAAGTCACAGCATATTAGAGACACTTTAAAAAGTCACTGAACCTGAATTCGGGCCCCAGCATCTCGGGGTCTTAAAATTCCTGACTTCTTTTTGGTGGAAAAAGGGAGGAGAAAGTATTTCTGCACCAGCTTGGCTTTTCACAAGCCCCAACTATAATCCATGATTGTAATGCTTCAGTCAGATTTGGAAATAGGATCTGAACTCTGTTGGGTTACAGCCTAAGATAAATGAATATATTAATTTAATAGTATAGCTTCATAAGGAGACAACTCCCATATTACAGCAGACATGAAACCAGCTAGTGGGGAGCAGTTTATGCACACACAAGCTCTCTGTGTGGAAAAGAAACAGTTTTATTGCTGCTTTTTTCTCCCTAGTTTTAGAAGTGCTGAAACCAAATTATACCTGTATAGCAGTTTTTGCAAGTCATTTCGGTCTCCTAGCAAAACATAAAACATGATCTCTTTGTAAAACAACAGCAATTTCCTATGAAGTCCTTCTTCACTTGGAAGTAAAATTCAGCTCCTAGTGAGAATGCCAGCATGAAGCCACAGAGCCATAAAGCCAGTGTTAAGTTTACAACTAGTCCAGAAGGAGTGAAGTGGAGCCAAAGGATACTCACGGTGTTCTTCTGCTCCTGTTTGGGGGTCCAGAACAACCTGCTTACAATCTGCCATGTGCTGAACAAGCCAGATACTCATTTACATCATTGGTCACTTGGTGTTTGGTATTTACCTTTGCTTTTAGTAGTGGCAAGCATCTGAGTAGAAATAGAAGTTTATACTTGAGTTACATAATATTTCTCCTTAAAATTCATCATCACAGTAGTTTGTTTTTAAAATATCGCAAGGTAACTCAGTAGTTTCTCCTGTGTACTCCTAGAATTTTGACAACTGCTGTTCTGAAACTGCAGTTTCTTTACGTTTAAGAAATATTTTCCTCTTAAATAACTCCTGATGGCCAAATGGCACTGCCATTCCCTTTCAACGTCAATCTTCCCACTTGAAGATGATGTTCACCTATTCCAGTATTCAGGATGATTTGAGTTCAACAGCAACAGTTCAAAGTTGGAACTTAGAGCCAAACTCCCCCACAATTTAGTTGTTTATTTTTAACTCAGCAAGCCTAACCTTGCTTATATTATGAGGCAGTTTTGGTTACAGCAACACTATTGCCCATTTTGATCAGATACGTGGAAAGAACTTTACTGCAGAACCTTTATCAGTTATTAGAATTAAGTATTTAAAATAAAATGCAATTGAGTACTTAATGAAAATAAGTGTATGTACAATTTGTCATGTCTAAGTGCTGCAGCAGGCAGTTGCAGTATTTGGAAAATTTAGTAGAGCTATTCTAAATTAAGCCTAGTACAGTGAGCTGAGAACCAGTCACTAATCCAAAGAAGTGTGAGCTCTTGGGGGTTTTTTGCATAGAAAAGGCAAACAATGTTGTTATACACCATATGAAGTTTGACTAATCATCATCCAAAATCAAAAACACAGCACAGTACCACCTACTAGGAAGAAAATGAACTTAATTCCAGCCAAAACGAGGACAAGTAGTCAAAATTCAAGTAGCACTTATCAAGCCTAAGAGAGCACACAAGTCCTTCAGCATTTGCCGTATTCTGTTCTTCATGTAGAAAATGTCAAGTGCCACTTGAAATGGAGATGAAGTTTGAAACACGCAGACAATGTTCAGTTTTCTTCTAACTGTTGATCAGCTAGTAGAGAATTAGTACATTTTGAATTCCAGACAAGACTCTATCCTCTGGACAGAGTGCCCCCGAAACTCCCACCTGATGTATGGTTTATGGAAACCATGGTCCGTTTCACCTAAATCAAGATTAGGGACTGTGAGAACTTTTGGCAGCTCAAATACAATCCAGTGCAAAAAGCAGTGTTTGCATTTCTGGGAAAAACAACAGCCTGTACAGTATGTTTCTGTAGAGACCAGGGGATACATTCAGTGTCTTAAAACGCTAAATCAGTAAACTGGACTGTGTTCTGCTGACTCTCACAGGGATGAAAACAGGTCTCGGGGCTGCAGGGTTAGCAATAGCAACAGGAAAATTGAGGCTGACTCCTTGAGGACTGTCTTCATCTCGTCTGTGGTACACATTAGGGAAGCACTGATGCCCCTGTGTTTGTTAATGTCCACAGTGTTTTAATTTGTTTGCATTTATAATTAAAACTTCTGTTCCTTAGTATTTCTCTGAAGGCCAGCAAAATTAGCAGTCTGCTAATGCATTTTTGCTGGAAAAAAAATAGACTGTTGAGGTTTGCTACACTTACTTTACAGAACTATGACAGAATTGGATTAATTCATATCTTTTTTTGTTTTGTTTTTATTTGTCTTTTGGCTCATGTTCTTAATTTCAGATGATAATGGGTGTATGAAATGTCCTCTGCACTTTCTCGTTCCTTAGAAAGTCTTTGAATTGTTGATCAACAGACTTTTCATTTTATAAAGAACCTCATCCTGTTACATTAATTTTGTTAGTAAGTAGGATGGGTTGTGTGTGAGAGAATACATTTTTAGGGCTTAAAGGGTGAAAATCAATTTTCATAAGATTCCTCTGCAATTCTCATGATTAAGTGAGTCTTTATCTAAGCTAATGTGATGAGTTTTTTTAACAATGTAGATAAACTGGTTCAAATTCATTACATTAATACTTTTTATATTGCTTTGGCTCAGCTAAATCTGTTTTGGTTAATTCATTGATTAAATCAGAAATAAATTGACAAGAAATTAAATCAGTGTAAAAGTTAGAACCCAAATGAACAAAATGTTACCCAAGAAGTTGCCAAAGGTGGAAACTGTGGTCTCTAGGCCATTGATGCTGTGGTTTCTGGAGAGGCAGAGATTGTCCAGTGCTCGGCCCCAGGGTTAGGAAGTGAGATCAGAGTCAGGCCACCTCAGAGGTGGATTAGAGGGCCCTGATGTGGAAACATGTTTGAGATCTGCTGATCTAAAGAAGTTGCTAGGCTTTGGACTTTTCCTAAGTCTGCAAGTGAAAAATAACTTTTTAGTTAGTGCCTCTTTTGTAAAGTGCTGACCTTCTCTAGTCTGTATCCTGCTCTGTGCCTCCCATCATGTTTACGGAACTGGGCTTCTAATTTACCAGCACTTTGGAGTACAGGCTTGTCAGCTGTTTGATCCAGTCCTCCTGCTACTGGCTGTGTAACATTCTGTATTACTCAGGAGAGCAAGAAATAGCCTTGTGGAAATTGAGAAGTTAGAAGGAATAGAGAACTTGATTTAATAAATGAACCACTGCCACACCGGAATAGATCAGAGTGGCTCAAAGGTTCGGCACATTTCTTTCCCCTTGTAAGTAAGAAAAACAGGCAAAATCAAATAAGCTGGGACCAGAGCTGAAGAGAAACAATACTGTCCATGATGCCAGTAACTGAGAAGTCAGCAACAAAAGGAGGGATGGGATCATAAAAAGAAGCAGAGGAGAAAGAAGATGAAGGCTACCAGCTCATTACAGTTGCTGTTGCTGCACTGCCTCTTCTTGTCAAATTTACAGCACCGGAGCACCATGAGGCCCTATTGGTATTCTCAGTGCACACACTCACACAGTTGTGTGTCTTCTGAAAGTTTCTGTGGGCTCAGGAGGAGGATGTTGAAAATGGGGAGGAAAGCAGAGAAAACAGAGACACAAAGTGAGTAGCTTGAGAGGAGCTGTCCTCGCTGTAGGTGATTCTGGTTCCATTGCTCACAAACAAGAAACAGATTGATCTTCCCAGAAACATTCCCTGGTGGGTTTGTGGAAGTTTAAGACATGATAGGATTTTGTCAGCAGTGATGAGATCTTCCAGAGAGACTGGTGATTAGTCTAACAAGATTGCTGTTATTCAGAGGTAGCTGTCAAAATTATAGAATTACATGGGAAATATTAATAAGAATTATTGCTTTTATTTGCACAGATGCTAAATCCCTCAACCAAGACAAATAAAAGCTCAATACATTTTTGCTGTTTTTTCCTCTGTGGTTAAAACCATGTGATACAGAATCACAAGTGATTAAGAAAAATGCACATTATTGAGAGGAAAAATGGAAACAGAAGAGGAAAAAAGCTGTAGGAAAATCCAGTGAGGAACAACTTCCTTATCTCAAAATTTAGGGCTTCCAGTCAGCTCTCAAACGGTTCTGAGTTTTTAGTAAGAATTGTTGAAGTTGTTGATGAGTTGCATGGTGATAGAGTAGGATCCATATTCTGCAGTCACAGATCAATGTTCATGGTAACAAACTCTGTAACATGTTCTTTTTGTTTCCGCATTCCCAGTGTCTTACCGGCATTCTACATGACTCCATCACTGTTCTTGCTCCTATCCTAGTGATGCTTTTTCCATGGGATTTTTTCCTCTCTGGTACATTCCAGTCAGCTATCCATCATCATGGAAAGGGGCATCCCAGCTTTGGGAAAGAGTGTGCCTGAAAGGATGTGGAATTGATTACTCTTGGCAGTGCTGTAGCCATTTGTAAGTTCTAATTTATCCCAGGCAGACACAGAATGCCATCTGGTCATGCCAAAGTGATTTGAAAGGAAGCACAGAAAGGCACGGTTTGAGTTGGCCATCTGTCCTCATGTCTGTAACATCAGAGAGGGAGGTGTTGGCATGGCTGAGGCCAGGAGCTGGGGTTTTGTTGTTTTTCTCAGAGGACAGGGAAGTAGGATCTGCCACAGCCTTCTGGTAGCATTGCTCCTTGGAGTTTTTCAAGGTTGAGTAAGATGGGAGGGGAAGAAGGCCAACTAATACCTGCATCTTGGATTTCTCACTCATTCACTTACATATCCCAGCAGGAGCATGTGTTGGTGGATGGGTGTTGGGGTGTGTGGGTGGGTAGATATATCTAGTCCTGAAATCACTTTGTTAGAAGTAGTTGCCTTCACGCTTCAGGCAAGGATGCAGCACAGTGTTAACAGTTCAAGGAAGTGAGGATAGGGTGTTTTTGTGGTTTTGTTTCAGTTTTGTAGTTTTGTTTGTTTATTTAGGGGTTTGATTTTTTTGGGGGGACTGTTGGGTTGGGGTGTTTGTTGCCTTTTTTTTTTCTTTTTTTTTTTTTTAAGGGCTGGTAGCTTGCTGTGAATGCACTGTAAACAGTAAAAAAAACCCAAAAGTTTGTCTACTTCAGAGCTTTGTGCTCACACCAAGTCCTTAGAAGCAAGAAGGCGTTTGATGGATGAACCCCTCCATTTGCTACCTTTACTATAAGTAAATCAGTGCTAATCTCATAGTACAAAGCACAGTGTGCATAGTATGTGTGCAATCCATACACATCTCTCATAGTTTGGGAAGTACTGATAGAATTCTGGGGCATCCCCACCTACCAATAGTGGTTCTGATTGCTAGGATAGAGATTTTGGTTCCCTTTTACCTTAGATTATAGGTAATTTAATCCTGTGATATTGATGCAGGGAGCTGCTAAATAGTACTTTTTTAAGTGGATTAGAGTTGTCTTAAATTCTTCTCCACTTCTGTGAATTACAGTCATTTAGTGGGGGAAAGGGTGGTACATGTTTTTGTGATGGGGAGGAGGGGGTCACCACATTTGAACTGAGAGCCTTTTTCATTTTTGTCTATATACGGAAAATAGAAATATACAGAAAGAAAACAAGTGATAAGCGTCAGTTCTGAATTCTGTACTTGTGAGCAGGAGACTGTCCTCGCCTCTTGGGAAGCAAACTTTGGGAAATACAAAGTGCAGATCACAGCAGTTGTTCCCAGAGTGCTGTTTGGTATGCAGCAAACCCAGCAAGCGAGGCCCTAAGCAGCAATCTTTGGAATCTATTACATTTGTTCCACAAAGTCACTCTAAACCCGTTTAATCTCCTTCATCAGTGCTGCTGACACCCGCAACTTATGCACTGAGTAGACAACTGAAGGAGGAGATTTATAAGGTGGCTCTCTCCATTGATTCTTAGGCGGCCAGTTTTCACACTTGAGGAAGGGCAATGTTTCATTTTACTTTATCATCTTCTCCCATACTGGATAACAGTGCTAGTACTGACCCAACAATACTTTTAGGTTTATGAACTAACCAGAAATTAAATGGTCATTGTCAGTACCACCTTCCCAGGGATTACCTTGCATGGCAACACAGTCCCCCTTGTCCACGTGGAACGCAAAAAGGCTGGGAGCAGGAAAGTGGTGGGGGACTGTGGCTTTTGTGTTTATTCAAAGGCTTTTTTTTGAATCAGGCATTTAATAGCAGATTGGTCTTTTTTCAAAGTCCTTTTGAGGGCACAGAGGGCACAGGAGCTGTGGCAGAAATCCTGAATGCAGCAGAAGGAGCAGCTTGTTTCACACAGTAGTGCTGGCATTAGTAAATGGGTATTGGCAGAGTGACTGAGTGAGGGACTCTGGACTGGGAAGTAAATCAACAGCTTGCTTTTTCTGTGCTTTATTTGCTCCTCTTAAAAGGCCAGTGCTAAGGAAGGGAAGGCAGAGAACGTGGTAAACTTGCTGTGGAATTTTTGAAAGCTTTCAGGATTGATTTGACACACTGAAGTTACGGAAGTTTCTACCTGAAGTCAAAGAAAGAAATAAGCCAATGGTTTGTGCTCTAAGAAGTCCTGTCTCTGGAGAATGGACTTTGGCCGAGTAAGCAAGACTGTAAGCAGTTAAATTCCCGGGAGCAATGGCGGTTTGTCCCTGTGTTTAGGTGTGAGCTGAATTTGCAGGAAAGATCATTATCGTGTCAGATTATAAATCCGCTGTCGCAGCGGCAGCAGCATCAAAGGTCTGTTTGCCTGCCCCTGGCATTCCTGGGAGACGGCTCAGCCTCACTGCTTCACACGTGCTTTCTCAGGGAATGGCTTGTGCTCTGGAGGCAGATGGAAGCTGGGAGTGACACTGCTAAAAGAACTGCATATCTCTTCCCTCGAGACTTTTCACAGTTCAGAGGTCAAATGTACAGAAAACTAAGAGTGTCTAAAAATGCTGTTGGAATGCTAAGCAAAATTAACTCAGAGCATAAGGGGCCTTGGAAGGAATTTTCTAGAGAAAATGAAATTGTGCTGTGTTCTCACTACTGATTCAGTACTGATAATGTAATAGTTTAAGCCACTTAGACTCAGTTCTTTTACTTACATATTGTGAAAAGCAGTATTTCATCAGTTTAAAGCTGTCATAAATTATGAAGTTGTTCTAAACCTGTATTTTGTTTCCAAGGTAAATGATATTTGGGTTTCTTCAGCTGATATTGCAGGCTAATCTGGAGAGTAAGGAGTTCAGTAGATCCTGTTAAATTAATCTGTAATTCCCAATTGGCTTTTCTTACTAATCTCCTGACTTTTAATGTGCATCCTTCACAATTCAAAAATAGAAAATAGAAATGTGCATCTGAAAGATCTGGGAGAGGTCAAATAATATCTCAGTCACAGGCTTCGTGGACCTATAATTAAATACATTTCTGAAACATTGCTTAACATGCAAAAACTTGCCTGGTTGCTGTTCTGTGGGATTCCTTCTCAACAGAGAGCTATTACTATCTTGAAGGTTTCTGACTGTAACTGATGAAGTACCATCTGCTAAAGGAATTGTGGCGATAGTTTCATCTTCAGTACATCCCTTCTGGTTATTGTGGGCAAAATAGAGGGACTATTCAGAGAAAACAATGGTACAAGAACCAGTGTCATCTTTGTTTTAATGCCTATAGTGTGGCCACAGTGGTAGCCTCTGGGTTGGGAACCCGCTGTATAAACTTGGTGTTACTGGGTTGAGGTGAATCTGTAGCAGGGAGAAGTTATGTGACCTCATCAAGGCAATCAGGGTTGTGGCAGTGGTATTTCTGCCTTCCAAATACATTTGCTTTATTTTTATCCTCTGAAAGAAATGGAAAGAGGGAGGAGAAATGCGCAAGGGGATGAATGGCAGCTGAGAATTTGTGGAAAAAAAGGAAGGGTGGGAAAGTGGGTTACTGTCACAGCAGAGATGATGCTGTGAGGAAAGGAGCCAGAGAGCAGCCACGTACTGCAGCCCGAATGGCGGTGAAGAGTTTGCAGGAGATGGAGCAAGTGTCACCTCTGCCAGCGAGCTCTGGGGTAGCACCTTCTGTGCTGACCCTGGGCATCTGTTACAGTTCTGAGGTCCTACAACCAAAGAGCAGGAGAGAAAAGAAAGTTGCAAACAGCTGAGAAAATGCACAAGAACAGAAATTATACAGATGAACCTTTAGCTCCCTGAGAATGGTGAACATCTGGTAGATGCTTTCTTAGCTCATGAGCTGCTCTGTTATTTCTTTAGCACTGTTTTCATTTAGGACAAGCCTCTTCTGTTTGCCTGAACTCATCAGGCAAAGAAGGCAGGCTGATGGGAACAGTACCTTCAGGGGAGTGTTCTCTCCAGTGGAATGAAATCTGAAGGCTCATTCAAGTCCCAGCTGATCTCTGTTAGTTTTGTTTATGCTGTTGTTCCAGACAGTAAACTAAAAAAATTGTCTTCTCTTGACTGACTTCTCATCTGTGGAACAGCACACTCCGTGAATTATTTCCATCACGGAAGTTTCTTTTCATGAAAAGTAAGGTAGATACATAAAATATAGCTTTCATTTTCCCAAGTCCTCTAAAATTATTAGTTTTAAGGCAGAAATGGCCACTGTACCCTTCAGAACCATCCTTGTATTGAAGATGCTGAAAGTCAGCTTTCTCTCTTTCTGCTCAGAGAATGAGTGCTTTGACTACATCCTCAGCTTTCCCATTAAGCAATCTCCTGAGGTGTTCATGGTGGAGCCAAAGAGGGGGGGTTTTGTGTATGCTCTGATGATCTTTCTTAAAGAGAAAGGGATTTTATTCACTAATGTTTGCATTTCTGGTTGATAGCTTTAAAAAACTACTTCAGAGGTTTGTAATCAAATCAAACGGATGTTTATCTAGAGAAAGGAGGCTTAAGGCCAGAGAAACACTGGCTCATGTCCACTTGTTCAAGGAGTTCAATCCTGGCCAAAAATAAAAAAGCCTTTGTAATACAGTGTCTTCTGTTTGGCTTGACTTGTGTCTCAACACAAAATAAAAATTAAATAAGCCAGCAGAGATACAGGTATGATTAAAAATATCGCAAGGCATCCAAGACAAAAGTATTTAAGCTATTATTTTGTACATGAATGTAATCACTTCACCTGGTTTCATCGTGCCCTTTTTGCTGCTAGGGTAAACAAATTTGTAATGTATATTAGGTCAAGAATCTGGTAGGGACCAGAATGTGCAGTTCATAAATCTGCACAAACACATGGGGAGCACAGCTACAGCTGTAAAATGCAATAGTGGATCCAGCCTTTCCTTGAAGATGACATGTTAATAAATTGTGATTTCTTTCAGAGGATGGACTGTCAGACTGGACTTATGCTGGACTCTGTGCTTCCACCTGTATGGAAAAAAAAAAAGACCATATTCAAGCTGCTCAGGTCATGTAATGCCCTGCTCACCTTTATGGAGAAAAATAAACAATGGCTTAATAGCACATGGGGATTAAGTTGGCAAAGTCAAACTCTCAAAAGCTGAAGTACAGAATCACACTTTAGAACTTCAAAACTTAATCTGGCACTTCTGTGTGTAAAATGCACCAAACCCTTTTTTCTGTCTCCCTATATCAGTATGCATGTTTTCTTTTTATGGTCCTTCCTTTAGGCAGCCCACAGAGTAGGCACCTGCCAGTGACTGAGAGGTAATTCAGTAATTTTCTCAGTGTCAGGTACACAGTTCTATTTACTAGACAGTGTCCTAATATCACACTTGATTACAGATTTATTGCTGGTCTCATGGGCTTTTCATGGAGTTCATTATCATTGCATCTGAGTGTTTCACAAATGTTAACGGGTTTATCTTCACAACTCATTCTGAGTGGTGGTATTATTACAGGCTCCTTAGAGATTTTCCTTGCCAGTCTTTAATTATTTTTCCACTGAATATTTGCAAATGGCAGCCTTAGACACTGTAATTCAGTAAAAATTAGGCAGATATTTCTGGCATGTCAATAAGCATCCTTAATTCCTGGATCTTTGCCAGTAATGGGTAATCCAGTGCACACTTCAGAAGAATGAATACAAAAAAGCTCATTAAATAAGCACTTGGAACTTTATTTGCTTGTTTTTAATTGTTAAACTTATGTATTTTCTCCGGCTTTGTTTTTGGAAAAAGCTGAGGCTTTTTTTTTTTTTTAAACTTCTAAACCACTTTTTCCTGTGGACTGTTGCCCAAGCTGTTCAAAGCCTGCAAAATATTAAGCAATTGATAATGGAATTTTAAAAAAATTCATGCCAGAAAAAGACAACCATAAATTATAGTGCTTATAAACATCATGCAGCTCAGTAGTTTCAATCTGTTATAACCCGATTGTTAAAATAAATAATGATGTTTTAATATGATGCAAAGTATGTAGAAATACTATTAGGACATTATATAAAAATTCTGCTAAGTATTGTTAACTGCCCAGTGAAGTCAGATTTTAATTAGTTTAAGAGATTCTCCGGGGTGTTGGTGAGAGCCCCTTCTGTATCCATGAGCTTTCCTGTTGCTCTCATCAGCCATTCTGACATCTGGTCTCCAAAGGCCACTTCCTCTCGCTGTCTCCTGCAAGTAGGTCACTTCATTGCAGCAATATGGGAAGTGAAAGGTAGAAAAGACAGAAGAGGAAAGAAAAGTAGCCAAGAAACTGGAACAGGTCTGTTCAGATTCATACAACTGACATAATTTGGCAGTGGGCAATCCAGAAGTAACCGTCTTGAAGAACCACATTTTAACCCACATTTGAAAAGCTCCACACTGCACAGCCAAGGCACAACCTCTGCAAGAATGACTTAGCTCTTCATGCATAATTTCCTACTTTATTTCCATGCTGATGAATTCCTACCTTTCTCCTTCCTGTAGAGCAGAGAACTTACTTTAAAACATACAAGGTACTATTGTATAAAGTGGGTGAAGAGTAAGGGCCCAATTTAAAGGATTTTAAAGGATCCAGTGATAGTGGGTTTTAGCACATATTCCACATGCATTTTTATGTGCCTTTACACTTAGTTACTGATGTGAAATGTAATTCCCCTCAGATGTCACCTTGGAGGTGCTGAAATGGCTGTGAAAATCCTGAGGCACCAGTTAGCAGAATTAATGTGTGTGAAAGATAACATATCGTGACATGACATGATGGAAGTCAGCTGGCCTCAGCTTTTTGTGTTGGAAAGCTCTCTACGGATCCTTCTCTTTCTGAGCATCTTCTGTTTTACCTCTGCTTAAGTGAGTTTTGCTTTTATGAGCCACTACAATTATGAGTTTGATGTTTTAGGAAAGCTTCTGAAAATAAAAATGCCGTCTCTTCTATGTGTATGGCCTTTAGGAATGCTGATGACCTTTGGGGGCACAGTTTTAATGTAGTTTTTATGTAAGTGTGCAACAGTTTCATGGTATCTTAGTTGGGTACAGAGAGACGAGCTGTTTTATGGATAGATACAGTAAAAGAAAAGATGATTGCACTTCCTTATACTTGTTACATCTAATTTCTGGTACTTACATGTATAGTGTTACATGTTTAAAATACCATCACAGTGGCAACTTCATCCTGATTTACAAATTCTTACAAATCAAATATTTTTATGCAGCAAGAAGATGCAAAAGGTCCATCTGCCTAAAGGAGAGAGGAGATGATTTAGAGGTGGTGGTGTTCTCACCCACCATTGCCCCAATTAGTGTAATTATTTTGAGTTAATAAGGGTCTACAGGATGAGCTGAACATGGCAAAGATAAAAATCTGTTAGTGTTTCTGCAGAGCTGTAGGATAAATTTATAACTGATTTAGTTACTGAATAGCTGAAAGGGAAGGAAATTTGGTTAAAAGAAAATGAAGTTTGATTCTTAAGTACACGTATATTTTGGCCATGTGTTCATCATTTGAGGGAAAAGAATACCCATCACCATGACTCCTGTGTAAGTGATAACACAGTGCAGACTGATGCAGAGGAACAAGTTCTCTACTCTTGAAATTAAAAGCTTGTTCCCTCACAGTCAGCATGACTTTGTCCAGAACACTCAGGAATATTCAGTGCTTAACTTGTTGGCTGTTTATATAAAAAAATCCAGCAGTGCTCCCTCACTTCACTACAAGGAGGTGACAGATGAGGATGCTAGTGAGGCAGCCCCAGGATTATTCCAGAAACTAAGTGGCTTTTGTGCCTCTGACCCCTCGTGCTCTATTCCGTGTAAACATAACTAGTGCTCTCTGAATGGGTGTTTATGGGCTGGATGTAGGTTTATGGGCATGGGTATGTTGGACAGCTATTGGTATGCCCTAAAGATGAGTATGAAATAGCCAGAAGTGCCAGACAATAGTCTTGAAAAGCCTAGTATCAGCTTCAATACAAGTTTTTGAGCAATTACAGCACTGTAGTCCAGTTTTGTAATATGTGGACATTTTAACTTATACTGCAGTTACGAGAATTCTGTTAATTATCTCGCTCAGAACATCAGATTCCTGCTACTTTATCGGAGTAGTAATATCATGGATTGGGACCAGGAATTACATTTATTGTGAGAATGAGAAGAAAATCCATAGATGTGAAGTCTCTTGAAGTGCAGGGCAGTACAGTGATTTCTTCAATGTCAATAAAATCTGATGTGCAGATGCTGTTACTAATTGGGCAGTCTGTTTATTGAGTTCCCATCAAGCTGTGACACACAAAGGAAATCCTTTCAACCTCTGCTGTTCTTGGGCTCTACTGTGAGGTTTGTGCAACATACTTCCCTTGCAATATCTTAAATTATTTTTACTTAATTTTAATTTTGACTTTGCTACCAGCCACTGTCAAATGAAAGAGGTAAAAGATCTCAGGTTTTGGGAAAAACCTTTATGAGCTCTTTTCCTTGATACAATATTTTGTTCTTTTAAATGTTATTGTCTTTAACTGTGAGAATCTGATCAGTTTAATTCCCCCCACAAAACCAAATTTAGGTTTTTTTATCGAGTTTCATTGACACTTAAATAATGCTTGTGCCAGAGTAAGATTCAAATTACAAGTTAATTTAAAAATGCAATAAAAAGCTACTTAGGTGACTCAAGTTGTGACAGCTTTCTGCAAGCAACTGAAGGACACCAATATCTAAAGGTCCTTGGTGAGACACTTATCTCAGTGATATCCAAGATGTTGCTTCTGCTTGTGACACCCTGATGTTTCCCATGTAAAATACTTCCCGTTTTGAGGGAGGAATAAGTAGTGAACAGAAGAGCTCTAGATTGTTGTGAGCAGGTGCTCACCCTGCAAGCTGAATTTGATGGTACAGGTGGGCTAGCATGGAGTTAAACAAGGGACAAGGGGATTTGGAAGAATAGCTTATCTAGGAACTTGTCATGAATGGGTATGGATTTTCTGAGATCTCTTCAAATCTTTAATCAATGGATGCCAATACCATTTTATTCACAAGGAGAATTGTCTGAATGTATCAGAAATACCAGCGCTCTCCAACCAGCTGCCAACATGCCCAGCCCAACATGACAGCTTTGATAGCACAGTAAAAATTCGCAATCCAACATCTGCAGTCCACAGACATTTGAAAGCAAAGTTGTTTGTGCTGAATATCAAGTTAAGGAATATCACACAGAATATGTAGCAGTTTTTTTGGAAGGAAATTTAGCTAACTTGTTTTAAATGGGAGGAAAAAGGCCTGAATATCCACTGGGGCTGGGTGGGGAGAATGGGAGAGTTTGTCCGTTTTGCAGCTTTCCCAGAGATTCACTGTGCTGTGACAGGCTCTTTGTCTGCATTGAGCACTCGTTTTTCTGGCCAGGTTCTTCACTTCAGAAATGAAACACTGAAATTATTCTTGTATTCTCATTTCTCCCCATTAGCGTGCTACCTTTGAGTGAGCCATATGATCTCCCAGATAGTTTGCACTGTGCTTTGGAGGCCCACATTCTGACTGGGGCTGTTCAGAACAAGTGCAGTTGCAAGTAAATTGCTACCAAATGCCCGACCTGCTTTTGCTTGCTGTGGTTTGCAAATCTCAGAGCTAAAACATGGAGCTTGGCACAGAGTTCCAATTATAGTAAACCAAACAGATTTGCAGGTTCTTCAGTGAAGTAGCTTTTATATCACTAATGGCAATTACTGTCTTAAAAGTAATAATGTTGCAACCTCAGCTTTTGACAAGTTAATAAAATACTTCCTTCTTTTCTTTTGTTTTGTTTGTAGGTTTACCGCAGTTTTCATCCCCCCAAGAACTGTTTGCAAACAGGAGTTACTAAACTTCACAGCACCAGAGAAGGTAAGCAAGTTTTTCTGGCTTAATGGTTAATTCTCTTGTGGCTGGAGCAGCTGATGCCCATATGGGTATTGTGTTTCATCTTAGCTTCATTGCTGCTTTCTCAGTGTATCATTTAGTTCCGAGTTAGCGCTCAATTGGCAGTTGTTTTTTCTAGAGCCATCAGCAGATCCACGTACCACATTAGCCCTGAGATGCTTAAAAATACAGATAGTTTCGGTCATCTTTAGCTTAGAATCTCTCCTGGAAGTGAATTAACCATTTCAGTGTTTAATTTTGTTTGAGATTTCCAAAGCTTTGCTGATAGACAAAAGATAATAGCCAATTATTCAAACTAGTATTAGCAACTTGATTAGTGCAGAAATCCTGGTGCATTTATCTCAAATGGCATATTTGGAAGTTTTTTAATATTGTTCCATTGTCACTGAGCTGATTGCATAAATAGCCCGTCCTAACATCTGTGTGTACAACCAGCAGTTTGAAAACATTCTTCTGTGGTCTGTATCCAGCACTTTCTGCTTTAAAAATGTTGTTCAAATTTTAGCAAGCCTTATTTTTATGCACAGTAAATCAATACCACTTCACATAGATACATTCTGAGTAAAAGGTAAGTTTTAATTTTTTGAGTTATTCAAAGTTGAATTTCAAAGTTACATTTCTCAGTTTTGGCACAGATCAGTTTGGAAATGGTTTTGTGTATTTATGATTTTGGTGTTTTGCTGAGAAAGGAAATAGAAAGAGTATAAAAATGAAGGAGTTCTTAAGACATTCAATATTTGTCACTAGAAGACTTTTCATGAACTTAGTTAATATACCTTGCTTAATGGAAGGACACTGTCCCTGCTGACCTTATACTAAATCACTTTGATTAAATAAGGCAGACCTAAAAAGGTTGTTCGTAGTTCACCTAGAGCAGTACTAGTGGCTGCAGCATAAAAGCTTCTCCATTTCCCACAAATGTTCCCATCCTAGAGTCTTATAGCCTAATTTTGATCACTCTTTAATTGGGTATAATCTACCTCCTCCACTGTTACTGTATTTAACCTATAGTCATACAGCCTTTCCATCTGTTTCATCATTTTCCAAAAATATTAAAAATCTTTGGAAATATTTCCAACTGCTAATCTGATTATCTTTCCACCTTACACAGTCATTCCTGCTCTCTCTCTGGCAAATAAAGAAACTTAGCTTTCTCTTTAAATGTGAAATTAACAAAAACAATTACTGCAGTGAGAACTGGGCAGTTCATTTGGCATTTGAATCAGTTGAGTTTTATCTGCCCTCCATTCTAAATGGTATTTGTTAGCTCAACAACTCACTGATAATCCATTTGTCAAGCAAAACCTTGCTACAATTTCTTGATTAATTTCACATCTGTGTNAAAAAAAAAAAAAGGAAAGACAACCAACAGATCTAAAAACCATCAGAATGGGAACAGTGCCAAAGAAGCACTTTGTAAGCCAGAGTCTCTTTTGACTGAAACTGTTGACATGAATGTATTTATGTGAATGTTTTGTTTTATCAAGGAGAATAAACTAGATTGTTATCTGAAGTAAATAATTTTCCAGCCCCTTCCCTCCCTTGGGATTTCAGCGGTCTAAATCACAGCAATTCGTTCAGTGCCAGATCAGTAATAAATAAAACTGCATGGAATGTAATCTAAAGTGTAGAATATAGTAGAAAAAAAGGGTAAGGTGACCTAGCAACTCTGGCATCTCTCATTTTTATGATTCCTTGGGGTGGGGGGAAAAAAAAAAATCTTTTGAGCTGACTATGTTCATTGTAGCAAAATTACTATGAAAGATTCCCATGGGACACTTGCATAACTGACCATTAGGAAAAAAACTGGCACAGTCAGGAGAATACAGCAGATACATTTTCTGTTCTCTCTATTATCTCTGTCCCAAGTGTAGGACAGGGTTATATAATCACAGCTAGAATTTGTCTTGCATTATAATGCACTGATCAGCCACTGAGGATCTTGCCTGGATGAGAAGATGGCATTCAAGTTAACTCCATCTTGGGGCAGACTGAAAATACTGCTTGAACAGCAAGTAGCTCAAATAATGTTAAACTTTTTAGAAATGTTTCAGACTACACAAAAATCTCAGCAGCTTCACAATTGTGGTTATGAAAACATAAGATAGTCTAAAAGCTAGTTTGGGCTATGGCACTTCCTCATGTCACTGTTAAAGGTACTGTAGTGGATCTTTACTGTAGTGAATCTTTACTGTGCTACTGCATTAGGAAGTTTTAGCTTTTAAAAAAAGGTCTGTATCAAATTGAAGATTATTGGTTGTGTTCTTATCAGGAATTAAAAACTGTAGTACTGGAAACCAATGTGAACATTATGTTTAGTCCTGTAATGATGAGGCTCTGGCTAGATGGAGTCAGTCTGTAGGATTTTTGGACAGTTGTGGCTACACTTATGTCAATGGGAGTGAAAATATCTGAAATTATGCTAATTGTATGACCCAAATGCTTAATTAAATCAGAGGAAAGGCTTCCTTTAATTGCACTAAGTGTTGGAACAGAAGGCCCTTGGCCTGGTCTCCTGAAGGCCTGTGTATTCTGGTTGCCCTGCCTCCTCCTTCAGGATCCTCCCCACATTTGTTCAGTACTGTGGATAACTGAATTGCTTATCAGGAAGGCCTTTTATTCACAGTGATTTCCATAAGTCATTTAAGAAATCATTTAAGCTCAGCTGGAATGATGTGAAATATGTGGAAATGTGTGCCATGGGGCAGTGTAGTAAAAGGAA
This sequence comes from Scytalopus superciliaris, assembly GCA_013400415.1. Classification (NCBI taxonomy): domain Eukaryota; kingdom Metazoa; phylum Chordata; class Aves; order Passeriformes; family Rhinocryptidae; genus Scytalopus; species Scytalopus superciliaris. The sequence continues at coordinate 171,345 of VXBX01004183.1, read as the reverse complement.
CTGCAAAACAGGTTGCCGGAGTAGCTCCCGAGCCACCAGACTATTTAATGTATCATTTTTTATTACTTTTTTTTCTGTACCTTCATAACAGTTAATCTATATTATTATATAGAGAGACTGGTGAAATAAATGACCTGCCAACTCTCCCCTATATGTTTCCCCAAATGAGCTCTGAAATAACACTTTAAATGGGTCAAAATAATTTTTAAAAGCAGTTTTAAAGATATGTCATTATTCTATCATGATGCCATAGAATGCCATATCTCAGACTGTTGGAGTTCAGTTACTGATCCACCCCCAAGAAGTCATTCCATAAATGACTGCAACTGAAATAATTTCTCATGACGGACATGTTCGTACACACACTGTGTGTGGCTACAGGTTTATGTGTGTGGCAGAGGTTTTCTCTCACTGTTTAAAAAGCACTGTACCTACATTAGCAAAGACTCCTGAACAAGCAGGTTTCCTGTTTGTTAAAAACCCCCAAAATAGACTCAAATTAGAAGCATCAGTAGGGAATGATAAATATTCATTAAGCTGGCTGCCCGTGCAGTGGAACCACATTGATTTCTGTTGTGAAGGATTGCATTCTGTACCTGTGTGGCTGAGTGTGACACCGAGGGGTGGTGTTACGTGCCTGGGGATGCCCCGTGCTTTGTGTCTGCCGAGGCACAGCGGCACCGGGACATCGGGCCTTTGTAAAACAAAGAATCCAAGCCATAAGGAATACAAAATCAATGTCAAACTGGCATTTCCAGATTGCTTTGGGCTGTCTTCTATCCTGCTTGGCATTCAGAGAGCCTGGGTATTACTCTGCGTAACAGCAGGTCCTATTCAACACCAGTAAGTGACATAGGATGTGATATTTGCAGCCAGCTGTGCTTCCCTGTGCTTTTATAATAGGAAACTGTACAAGCCTTGTTTTGTGCCTCTCTGGCTGCATTGAGTTCATCTTCACCTTTAGAAGGTTCCCTTTTCATCTTGTACCCAGGCAAGTCATGCCACATGTAGCTGCAGCAGCCATGCTGCACTCACTGACTTGACAGAGAACACACAATAGCCAAAACTGACTACTAGAGACAGTTTTGTCTTTTGGGGAGTTCTTTGGGATCAAATTTTGTTCTCCAGTTACTTGTCCTATGGCTCACAATTGAATCTCAGCTCTGTGCTACAGATTAAATCCTCAGTGACTTCTGAAGGAGTTCACATAAAGTGCATTTGTGCACCTTTTAAAATATAACACTGTGGTACTCTTAACTGTCAGTAAGTATTTATGATTCAACTTTAAAGTACTGCCTTTGTCAAAGTTTTCCTTTTTACTTTAATAAATGTATTTATATGCTTGGAATTATTTATATACAGTCCTAGATTTCTATGCATTAATACCATGTTCAAAGTGTTGGGAGTTAAAATTGAAAAGTGGAGTAAAAAAAAAATAGAAAGGGTAAATATAGATTTGTTTTTAAATGCTAAAATGCTGTATTTCAAAAATATATGCCTTGGCTTCATACTGCTGAAATGCTGAAAACTAATGTGTGTATGAACTTCAGTGATATGTAATTAGTGCTCTTGTCTGTTATCGATAACCTTTATTAATTTTGCTACTTTTAACACAAATACCTCCCATTCATATTCAGAAACAGAGTTCATGTGGATACGAGGCTTACTTGTAGGATTAATTTTTCAAGTTTTGTTACTGTAGTGACATACATGTCTTTAGGCTATTGTACAAAGAATGTTGTTTCCCTTTACAATATTCAGCCACGTTTAACATGAAAGCCCAATCACAGTTACATGTCATCAAACCTAACATAATTTAGTGTGAGAATAACTGCTAATTAAGCATTCATAGGGCCCAGTGATGGATGTACAGATAATGAGCAAATATACACACCATGTTCTATTTTTCAAGAAGTTTATTCTTCTTCCTATTCTTTATTTATTATATTGCTAGGCTAACAATAAAAAAATGGTATTTGAGTTGTGTTATTAAAATATGATGATGTAAGAAGATGCATCAATTAATGTCAAATTCACATGAGAAATGTGATGATTAAATGGTCAGCAGCAGGTGAGGATTATGAAGAGTAGCAAAGAGCATGATGGGAGCCCCATCCAGTAGCAACTTTCTGGCACAGGAATGAACTTGAACATATTGCTGAGGTTTTCAAGTACAATTTAGTTTGACCTTTAATTACATGCTAATCTCTGTAAGGTAACTCAATTACCTTATCCCTGGGGTGGTCACTTCAGGTAGGTGGCATTATTTGTGTGAGGTATTTGTACCATAGAGGCTTAAGAAAAGTATGCAAAGAATAATTCTTTCCTCCTTTCTTTTCATCAGCTGCCAAGCCATGACTTTCCTGAAGTAGTTATGCTTTTGTGCTGATACCAAGCAGTGTGTGTGTGTGTGTGTGTGTTTGTGTGTGTGTGTGTTTTACTCCTCCAGAAATGTCTCACTGTGCTTTTGTTGCATCAAAGTCAATTAGAGTTAATAGCAAATGATTATGTGGAACATCTTGGGAGCTAAAAGACAGCACAGCCCTTCCATATTCTGCGTGTCCATTTACCATTTTCTCGTTTGTATTCCCCTCTTTTACGCAATTATTTTATTCCTTTAATGTCACTAATTTCTAAAATCACTCAGAGATTGAACCCCTCTTGCTGTGTTTGTCAGTCAGTCCCACTTGCTGGTTTTCTGCTGTACACATGCAAGTTTCTCCTCAGTTCCCTTAGTGAATAGTCTTTTGTGTATCCAGTCTATAATGTCTTGTTTCAGGACAAGCCCTCTTAGCTAGGAGATTGCCTTGGACATGTAAGTTTGTGTGTAATGACTAATCGAGGTTTTATAGCTGTGGTCGAGTGTGAAATACAACACTGACCCTGAAGTTCTGGATGTACCTCACCCTGCTGGTGCATTAGAGGGTGGGGTATGGCCAGGTTGGAGCAGCACTGGAGGGGGAAAACAAGAGCTTCAAGGAGACTTTGAATGGAAAAGGAGATATTTCAGTTTTTCCTCTGAGAGATACGAAGCAGGAGAAAGCTATTAGAAATATGTAAGAAATGTTTGTGCTTAGGTGGAAAGGATCTGCAAACTGAAGCTAGTCCTGTGCAGCAGAACTTTATCAGGGTGCTAGTGAAAAATTGAGATTGAGAAGAGATGAAGTGAGACTTAGGAGTTGGGAGGAGGAGGGGTGCATGGCCTAGACTTTAGTTTCAGTCATTGGAAGTTTACCTTTGGATACTGAGACAGTGGAACTGGGGCCTGTATTTGGGTCTCTGTGTCCTGTAGCCAGCTGTGAAGACAGATTGAAGTGAAGTGGTGGGTTTCAGTTGTTTTCCTGAACGTGTTTGGTTTGCTGGTCTTTCTGGTTATGCTAATGGTTTAAACAGTGACAGAGTATGTTCCTATAGACTGTGTCTTACTCACCAGAGCTGTTAAATTGACAGAAGACTCTCAGCCTGGGTTAGATCCAGGCTGACTAACACCCTCCCAAACAATTTCCAGGCATGGTTTGGGCATGCCTCAGCACACTTTTCAAAGCTACAAGATAATGTATTGGAAGGATTTTTCACTTAGGCTGTCAAATGCTTTTATTTTGGGCTGAGGTTTTCCTCTCATATCAGAGAGCAAAAAGAGCAACACTGTGTTGTGTGTATTGTGAGCATGTGTATGTGAATTAAATATGTAGAAATGCTGTGAGATAGACATGGAAAGCATCCCTTGCAGTGTCAAGATGATGGGAGTCAGCAGTCTGAGTCAGGATAAGAGAAGGAAAAGGATTTTCAGGTAGACATAACCTATTTAGCTGAGCTTTCAGCCAGTTTATTTCCACATAATGAAAGATTTGCCAAGCGCTGCCCTCACTGTGGATGACTCTGAAGGGCTCAGATAGTGGGGGGAAAAATGGATGGTCACTGCTGGGTTGTGGGATTCTGTGTTAACTTATAAGTGCTGAACAGGACCAGGTCGGTAAGGGAGCCCATGACAGCTGCCCAGATCTCCTGCAAGGGCTGCTACCCAGTGTCATGGAAAGGATATGCTAAGCAGAAAGCCACTGGTTGAATTGGCAAATCTGGATGTTTTAATTTTCCTACATATCTTTTAGGAAACTGTCTCTGTTCCACTCAACAGACATCGAATTCCTTCCATAAAATAAAAACAAAAAGAGGGCTTTCTCCTGAAACAGTGCTAGGAAGCATCTGCTTTCAGTTACACACAAGATTTTGCTTGGCAACATCCTGCTGGAGATGAACACCAAACTCATTTAATAAATGAATGCCAAAAGCAATGTGAGGAGATCTCAGTTGATAATTGGCTTGACTGGATTTCTCCTCCAGAGTATCTGACAGCCACGAGGGGCCATGGAGCCCTTTGGAGCCCGGGCGGGCGCGGCAGGAGCACGCGTGTCCCTGATCCAGCACGGAGGAGCTGTGCGTGCCCCACTGACACCTGCGTGCTGATGAGCCCGCCTTTGGCTCTCCCTGGGAACCAAAGGGAATCAGCATTCCGTGGGCTCTGCAATGCTCACGGACTTGGGCAGCCTCCCTTTCCTTATTCTGCACATGGAAATCTGCATTTCTTCCTTGTTTCAGCTGCTTTTAGGAAGCAACAACAAGAGGTCTCTTGATCCAAGGGTATTTTAGTCATTGGATAAAATGAACCAACATGCTTGAAACCAACACAAAGTCTTAGTGGTCTGTAAAACACTTTATTTTTTTTTCAAGCATACATATACAAAGTATTTAACTAGTGTGGTGTAATCTGAAAAGTCAGGTAATTGGAATGGAACTACTTTGGGTTTTTTTCCATCTTGTGTTATTGTTTTCCCCCTCAGGAGAACTTTCCAGCCAGGGTAGCACAGTAGAAAAGCCTAGAGAAACACCTTTTGGCTATTACTCATCCACAGCAATACCGGTACAGGCACTGCTTTATGCAGCCACCTTTCATCACTTCAGAATTTCCACATTTTCACCTGAGTCGGTTCATGGTACCAAGACAATAAATTGAAAGATTTTCACGATTTTGTAATAGAGTCTTTTGAACAGTGATGGGGATGAACAGGAGCCCTGACTGTGGAATTCTGTTGAGAAAATACCTTGAAGTATCCATGATCTGCAGGTAGCTGACAAAATACGTCTCCTGAATACTGAAGGAAACTGCTTTTTAGCTTCTACTGGAGTTTTTTAAAGCCAGAAAAGTAAGAAAAGAAAAATGCTTTACTGTTTCTTTGTCTCAAAATGTGAAAGAAGGAAAGTAAATTTGATTAAGGGAATTTAGGTCACTTATGTCACGCAATCTTCTTCACTAAATATCATCCCTTACATTTTGTGCAATTAGCCAGCTAGTTTCCTCGAATAAATGTGATGTTAAGAACAACATGTTCATTAGAGCTAATATATCCTGGTTAAGGGAGTGGGCTTAGGTTTTATTTTCCATCAGTGGTGTATTTTTTAGTGTCACTGATAGCAGTTAACATTTTAAAAAGCAGTTGAGATTTTAGCTGGTAGGTCATGTTCAGTGGAGAAATATTGGATATATTGGATGTGGAGCTGTGCTGCTCTGTGGGAAATGAGGATGTGGCACAGGAGAAGGTTTGTGCTGGCCAGACAGTGGCCGGTGTTGTGGTGAGTCCAGTGCTGTGGAGCCATGTAGCTGAGAGCATGTACCTCTTTGTCTCATTGTGCAGGGTAATTCCCTGCCTCACTGAAAGTAGCAGGGATAAAAAATGTTTGTTTTGCTTTACATCAGCCTTGGCTTATCTCGCAAATCAACTGCTGATTTGACAATTTCTTTTGAGCTTGATTGTGTAGCACATTCATTTCTCATGGCACAATCCCTTGCTGAAATGGCTCCTGATGACACATCGGAAAGCTACAGAAAATATGAGTTTTGGTGCCATTTTCCCAGCAAGATTCACTCACAGTAGCAGAACACTTGCACACATAGTTCTTCCAGACACATCATCTTCTGTAAAACTGAATGTTGGGCTGTATTTATAGAACTGCTCTTAAGCTAGAAAATTACAATCATCTACTTTTCAAATGTGTGTGGGTAGAGGCTGCAGATCCAAACAGAAGCTTCACTTCTGTAGAGAGAAAATCAATGCCATGTTGTAATTTCCAGCCAGCCTAGCCCCAGGGATTCAAATTCTGACAAACAAGCACCCTGAGTTTAGGAACTTAGCAAGTCTCACTTCAAACTATTTTGAAAGATTGTTTCAAATTTTACTATTCAGTTCCTAAAGGATAATAGCAATTTCAGAAATTGCTAGAGATATGAGCAAGGGCCTGAAGTACTGACTACACTGGTTGGATTGCTAGCAGAGGTAGAGCAATGGGGAAATAATAATAATACAGTGGGTCATTTAGCTTTGTTTCGTGAAGCGGACTGGGGAGGAAAGGAAAGTTGATGCTGATAACCCGAGTGAAGAACTTCTCCAGGAAAAAGAGAACTTTTCAACTGCACTTCATGGGCGTTGTTGTCAGGGAGTCATATCAAAATATTGACAAGTACATAAGCGGAATAAATCAATAAAGATCCACCAATTCCTGTGTCCTAGGTAGGGTCTCATATAACTGCTCAGCAGCTTCAGCAGAGATTTCTGCTTGTTTGTATCTATTATTAAGAACAACAGAAGAGGAAAGGTTGCCACGGTCATTGATGCAGAAGGCAAAGAAAAACCTTTTCCCTCCAATTAATAGTAGTCTTTTTGTTTGTGTTGCGCTTTGAAAGTGTGAGAGCTGAAGGAGTTTTGCCAGAATTCTAAAACAACAGTAAGTATTTTCTCTCAACTTCCTCTTCTACCATTACTGATCTGTTGCATTCTTGATCCTCATTTGTTGGTGAATATGCAATGGCAGCAATGACATTTGCAGGAGAGAGTATTTCTGTAAGAAAGGTGGTTGTTTGCATCCTGTTTGATATTTTTGCCTTATAGAGATGTTAATTAGCAAGGTTTGAATTAGGCCTGAAAAACTTTCAAAATAGACTAAAATCAGATGAAAAACATGGTTAGTCATTATGGATCATGCAGTCATTCTGTTTTATCTGGTGTACAGCTTATTAAAGTTGACAAAATCCTCATAAAACTGTTTGAGAAATGTCATCTGAACCTAGTTGTTAAAAAATATTGAGATTAAGTGTCATAAGTTACTCTTCTAAATCACAGTAACGAGTTTGTTAGAACCCAAGGCGATATGTCAGGTGTAGTCAGGCTGTAGAGAGGAGACTATTAGTTCTTTGTGGTTTATATAATGTGTGTGTCTCTGCAACACAAAATTGCATTAACCTTTCAGACTTACACATCACGTTGCGAATAGAGGTCTAATTATCCTTCTGCTATCAGCCCTGGGTTTATTGCAAAATTACTGATTTCCAAGTTTTCCCATCTCTTGAATTATCCTTATTTTGGATTTTCATTCTCCAGCTATTAGCTTGCATGTATTCCAGTCTGAAACTTATTTTCCTGGGGGAGCTCTTACCTATTTTTTTCTGCTTTCTTAATAATGTTTTCTTTAATCCACATTAGAATTTCAATTTTATTGAAACTTAATATTATAAGCAGATTGTTGAAATAATATTGCTTCTTATTTCCAACTACCCAGTGACAAAATTAATCATGACCAGGCATGTGGGCAGTGCAACTACCATGTCCTGTCTTGTTTCCCACCTGGTATTCAGCCATAGACTTAATTTATGGCCTTCAACCTGGTTTTAATCCAAACTCACGCTAACAATTCTTCTATAATTAAAGTTCTTTACTTTGAATACATGAAAGCTTTCTCTTCAACAACCAATTCTGATTTTATATCAAAGCAAACCATGAAATCTCAAAGTGGTATAAATGTTAAAGCAAAAAATCTTGATTATACACCCCTCTCTTCAAGACTTTTTACAACACTGAGACTGGATTCAGCTGCCCATGTGTAGGCATGGATTATATCTGTATCTGAGCTTGTCATCTACATTCCTTTTTTAGTAAATGAAGAAAAATAAGCATTTTTAGGCTGCAGTTAATGGCATCCTAAAGAGAAGTCTCAGTCTTCGAAGCAGTAGCAGTAATGCAGCTTTCCCATACTCGGTGTGAGACACCAGATCAGTAACTGTTGGGTTGGAACCACCCCGGGAATGGTGGGGTGTGTGGAGGAGGAAGGGATGGGTCAGACCTCACAGAGGTGGGGTGGCCTTGTACCCCTCATGGCAGGGCCCTGGTGCCCACATGGGGAAGGCCCAGAGCAGCTGCTAATCACAAACAGCACAGGAAAACTTTCCCCCCACAGCTCCTGGAGCTCCTCGCCAGGCTCAGATGGGCAGGGACAGTGAGGGCACTGCCCCCCAGCCTGGCTTGGCGCCCCAGAGTGGCCCCAGAGACCAGAGCAGCTGAAACCAAAGGTGTGTCTGAGAGCTGGGCTGCCATGAGGTTCCAGTGGGAGCTATAGAATCTGTATCTCCCTCGTTCTCCTTCTCTCTTCTTTTCCCCCTCTTTTCTTTCTCTGCACTTTCCTTGATGTTTTGGGTAGTTTAAAGCTTGAGGGACTGGATTTTGACTGGGTGGTGTGGAGTACCATGTGCTGGGTCCATGCTGTGGTGGGATGTTTTGTCTGGATTGTGAGGTGCCCTTTTGGACTTTTGCTGAGTCCCCTTATTTTCTCCCCTAAATTCTCAGTGAAAGTGCCTCTTGGGAAGAAGTATGTGGCTTATTCTCTTGACACTATCTCAAGGTATTAAAGAACTCTATTTATGTATTTTAAAGTAAAACTCTTGGCTGAGCCCACGAGCTTGCAGCTCCAGTGCTGGGGTGTTACACTTGGACACCTTTGGGGTGTTTTGAGCCTCTGCCCCTAGGTTGTTGAAAAAACCAGTAGGCGTGATTTTATATGTTGCTGATTTGTACTGCATTAGTAAGAAGGACCTTTGTCCTGCGGATTTGTTTCACCTGCTGCAAGAACTCCAGCTCTGGTAACACCTTCAGAGAGTGTGAAAGCACTCTCAAGAGACTGGAAAGACTGTTAAAAGCACTGATAGAATTACCACTGTGAAAATTATCATCCCACAAGTACTGTAAGTTCATATTGGTGCTACAGTAGGCTAAGTCACCTCTTTAGTTTTCTTACATAAAAACATCTGCTTGTGCCCTTAACTTATATTTGTAAAAGACCTCTCAGCTAGAGGAATCTCATATAACATCTGTTAACACTGAAGTAGAGATGCAGGTTTTTCTGTGTGCATGAATAATCATTTACCAGAAACAATCAGAAGTTTTGCCAACTGCATTTTCACATTTAAATCTTAATTTTAATCTACAGAAGTTAATACACAACAGGAGTTTTTCAGTGGCACCAGGTTCTGGATTTGATGTTAGCCGTTTGGGGTCAAGTTTTGTGGCTTCGCATTAAGCCTTGTTAGCAAGTTGTTGCACTGGGGTTAAAAAGAAGTAACATGATTTTTAGAAGTGCTCTTTTCACCTGAATGCATTTGACTCTGTTTCTCAGACCAGCTGGAATAGCCAACTGATCAGTGTGTTGTTTATCCCAACAGCAGAGCCTTAACTAGTCAACAAGCCTTTTTGCAGAGCCTTACTGCCTTCAATAATTAGGTGGAGAAATCTGTACAAGTGTGTTAGGGCAATAAATTCACAGAGAAGATACCTCACAGCATTAGGGGACAGGATGACAAATCTGGGTGCCAGCACTGGGAATAATTATCCAGATAGCCACACAAACCCAATGTGTTGCCATGGCAGAGAAAGCTGGAATAAAGAATCTGTACTAATGTTAAAACCTCATTTCTTTGTCCCTATCACACTATTTAGGGGACAGAGTTTATTCATGTAGGGGTTTGATCAGAGCTCATGGGAGCCATGACCAGCTTTCTGAGAGCTCCCTGACCTGATTTGCAACACGTACACTTAGCAAACTGGAATCTTGTCCTAGAGGATTACTGTGTCTAAATATCACTCATGCATATCTAACTGCAAATAGAAAAGAGAATTATAACTTTTTGTTGATTAGAAAGTCTGTCTGTGTATTTTATGTATTTTGTAAAAAAAACTCACAAGGAGTTGAATACTTAGGCATTCCAGCTTCCCTTTCACTGATTTGCAAATAGATGGTAGATAAAGAGAATTAAGGAAGACTGTGGCTGATAAAGAGGGCTGTAGCCCATAACTGTAGGTATAAAAAAAGCCAATTAAGAGAAACAGAACAAATAATCTGAAAAAATCTAGAATTTTTACTCTTTAATTATCTAAAAGTGATGAGGATCTTCAGGCGATGGTGGAATATGGTCAGTCTGTGCCTTGGCTTGGGGTGTGTTGGGGGCCTCTGGTGATTCTGGTGGAATTTTCCCCTTGAGCACTGTCAGAGCCCATGACTTCGAGTGCATCAGAGGGGTAGGATCTGGACTGCAGTGAGGATAGACCCCATAGCTTTAAGGCCACAGGGAGACCCCTGCAATACCATCCAGTTGCTTATTCCAAGGCAGGACAGAAGGTCAGAGCTGCAGGGAACTATTCAATTGGCTTGTCCATGTAGGAGGTCCTGGAAGCAGAGGGAGACAAATGTGCAGCTGAGGCAGCCACACGGGAGAGCAGAATACAAGGGGCAGCCAAGTCAGGCTGCTTTTGTAGCCATTTAACATTGTAAAAAGCCTTGCACTGAGCCTGCCTGCTTGTAATTGCTCTGAGAAATGGGAAATACATTGTACTCTCTGCTTTCTCATTTTTAACAGTATGTTATCTGCTGTTTCTTCTATGCATCCTTGAGGAGTAACTTTGGAATGTACTATGTAGAAACCAACAAAATGTGTGCTTTTATTTTTATATCCTCCCTTATATTTACTGGACTCATTACACTGGCCTTAGGTCTGGTGAGTGCTGTTTGGTGCCTTTTCTTAGAAGAAAGCCCTGTGCTGAAAGTGCAAAAAAGCATTCATTGTTTCCTTCTCCTCATTCAAGGTGGCCATATGTGTCCTTGTCTTTTGATTGCATGGTAAAGGGGTAGTGTGGCACAAAGAATTGCTGGGCAGAGAAGCCTTTCTATGGTTAAGATACAAAACATATCAGCCAAGGTCAAATGATTAATGCCTGACTCTGCTGTAGGACCAGTCCAAACAAGACACCAAATGTCTGCTTGCCTCAGATTATGGCTTGAGTGTGTCTCCGAGCCCATGTATACCTCATTTGTGCCAAAGGGAACATTCTCAGAACTGCATTGTTTCTGTCCCCACATACACTCTTCCCCCCTCAGTTCCTGTCCACTTGCTCTGGACAGTGCCATTACATGAGCTTTGCCATTTAACACATGCCTTTGGGAGCCTGATAACTCACTAACCTGGCAGCAGGCTGAAATAATGTGTGTGTGTAAATAATTTTCCTGGGACTGTTTTTCCTGCAGGCTTAGCAAATTGAACCAGCTCAGCAAGGAATCCGTCAAACTCCAAAGCTGGTGCAGGGGGAAGGAGATGGGATATAAGGAGCAGGATGGGATCATATAGCACTGGGTCAAGGAGCAAAAGAAAGGAAGGCAGAATCTCAGAGGAGAGAGGGGGGTGGAAGTACTTCTTTGGTGGAAGCTTTTTTGACAGCCTTTCAGAAAGGTTTGATTATTGAGCAGCACCTGCAGCTGTTGACAGAAGCTGTTGGTGAGCAAAGGGCTGTGACTACTTTGAGGAATAAGTCATTGTATATGCCCTTGATTTTTTTTTAATGTTTGTAGAAGTATGAATTTGTGAAGATAAATCCTCAGCCAGTGCAAATAGACATGACTTCAGCGAACTCAGACAAAACTGACTTGTGATGTTTTACCCTTGGGTGAAGTGATGTGTTGTGGCTGAGCCAATTGCATTGTTCCCTTCCACTGTTCCCAGTCCCCAGGCCTGCTCCATTCCCCGTGCTGGCTTTGGTGGCTGTTGCACTTTGCTGAGCCACTTGGGCTGCCTAGAACTGCAAAAACCCCGTCCCAGCACTGCTCCCAGTCTAAAGGCAGCCCAGAGCTGTGGAACAGGTACTGAAATGAGTATGTCAGTGGACAGCAGCCTCGTTCTGTTCTGGAACATTAGGTCAGAATCACTTTAAAGACACAGCTGCTTCTATATTTTATTAGACAGCTGAGAATTTAGTTTCATAAAAGATTTCTGGTGATGTTGAGTTCCGGGGTAGAAATAATCTCATTTAATATGTAAGTATTCTTGCACAGACAGCTTCTTTAATATCAAAGCTCTCTATGCCTTTAACATGAAGACTTTTGATCGGATCTAAACTTAAAATGGTTCACTTGAGGTCTTTGTCGTATTTAGTAAGGATTAAGTAAGATTTTCCCAGTTACATATGATAGAACTGCATAATGAGACCTAATGATACAGTCAACAGAAAGGAATTTCATTCCTGCTGCATTATGCTATACAATAAAGTTTGAAATTCATGGAGCTCCTCTCACTTTGATTTAGGCTCATTCCATTATCTAAATAAAGCTGCTTGCATATTTGAGGTGGAAAATGAGAACTGGGCTCTGGTGAGTATTTCCTCAAGACTGTTTAAAACCATTACCTGAATCACTTTTTGTTATTACCTTAATCAGGCATGAATTCAAAAAGCAAAACAACCACCAAAAGTCCTTCCCAAATAAGTAAACAAACCAAGATATTCCAAAGGCAATTAGCAGAATTTGACTCCACATAAAAGTTAAAATTCTCTAAAATTACAGGACAGCTGGATATCTTGCTATAATGGAATAAAAAGTCTCTCACTACATTTAGGCAAACCCTATCGAACAAGTCTGGTTTTGCCACCCACTTTGTGATTTGATTTTTTGTTTTGTTTTGCTCATGAATGTTTCCCTCAACAAAAGAAATGAGTGAGTAGCTCCTGAGGGTGTGAAGTGTCACCCCAGACTTGAGGCTATTGCTGTTTGACCACTCAGCCAGCGTGCTGCTGCTCTGCAGTTTAGTTTTAACGATGGGACTTGTTTATTTATTGCAAAATAACTAATTTATAGGAATTAAAAATGCATTTCTGAGATAATATCTGGACAGTGGGCAACATCCACAGTCTGTTCTCTTTCTAGGGCCTGAGAAATCACATTGAAAGGTCAGCTGCTGTGGGTAGCAGAGTTAGAGTATGTGACACTTCAAGGGGGGGCATTTGGGTTAGCAGTAGAAATACTTATTTAATCTATTTCTTTAACACAGTACTGTAATTTTCTGACAACCCTGTCAAATCTAGGAACTGGTGGTGATGATACAGAGTAATCAGTATCATTCCTTGGATAACTTATGCATCCTTGAGAGGGTAAGTCATCCACTATGTGGGGCTTTTTTACCTACTGATAATCAGACTTGCCAAAAATTGATCTGTGCTCGGTGGAGAAAGAATGCAGGGTTTGCAGCGAAGCACTGCAGGCTGTATTTCTTCCTGTAATGAAAGTACCTAAGGGGCAGTGCCGTCTCCCTCCATTCACTCATATCCTTTTTAGGTGTTGTAAACATTATGTTAGTGACAGTTCGCTGTGGAAAAAGGATTTAATAATGCTTTTATTTACCTCTCAGCCTTGAAAAATAGTATTTCTGTCTACAAAAGGATTCTGTGCTGAGTGTGTCCACACACTGATGTGATTTGAGGCTCTGTGTAGTCACACTCCATACGCATTCATTTGGGCTTATCTTACGGCAGTGTGAAGTAGGTACTATCTTTTTCTGAAAAAACATGAGTTCATCCCAGTTTGGCATTCTTTCCTTGATGTAAATGCTACTACTGTTCAGACTATCACAAAATACATTTTCTTAAACTCTACAGCAGATAATCAGAGAAATGAAGCTCCCACAGGCTCTCTCAGCCTTACGTGTGAAAAGGTTAATTCACAAGGGCTTTAACTTTCAAATGTTAGCTGCTCAAATGAGCCTCCAGGTATGGGGGGAGAGTTTGATCTGCTGACTTGGTGGTCCTTGTTTCAAGAGGCTTTTCTTCATGATGTTGCAGACTTCTTCAGCGTCTGTTGAAGCCCCTGCTTAAATTAGAGGGGGGCCTGAGCATTGCATTGAGGACCAACGGGCTGGGCTGGAAGCATTGCCTGCTCCCTGCTCTTGGAAGTTAGCTGTGATGCCAGCCCTTGCTTGCTGGTGAGGAACCTCTTGCTGCCCATTGACATGAAAGAATTCAGCCAGAACACAGTACTAATAGATCAGATTTATGAGCAGGAGTTCCCTTTGTCAGCAGATATCCAGAGAGTTTTCCAGCATCATTGTTTTTTTGGCTCCCAGAGAGCTGTAGTAACTTGGGTAGGGTGTGGTTCGTGATCCCTGGTGCCAGTGACCTGGCTGTCTCGGCTCTGCACCTCCCTGGAGAAAAGGGCAAGGAGGAAGCAGTGGAACAAGCTCAACAAATTGAGAAGTAACTACTTTAAGTGGAGAAATCAGTCATTAGTGATCTACAATACAGTAGTCAGGTTGGTACTGGACAAACATATTGTAGTGCTCTTGCTTATCTGTTTTATTGTTTCAGTCGTTTGTAGAGTTTGCTGTTAGGCCAGAAATAGATGTGGAGTTTAATGGTGTAGGCAGCCGTGATTTCGTGACAGTATAAGCCACTGTTTTTATTGCATTTAATGACTTCGTAAATTAAGTGATTAAATTGTTCAGTAGATTTAGGCTTGGTGTATAAATAGCCTATTTTAATCTGAAATTATAATTGAATGTGTATTATTTGTCCTTCATATCTTTCATATAAGAACTCAATGTTATTTGTTAGCCATTATTTTCCAAGTAAAATCAGCATAATTAAGAAGTTATTAATTAGCTGAAGCATATTTATTATTTCATTTTGCTTTAATTCCTCACAGAATTCTATATTATCTGTTAAGGGAATTGCTCCCAAAGCATTAACATTTATCATGCTGGAAAACCCCTCTTAATTGATTTTTTTCAAGTGGCCAGTGGCCAGCTTGTATTTTTAATGCTCTTACAAATGCTAATGTCTGCATGCCAGAGAAGTATCTAAGGAAGATGAACTTAGATGACAGAAATCCCGAAGTTTTTCAGTTTAAAGTTGTGTATTGGTGAGAATATTTAAATGTTTTGGGTTTTTTTATGCGTAGGGATTGCTTTTTTCTGAAAACAAATGAAAATTTTATGTAGGTAAAAACAGCAGCATTAAATCTTGCATTTGTAATGAGAAATAAAGAAAAATATATCTCCCTTTAGGTGAGATGAAACATTACTAATTATTTTAATTAATTGGTTAATTAGTTAACCAATTCCAATTGGAAGGTGCTGTAGAAATACAAACTGTTATCACTAGTTGTTTTGGTACATAAGTACCAATTAATATTTTCTACATCCAAGGCTAATTACTTCAAATGTATATTTAATTAAAGGCAACAACCCTGCAATTTGTCAGTATAGATTCTTTGCACTGCTTTTGCTCCTACTGAACGCAGTGGGGAATGTGCAGGCTCAGGCCAAAAATAACGTTCCACACTTTAAGGTTTGTGGTATTTCAGTTTTGCTTGTGTATTTTTAATCACTTGTTGGCCAACGTTAAGCGTTTACCTAAATGACAGGTAACATTCCCTCTTCTTCTTCCAAAGCAATAATATAACCAAACAAGAGAAAAACAAAGGTACTTGGGTCTTTTTAGGACGTTTGTAGCAATATCTCATCAGGAGAAAGCTCTGATGGGGAGTAAGGCACTATTAAAACCTAAACTCATGACTCAAGTTCCATGATTATACTAAAGGAAATGACATTGTCAAATGTAATTATCTGTAAATTTTGAACCTAAGAACGATTTTGTGTGAGTAGAACATTGGAATGTCTTTTCTTTATGTATAATTAATACAATTAGAAAGAGGGAGGCAGAGGTACATGGAGTTTAAGAGATAAAGACAGAGCAAAATATAAAGTTAAAGGTATGAGAGACTCCTGAAAAAACGTACTTACCTCAGAGTAGCTCTTTTGGCTGTTGTGAAGATGAGAGAATTTCTCACATAGCTTTAAGGGAAGGTCCCTATCCAGGACTCCATTTCAGGAAAGTCTAAATCATCATATCTAAAGGTCTGAAATACTTTGAAATAGGAGCTTTTTGGCCTCTTAACACACCTTTTATCCTTTCATGAAGCTGAGAGGGACCTGGCCTGTAGAAGACAGTGATTATGGGTGAGGGCCAGAAATTACTCTCTTCTCACAGAGGATTATCATTCAAGAGTTGTCGAAATCTCAGTTATTCCCTGAAGTCCCTGTGATAATGGCAGCCAAAACTCTGAGTAAAGGAATAAAGAGTAAACAGGTAATTGAAGAGAAATTCTTTGCCTCAAGCTAGATTTTTCTGAAAGAATCTTATACTTTACTGTGAACTTTACTTTCTGCCCCTCAAATATCTCATTTACTGTTAGAGCTGCCTAATTGGGTGAACATAAGAACAGTTATTTCTCTAGGCCAGCCACTTTTTCATATTTAAATCTTTTTTTTCCTTTGTGTTCTATCTTATCATTGCTTTTTATGTGTGATTTTATATAGATTACAGTAATTACAGAGGAATACTGAACCAGATCTCCCACAGGCTGGAGATACAAGGTCCTGGAAACATCTCCTTGTGATGCGTTTCTCAGCAGGATCCATTTCATCATTATGAAATTATTGCAGGAAACCAGAGCTTTTTGCCAATGACTCCAGACTATAATATGTGATGAACACTCTGATAAAAGAACAGTAGAGAGCTAAGGCTGCTAAAGGGAAATCTACAGCTGTGAAAAACAAAAGGTTTGGCCCAGTAAATAGGATAATATCTCTGAGCTTTCAAAATTTCAGTTAGAAGAATAACTTGCTCTGTGACAAATACAGGACAAAGCAAAGAATCAGATTAAACCCAAGAATATCTCAGTGTTTGCAGTGCCAGAAGGTGCACAGGGAG
Organism: Scytalopus superciliaris; assembly: GCA_013400415.1. Taxonomy (NCBI): domain Eukaryota; kingdom Metazoa; phylum Chordata; class Aves; order Passeriformes; family Rhinocryptidae; genus Scytalopus; species Scytalopus superciliaris. The sequence continues at coordinate 154,441 of VXBX01004183.1, read as the reverse complement.
ATAATTCATTTTTGGATTGCTTGATTTGAAAGATACTTCATCTTCATATCAGAAACTTTGCTTTATGTAATGAAAAACCACACCGTTTTGAAAGCAGACAAAATAGGAAGGAGACACAGGTGCTGTTTAGTTTGAGATATAAAAAATACAGAAGGGACATTTAGATTGATGGGACACCAAAACAAGCTTCTATCCAAGAAGAGAGATTTTTTTTTTTCCTTATCTAGTATTCAGGTCTCCAGTCACACGTGAAGGGTTTGTTTTGATTTCTCCATTAAAAAGAAAAAGACAGAGGAACATGTAGTGGTAGAACAAAATAAGCGATCCAGAGGAGAATTTGTCATCTGCCTGTGGGAGTTCTCGTGGTGTAGAAGTGCAGACAACAGTGACCCAAACTGCACTTGCATGTACATTCTTGCCCTGAGCAAAGCCACTTCAGAGCTCTGGAGAGGCAGCACAAGGCCAAAAGCTGCTGGGTTGATCTCCAGGGATGGTTTATTAAATTTATTTCCATTTTTTTGACAGAAAATTATTAGTGGTGATACCTATTAAAACACCAAAGGTGAAGGCAGGATTTTTTTTGTTTGGGTAGTTGATTTTTCAGGTCCTAATAGCACTGTGTGAGAAGGGGGTTTTCCTCCAAACTCATGCTTTACTTTTGCCTTTAATCTGATGGCAGTGGTGTGCTTTTAGTGAATTATCCATGTAATAGGCAAACATTAGCTTGTTGGTCTTTTCCCTGTAAAAAGCTGCAAACCAGAATCTGATTCCAGTTCTTTTTTTAACACAATAAAAAGCATGTTTTTGAAACTCCTGAGCTTTCAGGAGTGTATGAGTTTGGACGGTCAGAGAGGTGGGGTTTCCTTCTCCTGTCTAATAAGATGTGTGACCTGTTTCTTAACCTGCCATTTTAGACTTCACCTGCAAAATCAGAATGAATTCTCCCAATTTCCTTTTGTAGGCACTTTGCAGTTCACATCTTGAATGTTTCCATCAGTCTTTTCTCCATCTCTGGTACTGTATTTTGACATATATCTTTTAAGGTTTTGATGTATGTTTTGGGTGAAGTCTGTATGTGTTAAAAGGTGACCTTTTGATTTGATTGTTTGGCTGACTTCAGTGCTAATAAGCTGAAGGATGAGGTGTCTAATGAACCCTGTGTATAGAAATAATGATAGATGACTTATTTGGAATTCTACAGACACAGCATGGCCAGGCATGCTGAGGAGTCCCTGGAACTGCACCAGTCTTACAGTGGGAAGCTTTATTGATTACACAGAAACAGGGCACATTTTAATAATTTTTAGAACACTGTGCTGCCTAAGGTACTAAAATCCATTAAAGGAGGATTATAAACTTTGTTTTAAACTGTATCCTAAATTGTTTCCTGATGTACAGTCAACAGCAGCTCTGTGAGATCAATCACAGTTACTAAGGCATATTAAAATCAACTTGTTTAATTTTAATTGCTCATATGCCTGACCCTCTGTGAGGCAGCTGTTCATAAAGCTAAATTGCTTTTCTCCCAGACAGGAGTTTCATTTCACTTTGTGGTAGATTTTTGCCTTGTACACTTTTACCATCCCTTCTCTCTCTGTCCGTCTGGCCCACAATTCTCATTTCTCTCCAGATAATTTTCTCTCTGTTTTGCCTTCTATCCTCATTAGCAAAAGCTGTAGCCTTGCCAATGAGTCAACTTTAATAAAGTGGGTGGATCATTTGAATTATTCGTTGATGTAAAGTTACAGACCTGAAGCTCTTCCCAGTAGTCTCAGTTAACCTGTGATACGTGAGCCATTTTGCTTGCAGATTCCTAATCAGATGATAAAAACTGCTGTCTTGATGGCTGTGCTGGGAGCAGATAGATTTATTTCCAACTTGTCTTCTGTTTAGCTGCATGCATTTTAGCTCCGTTTTTTCTCAGGGCAATTCCATAAAGCCAGTTAGTAATTTCATTCCTGGTTTTGCATCTTCTTCCTGTGTTTTGATGGGGAAAGCTCCCTGCTCAGTTTGTACCAAGTTATTTCCTTGCTCTTGTATCTGAAGTTACTCATATCCTTTAGTATGAGAAAAATAGTAACACCTGAGTCTTCACCTCACACATAATAGATTCAACATGGCTCTTGCCCTAATCTTCTTTCAGTAGGATGACCTTATGAATACCTCCCTGCTGCCCAGCATGGACATAGAGATGCTGCTCTGTTCTGAAGGGTATTGGATTCTTTCCCATTTCCAGTCAATTTGAGGATTTGCTGTGTCCTTCAAGAGGCAATTTAAGCTTCTATTTCTGGTCAATACTTTGAGGCTGATAGTAAATGTAGGAAGATAAGAATAAAATTACTGGGCTTCATTTATTGAAAGGCAGCACTTCTTTGAAAGAGAACAGGTGGATGCAGGAGACAGGTGAGCAGAACCAGAGCACTGAATCTCTTTGGGAAAACAGCAATGGTTTCAGCACACCGGTTTTACAGCTGCTGAATTTGTTTGTGCCATTAAAATGATGGTATGGCAGGGCAGTAAATGAAAGCAGTTAAGGTGATTTGGACATTTTATCTGTGATTCTTGATGTAAAGGGAATCAGGAATATGGGAGACAAGATGCACATCTTTGAAAATTGAGCACATCCTGAAGAAGTAGAAAGAGTATTTCTTCCACAGTAGAATAAGGAAATCTAAGTGGTATTTACAATAATGTAGAATTATCAAACACCGTTCTAGGAGAATTGCACAGCACCAAATAATTCTGTCTTTATAGATTTTACTAGAAGTTTTGTCCTAATGATAGCTTCAGACCCTGTAGATTTTAGGGCACTCTGTGGATTTTCCTATTATATTTCACTCCTATTAAATAATGAAGGGATGATTCCCATAATTTCATGAGTTTAGTTCAGCTGTTACTTGCCTGTCTCTGTTTTTTTCTTATTTTTCATGTGTATTCTTGCTACTTTCACAGCAGATTTTAGAATACTAGTTGCCGTCTTCCAGCAGGTGTGAGGGTCAGGGGGCAGCACAGACTGCTGGTGGGGGAAAGCTTGATTAAGAGGGGTCTCTTCAAAACTCCCTTTTCTTTTTATTTTTTAAATTTTTTAAAATTTTAATTTTTTTTTTACTTTGTTCTTAATTATATGAAAGGGCAAAATTTTAAGCTTAGAGGTCTGTTGAGGTGAACTTACCCTCTAAATAAAGCACAAATTCTCTTCTTTTAAGAAGGCCTGACAAGTCACTGGTGTTGTTTAGGTAGATCTCTCCAGAGACCTGCCAACAGAGACATGATTTAAGTGTTTTTCTCTGACTGGGCCAAACTCTGGAAAAGATGTTTTGCTGTAAGAAGGGGGCAAGATTTGCTTCTACATTCGTGTAATCTGGGAGTCATTATGATGAATAATGAGCCATCTGAATCGGAAGAGCCCCATGGCTCACATACATCAACCAGCTACCACGGTGATGGACATTGTATAAAAATCTCAGTAAAACAGAACCCTAGGATATTCTCCCTAGTCTTTATTATAAATCCCAGGCAAATACTCCCAGAAATGAAAATCCTCTAGGCAATGTTAAATGTAACTCAACCTTGACTTGCAGGAATTCATCTTCCGAATGGAAAAATTGTTTGTCTCTGTGTCCAATTAATTTTTGGCTTTCATTTGAAACTGCCAGAGTTTTCCAACCCAGTTTTGATGGGTTTTATTTATGTAATACAAATCCTTGTCAGCTGAGAATTATTCTCATATATATTGGAAGGTGATTTTTTTGCTCACCAACAAGCTGGCAGAAAATGAAAGCCTCTGTCTCACCTCATGAGCCACAGAGCTAAACGCTCTCTCTGCAGAGCCTGTGACCCAACATGCCTCGCACAGGCAGCATGTAACCCAATGAAACCTTGATTAGTAATAGAAAACAGATACATTATCATCTTCCTGCCTAAAACTCCTGCTAGAAAATAAGTTTCCTGAATTCCTCAGACTTACTTTATATGAGGGAAAGTTTTCAATTTTTGTTGCTTGCAAGGGGTCTCAATTTATTCTCAAAATGAGAAGCAGTAACGACTGTAATGTTTTTGATCAAACACTTAAGACATATTGCCGAGTGAGAGTTATTGCAAGTTTACTTTGCAAATTCTGTTTGGATTCATTCCAACATTTGGAATAGACCTGTGGGGTTTTTTGCTGTTGTCAATTTTACTGTTATGCCTCAATACAGATTTCCCACTCGTAATCCTTCTCTTCCCACAGAGGATCTGGCAGTGCTGCCATTTGCACTCTCAGTACGTGGGCATCAGTCCTACCTAGATTATTTTGTCCTTTGCTGAATCTCATGCTGAGCCTCCCAAGTGTCCAATGACTTAGTCAAGTGTGTAATAACCAGAGTTCTTGTGATCTGGAACCTCCTTGTTCCTGGGGCTTTGGAAAGATGTTGGTCTTCTACAGCAGCCTTGGGAATTTTCTCTGACAAAGTGCCTGAGAAAGGTTATATGTGACCAGCAGGAACAAATTTTGACTCAAATGGTTGCTTTTCATAGAGACATTATTATAAAAGAATCAAACACTTCTGTGACCTGCATCCTTCAAAATCACTGCTACATTCTCTTTAAGCTGAACAGGGTGGTGTGCATTTGGACTCAGCATTTTCCCTCATGTGATGTGCCAGTGTCCACCAGGAGAAACCTTTTAGCTCTGTGGAGTAGATCAGAATTGTTAGAAATTCATGTTGGTCATGTTTAAGGGTAGGTTTAAGTCAAAAACTTATTTAATGATACAGCAGTCTCCATTAGCAGCTTGTTTACCTCTTTAATCTACCTCCAAATCATGTTTTACCAAAAAAAAGGGTGAACTGCAGAAAAAAAAAAGCTGACTTTATCCTTGTTTTTGAACTTAATTTGTATTTCTATATTCTGTTGTTATTTAATGTGCTTAAGAGAAAGTAAACAGGGAAGAAAGAGAATTATAATTTAGTATATAGCAAATTTAAAATTTATGTCCATAGCTCTAGATGTCTCAGGCTTCTGAAGAATGAATATGGGCAAACACAGCTAGCTGCCTTTTTCTGCAAATACACAAGTAACTGACTGTGTATAATCAGATAATATATTATGTTCCCACAGTGCATAAAATACCTTAGAGTTATAAAATCATTTGTAGTTTGAGTCCAAACTAGAATCAGCAATCGTAGCTTGAAAATAAAGGAAACTTTAAAACAAAGCTTTTAAACTCTTCAAATTATAGAAACAAATGAAAATGAAAGTTAAGCAGTGGAAATGATAAAATGAGGATCTTTAGTTCTAAATCAGCAAGTTAAGATTTTATCCATAGCAAATATGAAATCTGCCCTAAAGATAAAGGAGCTGAATTTTCAGGAATATGCTCATCAGAAAAGGATCTGGGAGTTAGAGCACTCACAGAGAAAAGGGCACACTGTTATTGAGGAAGTAGCTGTTGTCATGGGAATTACATGGCACGGGTGGGATCTCATCCCGAGTCAGGACACTGCATGGCAAGGCAGAGATCTGTGCACACAATCCAGAGGAGACCAAAAAGAACAGTCAGAGAGCTCCAAAATAAGCCCTCTGGGGAAAGACTTCTGGAGCTGCCTCACAGAGCAAGTAGAAGATAAAGGAGTGATGCATAAAAGGTAGTTTCAAAAGGGCAAAGAAGAACTTATTATCCACATCCATGAGTAGAAAAGCTCTTCTCCTGCAGCTCCCTGCTCTTGGCTTACAGCACCTTGTCCAGGCAGCAATGGCCAGATCAAAATCGGGGTCCTGAGGAGAAGAGCAGACTCCATTTGTCCCCCCAGGCAGGTTTCCATGGCCACATTATGTGTTGCAATAACCCCAGTGTACCTGATAGAGTCACACTGCTGGAGAATTTGCAGTTACCCAGATAGTACTGAGGGTGTAAGACACGGGGTTGTTTATGGAGGTGCTCCAAGTTCTGTTACTAGGCTGATAAGATTTGTTTTACACAGATAGCTGTATGGGTCATTACTGAAGAACTGAAACACATGATTACTGAAAATAATTGATTTTCAAACTACAGTTCTTTCCCAATTAAAGTTATCCTGAGGCACTCAAAAGCTATAATTTAAAATTGTAATAGAAATCCAAGCAAGTCCTTACTTGTGGTGAAATTTTAGATACAATAACCACTTTGAGTCATACAAGTAGTAAAAAGCCACCTTTTTATCATAAATGATTTAACTTTAGACTTCTTTTTTTAATTGGATTAAAATTGATTTTGGTTTTCAAATGTGTTCCAACCAGGAAATTGGAGGCCATTGTTCTTACTGGGGAAATAATGGATAAAAATCCTCAATCTGGTGTAATCAGCTTAAACTTTACCATTGGCTTTGATGACACAGAATTTTACTCAGTGTCCTAAACCAGATTTCACTGGAGAACAAGGGAAAAAGAATATCAGCCTTGGCAATATGAAATACCTGGGCTTACTGTGGGCGTCTGGTCTGGTTTGTGCAAATCTGCTTTAAGTCATTATTTGTAAAGAAGAATTTTAATTCTTATGGCACAGGGATTATCTCTTGAAACAAAGCTGTTGCACAGCAGCAATATCCATAATAGACTCATGCTGGAGAATGAGGGAGAAATGTAACCCAGGCTCCCGTACCCCCTGCAGCCCTTGTGCCTTGATCCATGTAGGATCGTTTCAGTCCAGTTTCAAGACTCCAACTTGTTTTCCCTCATCAGTCTGCTCAGCGACCTCTTCTTTTTCCAACTTTGCATCTGATTTGGTGAAAAATGTTGAATAGGCTTAGTTTTGTGAATTGGGATTTGTAAATGTTTGTCGTGATTTGACATCGGAACTTCCAAGAGAAAATATGATACACTTGAGATACACCTAGTTGTTGTCAGTTCAAGGAAAGGTAGATATCTTTGCCAGCATTTATTTTATTTCCAATTCAGGTTTGTCAGGCTCACCTCAACAGTAAAAATAATTTGTGTTTGTGGCAGAAATAAGTTCTTGACCAAGAAGTTTCCCACCCCAATCCTTGCTGTGGGCTCTATGAATAGAGTAGCTTCAGTATCATTATGTCTACTCAGTGCTTTGACTTTGCCAGAAAATATTGATCTGTAGCACGATCTGTCCAAGGGCAACAGCATCATTAATTGCTAAGTGATCTGCAAAACAATTAGAGACCTCCTGGCTGGTGTACAAAGAGATGAATGGAGCTGTCTACCTAATCAGATACAGTTGTATCTATCTACAGACCCAATTGTGTTGTTCCGAAATGCTGGCAACATCTGTCACTTCCCGCTTCTCTCTCTAACATATGCCGTGCTCTGCCCTGCAGGATCCTGCTCAGAAGCCTTTGAGGAGAAGTTTCTTGCAGGAAGGGGGAATGTGTCGAGTTTTTAAGGGAATTTTTATCCCCTGTTTACCTGCTTGGATTTGCTTTGTGAGAGACAAGCAGCATTAAGCTAAAGATTCTAAGCATACAGGAAGCTGTAGTTCACATTTGCAGTAGCAGCATGAGGGCAGGACAAATATATTAAATATTAACTCAGAGCTGGATTGCAGTGAATTTAGTACTTAAGGACCAAACAGGATTGATGGTTTTCTAGGCTGTGTTGTTCAGCACCCAGCACAGTGGGAGCCTGGCCTTGAACTGAGTCTCTGAGGACAAAATGGTAAGAGTAAGGCTGTGCATTTATCAGTGTCATATTTCTTTATAAAGGAAACCAATTAGGAAAGAAACACATAATTAGTATCAGTCCCTTTAATATTAGGTGAATCCTCTGCTTAAAGTCCCTGTATTGAGCTCCAGGTGATTATTTGGAAAAACAGAGCAGCCCAGTCAAACAAGGAACAGGGAACTAAATGTGGGATGCTGTGGAGCGTTCCCAGCAATGCACACACATTTCCCTATCTGTTCCTGTCATGTGTTTCTGGAGTCTTTGAAAGATTTAGTCTACTCTCTGGGGGAGGGTGTAAAATGTACAGTAAACAGGGCAAATGGTACTTTTTCAGTAGTTGCTTTAGTGTTTAGAAAGTGAACACAAGCACCACATGCCACACATAATGCTGCTTGTGTGTGATACTGAGTTCAGTGCCTCTGGAAAATTCGCAGCTGAAGATTAGATGGTAAGGTTTGATTTTAAATACATTCTTTGTTTACACATGTTATTGTTTTAAGGCCTTTTTCTTCCTTTTTTGGTTTCTGGTGATGAAGTACGTTAGCAAAATTCCTGTGGCAGTCAATCTGTCATTCCAACTTGAATTTGAAGTTGATTTTTATTTAAATTATATACGAATTTTGAGACACTTTCCTCCACATAGTATTGAAATAACACAAAGCCAATGAGAAATATACCCAGTGGGTTATTTCCAGTATTTTTATTGGTGTATCTGGCCTAGTTTTAGTCGGTAGAATTCTACAGAGAAGATGTTATTTCTTTCAGTGCAGGCCTTGCTATAAATACAGCGCAAGGGCCAGAAGATGAGCACAAGCAGGAAAGCTCATTCTGGAGAGCGTGTAAGCTGCTGCTTTATGTGGGATTTAGCACCTGCTTCTTTTAAGGAGTGGTTAATCTTACTAAATTAGCAGCAGATCCACTGACCATCCTTCCAATCCCTCAGAAGGAAAAGGGATGAGGGAGTCCCTGCAGTGAGTGATTGAGTGCAATCCCCATTATCCTGTGTCTCTGGGCAGGGCACTGTGAAAGAGCCAAGAGGATTTACCTGGTAGATAGAAGGGCTGGAGGGAGAAAGTGATCCTTCTAAAACCACTAGAAAAAAAGCATCCTGCTTTTTGTTCTTTCCGGAAGCAATTCCTAAAGAAACTGAACTTTCCTATAAGAGCAGCTGGATGATTCCTGTTCTTGTTTTGTCTTTTAAGCATCAGCCTTCTGCACGTGGATACAACTGATACTATTTTTACAAAAATGCTCCTTCTTTCAGTAGGATGGTTTTGTGATGTTTTCACTGACATCACATCAGGGGTTGGGTGGTGTGACATGTTAATAAACTGGCTTCCCACTTCTGCAGACAGGTGTTCACATGCACTGTAGATCACATGTAACAGTGAGTCTGGTAGCCCTGTCCCTACTGCTCTGCTCTGCTTTGGAGCCCAAAGAGGGGGAGAAGAACAGGAAAAATACTTAACTCTTGGCAGGCTTCCAATTTAATTTTCATCTGTATATTCTGCTGCCATCCATTCAAATAAAAACAAACACAGTTCATAATGTAGGTCACAAGGAAGGTAACAGAAAGTCTGAGGCAACAGCCTAAGCAGCAACAATCAAATTTTGTAGCTGCAAAGGGTAGGTGTTTATAGCAGAGGAGGTTTGGTCTTTAATCATGCATGATTTTAGTTTCCACAGTTACTGGGATGCTTGGAGGAGGAGAGGCTTGAGGAGACTCCCACAACTCAGCTGTGCTTTTCCTAGCACTGCTCTTGTGTTACTGTCAGGTGGATTTTGGAGCTGCAGCTCCCAAAGCGATATTGCACGGACTTAGTTTTACATAACACAGTAATTTCTCAGAGTATAAGGTGGGAGAATGGATGTTTTACAGTCATATCTTACGGTCAGAATTAAGGTGGGCTATTATAGTCTACATTAACCTGTAGGGCATGCTCTGTATCCAGCCTGTACCTCATGCAATGCAATAGAAATAATCTCTCTTCTTCCTGTCCCAATAGTCCAGAGCAATGTTGGCCCTTGAGCTCCCAACCCAGAAACGCAGAAGTGTTACAGCTTTCTGTAACACTCTGTGTCACCGCTTAGTTTGAAAAATCAAAAAACAGAGAACTACACAGAATTACTTCATTAGCTCAAGTACTTTGCATCTCTGCATAGCTGTGACTGGAGGGAGGGCACAGGAAGAGGAGAACAAGAGTGCCAACTTTGGACAAGGGTTTTAACTTTAAATGAACATGCTGAGCTGTTGTGGGTTTGACCTCGGCAAAAGGTCCCAGTGAAAGGAGGGAAGGAAAAAAAACCCCTGAAACTGGAAAAAACTAAATACATATATTTACAGCAAAGTTACAATACATATATGTACAAATATAAGAAAAACCACCAATAACTTCATCTAGACCTAGCCTCCCCAATAACACACAGATTCCACCACCCAAAATGCACAGGAAACAAAACTAAAGAGGCTTCCCTGAAAGAGCAGCCAGCAAAGCAGCATCAACCAGAAAGTTATTTCCTTCCCAGAGACCGGAACTGCCATGGACAGTTCGGCGGGGAAGCGGCAGGGCCTGTCACTCTGGGAGCAGCAACAGCGAGTCCCTCACCACCACAGCACATGGAGACAGGGAGGCCAGAGAGCCAGGTACACCTCCCCCACTAGATTTGTACTCAACATCAGGTGATATGAAATATCTCTTTGGTTGCCTAAGTCAGGTGACACTTTTTCCCTCTAAATCTACGGAGAGCCCCATGGCCGAAAAAACTGAGGCCTGCTAAATTTGGTTTCAGGCCTAACCAAATGAAGGCCGCAATCTAAGTTTTGGGGTTTATCAAAGCTCAAATACAACAGTTCATAAAATGCACATAGTTGTAATTACTTTTCAGGAACGGGTCCTTTTAATTCAGTTGTGTTTTGTTCTGCTTGGGGTAGAACCTGATTTGGTAGCACAGAAGAAGTCCCCTCTTTCCATGCCTTTTTGTGCTTCAGATTAATCCTTTGATCAAGTAATGTCATCTTCCTCTCCATTTCTATTGCTAATCTGAATTAATAGCAGCTAAAAGTATATTTTTTCTCAACCATTGTTAACTCTTTCACTGCTGTCACCTTAAACATTCACCTAGTCAGCCAAACACACAGATTGCAAGCTGTTCCCTGTGCTTTTTGAGTGCCTAATCCCCAGATGTTCCATGTCTGCCAGCTGCTAAAACAGTGAGCATTCATCCTGAAGATGTCTTTAATTCCCTCATATATTATCAGTAAAATATCAATACGTTGGATTTGAGAAGTGCCAGTGATTTAGAGAGAATACTAAAATGATATTTGAGGGAAAATCAATGTTTGGGTTCTATTGTGACATCAGATGTTTTCAAGGCCCAGTGTAGCTGTTTTTATTGCAGAGGGATTGAGGGCTGAATTCTGGGAACTTCAGATCATATATGGAAATGTAGGTTCTTCTGCCATTTGCTGAGAGGAAATCCAGCACAATTCCAATGGGATTGTGCTTGCATTTCTGTGTGTGTGTGGCAAAGTATCTGGAACATTAGACACTGTGGAATGGCAGATTTGCATTAGAAATTTGGGAGTGTTAATATCTTGTACCCCATCCTAACTTCAAAATAGTCTCACTGTAGCTAATTTACTAAGGGAAAAACAGTTTCTGGAAGTTCTGTGTCATAAAATAGCACTCATATTTATAGGCAGCTTTTCCAGAAATAAGACATTCAGCAGCATCTTCACAGGCAGGTAAGAAAAGTCTGTTCATGTTTACAAGATCCTGTAATGAAGTGTGAAGGATAGTGCTTTGAAGCCATCTGTCAAGCACCTTAGTTTTTTTGGTAATTGAAAGTGATTTAATATATCTTGGAAAAGAAAGGTCAAACATGTGCTGTAATTCTCACCCAGTGCTGAATCAGGAGGAAGCAGGTTCTTGTGGACAGTGAGGAAAGACAGATGCACTCTGTGTATGGCACAAAAGTGCCAGTGGAGCCCTGCCCTGGGGCATTAATGGAATGTATTAACAAATGCTGATCTCTGCTAGCAGAGGAAGGTTCAATTCTTTACAGCATTTCTGTCTTCTGTGAACAAATGTTCATTCTCTAGCAATGTCAGGACGTTAATACACACTTTTTGTAGATGTGAATTTCACCCAGATTAATTTCACTGTGATAAAAGTTTTCTTTCTCTTTTTCCAGTAGTAACCCCTCTGTTGGTGAGGACTGTATTCATTGAAAGCGTAGCATATCCAAACTTGAATGCATCACATGTGAAGTTGGTATCATCTTCCACTAACACATAATGTATTTTCATGTTCACGGTGGAGACTAGAGCTTCTCCCACTCCTTGCAGAGCTCTAGAGATCCTCACTGTGACAGGGAAATATGTCCCTGCCTGGGAGATGCAGTTACATCAACTGTCCCAGGAAAGACAGGATGATTTAAGTGCCAGTAAAGATGTCAGACACATCCCAGGAAAAGCAGGACTATTAGCAAAGGAGCTGGGTATCAGACCTGCCCACTGAGGGACTGGTAACCCAGAGCCGCCTCCATGTGGACCACATTTTTAGGAGATTTCCTTCTACCCTAGCCAGAGTAACAGGGAGTAAGGAGACTGGTAAAATGAACCCAGTATGGGGTATCAAGCTTGCTTTTGTCAGGAGCCTGTCATTTTGAGGGCTTTCCTCTGCTGTCCAACTTTGGATGTTATAACTGAGATACACCTTCCGGAATCTGTTTATTCCCCATCTTTAAAAGGGTAGATGGTACTTTCCGCCTAGGAAAATCAGAGTAAAAAATAAATATCCATGAGAGGTTGTGTCTCTTCTAGGCATGGTGGAAGATCAGTGCCATTGAAGTAGTTGTTTTCCTAAGTCAGGTTGCTAATTTTGTGAGTAAACTAAACCTGAATAATTATCAAGTTTATCCTTTGTAACTACATTTATAAAATGACTGTCCTGTTACGCTGTTTTCTAGAAGTACATCACTTGGCCTCAGGCTGGTGATTTTATCAGTGTTACCCTTTCCTGGGAAAGTGAAAAGCTGGAGTGACTTTCTGTGTCACCATTCCTCCATGGAATCTCTTCATTATCACTTAATCCATGACATGCAGATCATGCTGCAGTTAACCAGAGTATTTGTAATTAGCATATATCTAAGTGCAAGTACGCACTGGAGTGTATGTGGTTCCTGGCTTTTTTGCTTATCATTGTTTCTTCTTCAAACAGTTTGGTGCTTTTTTATGTAGAACAAAAAAAGACCAATTTAAACCAACTAAAACATCTTTGTTTCTTCTATCCTTATGCAGAAAACAGCTGAACAGTTTAAAACTAACTTGGAAAATTATATCTAAGACAACTCACATGCCAAGCTTCAGCCAAAAATACTTTTTGCAGCCAAATTATCAAACCCTCTGAAAGAGCATTTATAATGGAATTGCTGATGCAACCTTTATTATAGGGATATGAATAGCTGTAATGAAGGCTTCAGCTGATGTTCTGGCAAGCCTACTGCTAAAAATTATTCTGAATTTATCTGGCATTCAGAAAATGCTTGAAGTGGCCAAAATGTTTACACCATCATTATCATTTTGACAATATCTCTTTTATCCCAGAGGAAGTCAGTGATGAACAAATTGAAGCGGCGTGCGAGACATGTGCGTATTTAGCATCTGTTCCTCGTTCTCTTGGCAGCATTGTTTGATTTGAGAGAACCAGGGCCAAGGGCTCAACCGGCAGCTTCAAAGCGCTTGTGTTGAATCAGACATTATTGCCTATTGTGTCATTAAAGTGTACGAGTGAACTGCATTATGCTTGTCCTAATGATTTGATTTTGGTTTGTAATCCGGAAATGTCTGTGTTGAGCAAGTGTTCAATTCAGAGTGGGAGTATTTTGGAGCTTTCTTTTTCTCCTAGTATAATTTCAGATGATAAAATAGTCCGGTTCCTCTATTTCTGATGGTTTGGCTACTTGTGAGATTGCACTGATTAATCAAGTTTGGGTGCTAAACTGATTGTATTAAACTCTTGTTCAGGGAGCTGTCAAGTGAATTAAACCTGTCCTGTATTGACTTCCCTTAAGCTGAGAAGGGCTTGACATCCTAAATCAATATAAACCAAATTTAAAATTATTTAAATGGGTGCACAGAAGTGTTTGCACTAGTTTAATGAAATAACTTCTAAAGCACAGCTTAGACTCTAAGTTCAATACGATGCAACTCTGGCTTCTGGCTGCATTTTCTAAGGATTTCAATGCTGATGGCAGTAGATGTAAAATGTCTGTGCAAAAAAGCTTCCACGTTAAATTTCTTGGAAAATACATATTTTTTTTAAGAAACAGGAGTTTTCCCTCATAGAATTTTCATACAGCAAATGCTACAATTTCTACTGGAACATTTTAGAAATGTCAAAAGATAAAAGGCATAGCAGCGCCTTGAAAGAAATAAAGGTTTTTGTTAAATTTAACTGCAGATGCTGGTTTGTGTCATGAATCACTGAAAACTATAATTCTATGAAGTTTGTGAATTCTTCATATCTCCCTTTTTTCTTTCAAAAATCTGGAAAAGGAAGTTGAAAATTAACCCAAAAATGGCCACTTTGGTTGGAAAGCTTTAAATTGGATTTGTTCTGAAGAGCTTTGCTACCAATTAAATATGCTGACATGCTGGTTTTAACAAAACTTCTGTGCAGCTGGGGCACTAGTCCAGGAACAGGGAGTCTCATGTTTATTTTCTGTTTGTCATCAGATTCTGAGCAGAAGATTGGTGGGTTTTATACCAAACAACTCCGAAGGAGATGGAAAAATACTCCAAGTTTGTCTTGTACAATCCTGTATTGAAGGAGAAATCTTGGTACATCTTCATGCATTCAGGAATTAAAGAGTCTGATGTTTCAATCAGTCCAGAAAGTCTTGTCATGAAAGTGGCAGAAAAGTTTGGCTCTAGAAATGAGGAATAAAAGAATATTCTGAGGTGAGGGAAGTGGCTGTGAAATGGGCTACCTCTTTGTTGGCATATCCTGTCAGCAAGACCTAGTTAGCTCTGGCGTTTTCTTCAGTTGTTCTCTGCACTTCTCCAACATGAATTCCCTGATTTGCCAGGCTACTGCTGCTGGTTTTGTTCTTATCACCTTCTCTCCCCCAGCATTTGGATGTCTTCGCTCTGAATTTATGAGTATTTATGAGAAAGCTGGAAAGTACAAGGTGCCTAGTGTAGCCCTGATCTCCTCTTCAGGGGTGTGCTCTGCTTAGGGAGGGAATCTCTTGTACTGAACAGCAATAAACCCCAAGAACTGGTTCTTACTAATGCTGCTTGGCACAGTTACAGCTCATTGCAAGTTTAAGTGCTAGTGGGTCCTTTCTCAGTGTGAGATTTAATTTTCTAGGTTGTGCTCATTGTCAGCACACATAAACCAGCCTGTCAGCACTGGGGCACACACTGAGATGGGAAAACACCCCATGGGAAGGGAGAAGAAAACCCCTTCGTAGCATCCTGGCCACTCTTGGGCTCTGTGCAGCACTGCCATCACGTCAAGGTTGAGCTCCTATGCTATGCATATTGAGCTACAGGATATGTTATAATTCAAAGCAAAGACGGCTGAGAAGAGGCCATTCTAAACACTGTCACATTAATAAACCACCTAAATTTCATGGGATGCATCAAAACACCTCTGATACAATCCAGTCATTGAGCCACCTAAAAGAGCATTTTCACCTTTTTTGAGCAAGGCCGCCTCTGCAAAAACATCTAAAACCAGCCACCAAGTACTTCACAGACTTCCAACATTCAGCCCTTTCCAGGTCAGGTGTTAGCCTTGTCCTGAGAGCCAAGGAAAAATCTTCCACTCTCCCTGCCACCACTGACATATGTGGGAGCTGTAGGAATGCTCCTTCTGCTGATGAAGTTGTGATCCGTAAACATACCCAGGTACAATTCCATGAAACACCAGCTGGCAGCCAAAGGGAAGGGAGAATTTGGCAGGTAATAAGTAGAAGATGAGCACATGCTGTCTTTGATCAAAGATTATTCTGGGTTTTACAGAGATGTCTCTCAGGGAAGCTGAGCACTTCATTAAAAAGTCAAAAAGATCCATTTTCACACTCAGTACAAGTTAATTCAGAACCATGGTTACTTCAGGAGGTTTTCGGAAGGTTCCATTTCAGTGGCTGGTCCCTGAGCAGCCTCCTGTTTGGTGGTTATTAAGGCTACTGCTTGTGTTGTGTGTGTTACTCTGTGATGTAAATTCTTGAGTTGAGTAATCCCAAATAGAATATTTTTTGAGAGGACAACTAGAAGGAAAAGCAAGGCAATTTTTTGCTTGTTTGACAAGTTTTCATCAAAATAAATGCTTAGTCACTTGAAGAAAAACCCCAAACAAACAGATTGTGAATTTGAACCAGATTGAAAAAAATCTGAAAATAAATTTCAAAAATTGTTTTAGAAATGTTTCACTGTCTTAGATTTGGAAAAAAATCCCCCTGACTAAGCAAAGCTTCAGTTGACCACCAGCGAAAACATTGATTTTTGTTTTTTTTTTTTTTTCCCCATGAGAAAATATAGAAGTTTTGCCTCCATGACCTAAAACGATTTCTTAATGGCAGAGGGTGCAGTTATTTACACGATTCAGCCTGTCACTCAGCTCCACTGACAAAGGTCCCAGGTTCTGACAATTCCTGGGTCAGCCCTAGTCTTGTGTCAGGTTTGTGGCTGATGCACACTGACAGCAGGCACACTTGGGCACACTGCTAATTGGCTGTCTTGTGAATACTTAGCATTGTTTCATTTGAAAGATGTGTTCTGTGTTGGTATTCTCATCAGCCTTTCAAGGAGGAGAGGGAGCCTGCTTAAGCTCCTGAATGGGAAAATAACACTGGGAAGAATAAATGGGAGTGTTACATCTTGTGTCCCAAACTCCAGAGGAGTCATGTAGTGGGGTCACCCAGGAATGCCCATTAGACATTGACTCCACACCCCCCATGCATTTCAATGTGCAGAACTTTAACAACTAACTAAAGGCTGCTAATGTGAAATCCTGTGAGTGCAGTGGTATTTCCCCTCTGGGGAAAAAAGAGAGTTCTAATGCTTTGTTTCTGGTATATCCATTTTGATTCAGTCTCCTTTGAACTAAATCTTCGGCACTTGTGAAAAATCTTTTACAGAACTCCATTTCACCTGACTTTGTGTAAGTGTCTCATCAAACCAGCAGCACTCCTTTTTGCAATAGTTTCTTTTGCAAATTGATTCTCTTGAAAAAATGGTAAAAAATACTGGAATTAAATTAATTTTTCAAAGAGCTTAGCAAAAGTACTTTGCAGGGATGAAATATTCCCCTAATACACCTCCTATCATATGATTCACTGCAGCGGAATTAGCCAGGTGTAATTTAGGGCAAAATTGAGCCCTCAGCGGGCAGGTGAACTTAAACCTGACTTTAGAAATGATAGATGCATCCAACAGCAATAGCTGTAGCTCATTATATCATCTGAAATGTGTTTTAGTCACATAAAGTGTTCAATTTAAGCAATTCCAGTACTTGTGATAGGCAGAGGCAGGCAGGATGGTCTCAAATATTAACAATTTCATTCCTCTTTAAGCTGCCAGTCGTTAGCTAACTTCTCCCTTGTTAATAGTAATGCTTGCATGAGTCTGATCTGAAAAATGGATTGAAGGTTTCCCCCACCAGCAGCCAGGCTAGTGGGCTATTGTAATTTAAAAAGCAGCTTAGTAAAATCATAGTTATGGAGCAATAAAAGCAGTTTTAAATGGAGCTTAAGCTGTCTTGAGATACTTTATTAGGCAAAGGATGTTGACAGACAGTAGCAGAACTTGATCTCCACTGCCTGCCTGAAGCTTTGAGATTGTAGTCTTTATTAAAATAATGTTTAACATCTGATTTATCTACAGAGCTGGGGAAAGACAAAGAAATAAAAATGTAATAGATCTTTTCTTTTTTCTTTTTATCAGCATCCTTCCACCGAAAGGAAGATTGCCAACATGCCAGCTGAGACAAGGTAGGAGAGGCACAGCCAGTAATGCAAAGTATGATTGTTATGTAAGTGAAGTTTGGGTTTATTTACTTCTGCAACTGTAGCGTGAGTGTAATCTGTTCTTCCAGGAATTCCTCAGCAAAGGTATTGCCTGCTTGCTAGAGGAAAAGTGTCTCAAAAATGGATTGCAATTAGGGAGCTAGTACCAGAGCCAGTGCCACTGACTCCCTTACATGTGCCCTTTCCCCTGACCCTGGTAAGCACAGCCTCGTGTGTTCACCCTCCAAAGGTGGAATCCCACCAGGTTAATGGGCACTTCACACTGTGCGTTGGAAGAACAAGGTTTCTGGGGAATGTAACTGCTGTGTGATGGAGTAAGGCAGACTGGAAAATAAGAATACATTAAAGCTTTGGTGAATCAAAGTGGAGGAAAACCTTGTTGTGCTGCTTAAAGCTTGGTTTTCAATGTGGCTGAAATGTCAACTGGCCTTTGTTTCTTTGCATAATCTTCCACACAAATACAAATGTGTCAGCCATTCTTTGAGGGACTGGATCTGTGTTTTGTTGAATTTTGCACCGTGGTGAAGTAAAATGTATAACCTGAGACAAGACAGTTCTTTGTTTATCTGGGTTTTCAGTTGTCATTGTGAATGCTGCATAAATTAAGTCCTGCAGGATCTGTTATAGGAGATGGTAATTCTCCTAAAACATGAGAACTTTATTATGATAACAAATAATACCTGAAACTGCTACTGTAAAGTCCAGAGAAAAGCTTGGGTTTTTTCTGAAAGACTATTATATTTATAAAGGCCATCAGCAATGCTCTGTGAGCCCAATAAAATGGAAAAATCAGTGTATTATTAGGACAACTTAAATTACTAAGGCTGGTTGGCATTCTTTCCAAAACAAGTGAAGATTGATCTTTGGACACAAGCTGTGAGCTGTGTAAAATTGCCTCTGCTAAATATATGCTAATTGGCATATGAATGAGATTTTGTTAATCTTCTGCTTAAATAAGTAGGTAGAGAAAAGCTGGGAATGAGTCCTCGTTTCAACTAAATTGTACATTTAAAGGTGTTGAATGCAGTTTTAGGTTCTCTTGATTTCTTCAACCATATAGGAAAGTTTTCCAAGAAATGCTGTGTTCAGTTATGTGGGATGCTTTGACGTCCTAATGAACTGGAAAATTCAAGTAATGGAGTTAAATGTGTGGTCCAGTAAGGGCTTTCATCTGCTTTTTTTTGTCTTAGTTCAGTAACACATTTATTAACTGCCCTAATCTGAAGAATAAATCATTGCCTTTCTAAGGTCTTAATGGTACTTCACACTGAGGACAAATCTTTGTCTTTAAGGTGCTGAGCCCTATAACAGGTAGTATTTATTACATTTATAAAGGGAAATGGTACAGTCTCTCACAACAATACAGCATCTGATACAAGCAGAATTTCAAAGCGTGTGGACGTGTGCACATGGGTTTGTGTGTGTGGACATCAACTGTAATGAGCTGAGCCTTTGATTTGCCCAGGAAACAACAGGCTGAGTTCCTGCAGGTGCCTGAGCCTGGTTGATTCCTTTCCCTTTGGGGCACTGCTTTGCATTGGCTGGTAGTGGCCAGCAAACCTCTTCTCCTCAAAGCCAGTTCTGGTCTCTGCTTGTGGACTCAGCAGTGAGAGGTGTTATCAGAGGAATAAGTCAAGTAAAGCAAATTGTACAATATTTCATTAAGAATCAGCGACCTGAGAATTATCATTCAGTATTACAAGGATATTCTGCTTATCTTCACAATAAATGCAGCTTAGCTGCTGTAATGAGGAAACAGGTAGTATAAGGTACTACTTATACATTTTTTAGCACACCTAAGGCAAAGTTCATTAATTATGTCACCAATCACCTTTGTGTAACTTCAAAGACAGCATATGTTAAAAAAAATGTTTAATACATGAACATAATGCCCTGTTTTATTAATACTGTGCTCATCAGAAAGAGTGTTAGATTGCATGTGGAGTATACGTATTTACATCCAGTGTTATGTATTTACAATAGTAGGCATCAAAACCACTCATCCCCTTATGACAAATGCACTTCTCAAAGCAGATTCTTTTTCCTCTCCAGAGTAGACAAAAGTGAGGAATGGCTCATTAACTGCCTAGCACACATCATTAAGTAATCCAGGTAGCCTTTCCTGCCAAGCATGGGTAATATTCAGACCCCTCACCTTGGCCTTCACTGTTGCCAAGAGTGGAAACCTTGCCAAGTACGACATTGAGCCTTGGGCAGTAAAATCTCCTGGCTTTTATTTATTTCTAGTCAATATCAAATAACACACACCTTTCATTTTCACTCAAACAGAATTACATTCTCTGCTTACACTGCCCTGCGCCATTATCTGTCTAGCAGAGACATCTGTGCCCTAGAGAAAAACCTTCCCTCAATAATGCATATTTCCTGTCAAACTTCCCCACCCTGCAGGGCAGGTGAGGTGCTAAGAGTCGAATCACACAAGGCACTGGCACAGAGATGTTGAACCCTTCTCTGCATTCCTAGTGCATGAAAAACAGAGCAGCACCTTTCAGGAGTGACAGGACATGCACCTACTCCATTGTAGTATCCCGCTTTTTCTTATTGTGTGTCTCGATCTTATGGAAACATGGATATCTTTCATAAATTACCAAAATTCCTTCCTTTTCTTCCTCGAGGGGAATACAAGAACTATCTCCTATGCCTTCTAGCAGTTTACATTAGAACTAGAATAAAATCTGGTTTCCTGTTTCTTAATCCATCTGCTAAGATGTCGCCATTAACAGGGGAAAAATAATTTTAATTCTGTCTTACTGTAACGTGCAGTTGTGGGGAAGTAGAAGCTACTCATTGAGCAAGAGTAGGGAAACTGGTTCATAGCAGATTCCTCTGCATAATGATGGCAGATACTTGAAAAAGTCAGCAGAAATGTAGTGGAGATGAAACCAGGAAACAGTATAAACAGTATTAACAGTGCAGGTCAAAAGGCATTTGCAGAAAACCAGAGTAGCTGGATATGGAGCCATCAGAAAGGATGTCACCCCTGCAAGCAAACTGTGCTTCCCAGATTGAACTGCTCTGACTTGAAGGAAACTTTACAAACAGAAACTGCAACATAATGAAAACAACCAAACAGAAAATGTTCCAGAGGTAGAAGGATAAATCTTTTGCCTAGGAAAAGTATCTAGTGAGATCAAATATTGTGAAAAACATCTTGCAGAACACAGTTCAGAAATATGATTTGAGAGGGGAAAAAAACCCTCTTTTTTTTAGTGGTGTAAGGATGTAAATAACATAGTGTCTAAAAAAGTGGTTTTCTTGGTTCCTATGAAAATGTTCCTGCAGCAGGCTTGAGAAATAATAGAAGCAACAGCTTTGCATTTGTGTCCACAGAGAGAGAGAGAGGTCTTTCCACAGTTGTGTCATGGACTGCTCTTCAAAGCAGCTGTGAGTTAGCAACACCATGCTGACAAGTGTTTATTTGCTCTGTTTTCAGTGTGAACTGAGGGGTTTACATTGGTTCAGTCAAAGAAACAGACCCCACCCTAACTGGCAGTGTGGAATTACACCTGAGATACTTATGTATGTATGTTATTGTCCATCTGCTTATGCTTCGCTCTCACACTGGGGCACAGCTCACGTCTGAGGGCACGTTCTCCAAGTAATTAATTATCCACCATATTTATATAATTGTACTGTGCTACTTGTAATTGAGCTACGTATATTTGGCATAGGCTGCTCTGTATACCTTTCACTCCCACCGGTGAGCTGTGTAACAAATTGGTCCAGCTCATTTGGAACCCAGGGAAAGAAATGTGCGTGGCTAATGGGTTCCAAGATGTATGGGAGCAGCCCTTGCTGGCCTGCCCTGCCCAGTGTCTGGGCTGCACAGACCTGCTGATAAATGAGCAGCATTTCCAAGAATGAGGGCAGACAGGAGATGCTAAATAAGTACTAATAGGCTACAGAACGAATTATGCTCAGCAGTGAGGGCTTTTTTCCGTAATTCCAGATAGCAAACCGTATTAGTCATGCTAATGTAATACAGTATTTGTGGCTGCCTTGACAGTGTCCATTTAAATATTCAGGAAGCTGCTGTTTCCACATATGCATGTCCAAGTGCCTCGTGCTGGATTAGCTCTACTCAATTTAGCACTGAGTTGTCAGACGCAGTTGCAGCAAATGGTGCGGGCTCCTCCATCGCCAGGTGACCTGCACTCATTATACAAAAACTGGCACTTCGAAACAGCTCTTCCGTGAGATGGTCCCCGTGTGGGAGAGACTGAGGGAAGGGGTTACAGGCCAGCAGCTGCTGCGGTTTGTTTCTGCTGGGGCGCCTTCAGCATCTTGTGCTCATTCGGTTTAAACAAACACCCCGACCCACCTGCATGTGGATCCTGGAAACTGCCATTTTTCTTTCTGGTGACGAGTGTGCGGGGCTGATGTCACTTGTTTATATGGCAAACACGAGATCGATAAACTCCCAGGGAATTCAGAGCTCACACAACGCTGCATTTCCTCGGGAGGATTAGCTGAAATGAAATGCCTGACAGCTCTGTGTCAGCTTTCACATCACGAGCTGAAATGTTATTTCTTTCCCTTCACAGTCTCTGATGGAAATGAGAGATGTTAAACTGCCAGTCACTTAAATCTTAGCCATTCATTAAGCAAGAAATGTAATTTCAAGTCAGTAATTTTGTCCACCTGGAATATCCCAGACAGCAGTTACTTAGGAACATGCTGGCCATTCCTGCCATAAGATGTTTAGCTTCAAGATCAAGTCTGATCATTACTCTGACCATCTTTCCCAACACCTGCCTATGTGTAGCATTTCTTAAGCTAGAACTCACTAGGGGTTCACAGTTTAGATTGGTATGAAAGGGCCAGAACTTTCCTGAAATGTTTTGTTCCTCTTTGCAGTCTTAATCTTCCTGATGAAGATTCTCCTCATCCACTACACTATGTAGCTGGATATTTACGGTACAGGTTTTACTGCTCTAGCTCCTGCATGTTCAGAACAGATGTTCCAGGGAATGCAAGGGAAAATGAGACTTTCCTAGAAGCCATGAGACAATATAAACACTAAATCTAGCATCAGGTCTTCCTTCTCTCTTTTCAAAATTGATTAAAATCTAAATCTAAAATTAATAAACCGCAGGTGAAAATAATGGTTTTACTAACATTTTGTTGTATCACATTGGGTGACTTTATGATCATAAGATACATTTCTAGGCCATAGCTGACTCTCTTCCACTCATGGAACTGTATTCCCATGTTGCATAGTCAGTGGCCTTGCTCTACCAGCACCCTGTGTTTTCCTACCAGTTGTTGGCCTGGAGTACTGTGTGCTTTGGCAGGAATAGCAGCCCTCCAGAATTTGAAATGGAACAGCAAGCATGAAACAGCACGTAACTTCCTCCCACAATGGGAATGACCCTTCCTTCCTCCAGATGTGCTTTTACAAATACTGAGTTGAAGCAAATTATTCCCTTTCACACACACGAATTCCAATTTAAGCTTAGTCCTACCTAGCTGAGTAACTGGAAGAAGCCGTCCTAGTAAGATGGAATTCTACTCTCCTTTTTGATGCAGATAGTATCTGTTACAGAGCTGTGACTTAAACATGCTAAGCTGTTCTTTTAGGCAGGAGGATTTCTCTTACTCATTTAGAGTTGGAAGCTGGTAGGTGGTAGACAGCCCTATTTTTTTCTGCGAATCTCTCCTGATACTAGTTTGAAAAACAAAATGAATAAAGGTCCCTTAGGAGACACAGAATAAGACAACAAACATTTCCTACATCTTTGCCTTTTTTATTTAATAACTGCTGATTTTAAAGACTGTCCCATTGTGTATGTTTTGACTTGCAGGATTCCATGGTGCCTTGTCTGTTTTTGTGTAGAAGTTTCATTATAGTATCAAGACACAAAAGTATTCACACAGGTGAGGGCTTTAACTGTAGAAGAAGTCCCTTATTTACATTGTTGTGGTCTCAGCTCAAGTGTTCTCCATCTCTGCAGTATCTTTTCAGTGTTTTGGTTCAGGTAATGTTAGAAAATGCTTGTTCACTTTGGCTTGTTCATAAGTGTGTAGTATTTGGGCATCACATTTTATCACAGAATCACAGAATGGTTTGGGTTGAAAGGCACCTTTTAGGTCATCTACTCCTACCCCCCTGCAATGATCAGGGACATCTTCAGCTGCATCAGAGCCCCATCCAACCTGACCTTGAATGTTTCCAGGGATGGGCACCTACAGCCTCTCCTATAGGGACATAAGTTCTGTACCAACAAAAATAATTTCAGGGTGGGAGCAGTATATTCCATCTGGTTTTATAGGATCTCAGTGAAAGGGGAAACAAGTGGAGAGAGCAACTTCGTGTACCCAGGTAAAGGGAGAGATAACAGGATTCCCTCATTGCAGGCTGGGCTGAATCTTTCTTCTTCAGTCAGAGTGCTCCTGCTTTGTGTTTGGGTCACAGCAAGTCACCACATCTCCATCTGAAACTCAAGGGCCACTGTCATTCGAAATGGGAAAGGATAACAGGAAAGCACTGTATTTTGGAATACAGTGAAAAGGAGAAAAAGTACACTAAAAACTCTAACCATTTGGTCTGGTTTGAGTGGAATTCTAGCTTGTCCTATGTAGAAATCACTTTGGACTGTCAGTTTAAAAGTAATGATAGTACTGATACAAAGATAAACTTATTTTTGAAGAACTCCCAAGCTTTCTTTTTTTTTTTTTTTTAAAGGACTTCCTGCATATTTTAGTAGTGAATAAATCTTAAATTAATTTGGTAATAGATGATGGAAAAGCACTTTAGAACATGAAAGAACATTCCACATTTGTTTGAAATGACTTCTCAGAAAATCAATGGCACCATAATTTATCAGAAAAAAATAAATTATTTGCATTTTATCCAGTTTTGGTGAAGTTTTCCATTAGTGTGGTTTCTCTGTTTATCCAGGAGATACCATTAATCTGACAATAGTATTTTTTTCTGGAAATTCATCTATCACCACTTCTTTCCCCCACCCCCCTCTCTTTTATATTTATTTCATGTCCTGCTTTCTAAACATCCCCAGACCTTCAGCCTGCTAACTTGTGTATCTGTGGGCAAATCATTTGGCCTCTTTTGCAGTGATCTCCATCTGCCGAGGGGGAACTGTGCTCCTAATCTCCCTGGGGTTGAATTTAAATGGACTGATGTTCATAAAATCCTTTCAATGCCTCCTGTCCAAAATTCTCAAAGGAAAATCATTACACAAAGAGCCATGAGTACTAACTACACTTTGAAGAAATTGTGAGCAGCCTCTTTTTGTCTCTCCTGTTTACTTTGTTTTTCTGAAATGTTGATACATTGAAAAGCGGAGGCAGGGAAAATAGGAAAAGAAGCTTGTACTGTTATTTGACAGAACTTTAGCTGTTGAATTAAAACTTCAAAGATAAAATGAGAAGAAAAACTTACACGTTTTAGCTGTCTGACCTTTTATCTTTGACTGAGTTCTCGAAATCATTCCTGAAGTAGAGACATTTCCTACATACTTGTGACATTAGCCAAGTGTCACATGAAAGGACAGGCTGTTCCATAACACTGGGATATCTACCTTAATGGAAGCCTTTACCTAAGTGAAAAGAAACACCTGAACACCCCGTGGTCATGTAATTCTGTAATTATCCATTCTAGACAGCTCATCCTTGCTTTGATAAATAAAAGTACATAGGGGACACATGCTTCCCTGGAGGGGATCAAATAGAGAAAACATTTATAGATCACAAATGCCAGTGGCACAGTGTAAATCCAATATTAAAAGATCCTCTGATACCAGAAGAATCTCAGTCTATTGATATCAAAGAAGGTTTATGTTAATTAATGGTGAGCACTTGTGAAGATAGGTTGAGCACTGTTATACTGATTCTGAGTGGCAGTTTCCTATTTATACAGGGCCATAAAACAGACAAAACCAGTCTGTCTGCCCTTCTATGAAAGCAAGTCACTACTGAAGTGCAAACCGTTTACTTTTGTTCTTGAGCTTGAACTCCTCGGACTCAGTGCTAATTTTTGTCTTTGTTTTCTGTGCTTTGGCTCCTGCATTTTCAGTGTCACGTCTGCCATCTGACTTTCTCTGATGTCCTCAGGTGTCAAACACACCTGCTCTGTGTACCAGCTGGTTACCCATTAGTTTCTGTTTCCCCTTAAACACACTTTCACAATAAACTCTCCAGCAGTGATGCACTTGAGCAATGAGTCTGTAATGTGCATAAATAGGTGTCTGTGCCAGTGGATATTTTCCCACACACTGCAATTCCAGTATTTAAGTTCCATCTTTTGTAGTTATTTTTTGCAAAATTTGGCTTTACACAACATCGGGCTTTGCTACCCTTGTTTGCACAAAAGCCCTGTAACATTATTAACAATTACTTTAATCTACAATTTTTAAAATCTGCCTTTCTGCACCATGTTATTTTCTGCTGTCTCTAGGAAGTTTATAGCTGTGCCTTGCAGTTTGCCAAAACTACTCTCCATTTATAGGCTACCAGCCACTTCATGTATATATGACAGCAAAGGATCAAGGTAAAGAGAATTTCTATTCATCAGATATTAATGTCTAAATGACATTCCCATTAATTTTCATTTCTAGCTATTTTAACGCTCACAATAAATCATTTGAATCCATTAGAGCTGGCAGTGGTTTTGGTCATTTTGCCTGAAACTGGAGAAGACTTAGTCACTTAATTAGTCGGGATGCTGTGGGCAGACTGTGGATGGTGTTTCCAGGCCTGCTGTGTTCCCAGACAGGCGGTGCCGGAGCTGCCAGTGGTGCCTGGGCCCCAGCCGGGTGCTGCTGCCCTGGGAGTGGACAGGTCCTGTGTAAGGAGAGGTGCTGCTGCTGCTTCATGCTGTGGATTGCAGGTGCCACAGCTGGTCAGTTGGGATGCATGGTGCTTTCCCAGGAACGAAAAAACTGAGTAACATGGGTTTAGTGCTCTGTTCTGCAATCTGTAAATCCTGGAAGGTGTGGTGAGCCACCTTATATGTGGGCTTTCTAATGCAGCGAAGCCAATAGATTAAATTTATCTTACTATTACTGTTGTAGGAATAACAATAATTACCCATTTTTCCTTTCATTAACTTTGTGATTTTGATAGATACGCTGCTTTTAGAAAGGCACAGACTAAATCTCTGAATTCCATCTTCTGGGAAAAACTCTTCTAAAGGCTGAAGAAATACTTCAGCTGGCAGGATTTTGGAGTTGGTTTCCTTGTGTTCTTCTCTCAAGAAACTGATCTCTAATGAGCAGATCTGATTTCAAGCTGCTTCAAGCTTGCACTGGGAAGAGAGAAATTTATAAGCTCCGGGTCAAAGTTTGAGGGAATTTCCTTTTGTCTCCACAGAGTCTCATGTGTGATGATTTCCTTGCACTCTTTAGGAAGCGTGCCTGCTACAGGCTAACACAGCTTCTAAAATAAGGGCTGCACTAGGACTGAAAAGCTGCATTTCTTTTTGCCAGTCTTGCAGGTGAAAACACTTTTTCTTGTTATTTCTTTTCTGTGAGGTAGAGATTCCAAGGTGATGGCAGTCTGGGTTTTTATGTGAGCTTTTCCACAGAGCTTACCTTTTGCTCTCAGCCATACAACCCCTGGAGCATAGGAATGAGGCAGTAACAAGCAATGGGCAGTCAAGGCATCCTCACTGACATAATTTATTTGAACACCAATATCTCTGACTGCTTTATTGTGATGATCATTAAGTAGGCTGAGGCCTTTGACACATGGGAAGGCAGAATAAGTAGCTAGTTGATTACTGACTGAAATGATCAGTTAATTTAGGTATGATAAAATAATTTAAAACCCGGGTGAAGTCTTATTAGCATATGTTTTGGTATGCCTAACTCTTTAAAATAATGTAGTGTTCTTTCAGCAGCCCCCAATTCCTCTGTGCTTCCTCTGGGTTCTCACAGTACATGTCCCGTATCAGAGTGTGGCCCTAAATTGCTGAGCACCTGAGCAGAAATGGTGCTGATGACTTTCATTTCAGGATAAACCCAGATTTCACTGGCACCTGTCATCGCTCTTAGTTCCTTCATTGAAGCGAGCAATGCAAAGCTTTCCTTCTCCACTATTAGCTTCCCACTTTCTCATTGTATTCCTTTGAACTGATTTTGGTAAACTCCACTATCTACGTTATGCAACCCCAGCAACAAAGATACATTGGGGGAAAAACAGTTTATTTTACTTCACTGGCAAAGGATATCTTTGAAAATAAAACTGGTATCTAGGACATTAGGTTTTTCTTTCTTTTTCTTTTTTTTCCCCCCGTATCTTTTTTTTTTGTCTTTCTTTCCCCAGAAGAGACATAGTAAGCTTTTAAAAAGTATATCTGGGAGCAGAATAAGTTGTACAGGTTTGTTTTATGTTCACTAAGGAAAAAGTTTATCAGATTGTTTTGTTGGTCTCTGTAGATTCATTTTGTGGAGAAAGGCTGTCAAAATGTCAGTCAAAGCTTAAGGCAAAGCCTACAGCTATCCTGATGTATTAAAATAAAAAGAAAATAAAATAATGCTGATGAAAAGGCTCTGGACCTGTAAATCATATCCGTGCCAGGGTCCATTGCTGAATGTTTCCCAGTATTGGCACTGCTGGCATGGCTTCATGCCAGGGAATCTGTAGTAGCCCCAGTTTGTGTGGCCACAGACAATTCTAACACAGCGGGTCAGAGCTGGAGGGAGAAGCTCCCTGGGGATGATGGCTGATGGCTGAGAACTCTGTGGTACAATCCATTCCTGCTGCATGACTGCACCCTCTTTCCCTTTGGATGACAATTGTGATGTGTTGCCTGAAACAGTATCTCAGGCCCTGTATCAAACCCATGGGCCTTTTCCTGCCCTCAAATTTATGCTGAGTTGTGGGGAAAGAAAATATGTATGATGGATGTGCTTGTTCAGTCCACTGCTCTTGCAGCTTCTCTGGGTTTTTTTGTGACACTTGGTTCATCAAGCCCTCATTATCTTGTGTTGCTCAGACATACAGTCAGTCCCTTGCTTAAGATAACTTAGGCTGCCACAGACAGCTCGGAGGGTGCAGGGAATGGAGACCATGTCTTTTGTAGCATAATAACAAGTTCATGTCCAATTCACTTTGTCATGTTGTCCACCAGAAGGTACACACTGGCTTTGCTGTGATGTGTCTGTGATCTGTTGGTTATTATCTTCTCCTCAAGTCAGAAACAGAATCCCCTAATGTTTAGCTTTAGTTGAAGGGATGTGAAAAATTGATGGCACCAGCAAAATCAAGTCTCTAACAATACTTGCTGGTTCTCAGCAAGGATTCGTCAGTGTCTTCTTTGTCACAAATCAAAAAACTTTCCCAGATAATGAGAACTGAATTTTGTATATTTTATATTTTTTTATGGCATGTGCTAATTGTTTTCTTGTCAACTCAGCTAATAATTAGCATGCCAATGTTTCTTACTCATAGTTGTGCCCACCAATAGCAGACCGTCACGAGTCTTTTTCCCCAAACTGATAAACAAAACCAAAAATAGTATTTTTCTTACTGTTTTACAGTTTTTAAGTGGAAGAGGTTTACTTACTTCTGATTTGGAATTGATTTCACTCCTCTCAGCTTCAAGGCAGACTACATTACACATGTGTTAAGGCAGAGATTTATCTGATAACACGTGAATAAGGATCTGCACAGCTAGGTCTCTAATTACCCAACTGATTGCCCTGCCAATTAGCCTTTCCCAAGCTTAGATGGCCATTCTGTCTCTGACCCGTCTGGGCTCCTAATGGTCCCTGGTTGCCTGCTCTTTCCTGCTGAAACCCAGGCAAAGCCAGCAATCTTTGCTTGTGCCCCTTTTCCCCGAGCCCTTGTTGCACAGGAGGACGTACCCGCTGGTATCCATCAGCTCTCTTCTTGCTGATACACTGACCTTATTTTAAAATGAATGTCATTTCAGTTACTGACCCAAACCCCTTCTTCCTCCACGTTCTTAGAAATTCAAATCGATTAACAAAGAAATAACATCTGATTTCTAAACCCTTCTCTTTTTTTTTTTTTTTTTGCAAAATAAACGTGGGGGATGTGTTTAATGGCATTAAGTTACTTGAGATGGAAAAGCTTACTTAATTTAGTAAATTACTCTGTGGATCATGATAAGGAGGATTGACCTGTTCTACTTGTGTTCTGACTTTGTGATGGCATCAGCAATAAAAAGCACAGAGGACCTATTTTAATCATTAAAATTGCAAAGGCATGTCAAAATGCTCAAGTAAAACAGGTCTTCTGAGTGGATGGCATATTTATGTAAGTGCTTTCAAAGTAAAAATGCTTTTTATGGTTGTATCATTAAAACAACAAAATAAGAGGAATGCAGCAGCGAAGTTTTCAATCTTAATTATAAATCAGCTCAATTACAGGTACAATGTAGCTTGTATTTCTAGTTTTCTCCCTATGAAATTAAATTATCTTTGTTGATACAAAAGTGTAGTACCCTTCTGTCAGGTAGATGAGTTAAAAGCAGTAGGGACTTCAGATTTCTCCTCATTTTTTTGTTTTTGCAGCTACATGTATCTGAACAGTGAACCTCCACAGAATTTTTATGATTTTCATTTAATTTCTCAGGCATTAACTTAGTTCTTCCAGAAGTAAATCGCCCAACATTCCTGGCTGGGTTGTGGGCTGATTAATTATTAAACAGGTAGAACTAATGAAACGTACATATTTGTATAGAGGTATGAGACATTTTGCAGTCCAGAGTCAGAGGTTGCAACCCAAGTGCACATGCTCAGGTCCTCTCCCTTCCAGAGCAGGTCTCCCGTGCAGCACAGAGTGGGGAACATGTCTGGAGCCATGTCTTCTCAAGCAGGCTGACATCTGGGCTACAAGGTCTTGGCCAGGAAGCAGAAAGAGACCAAAAATTAAATAAGGGAGAGAGAAAAATCTGTCAAAAATGTGCAATTGAGGAAAAAAGCTGAAAAAAGCAGAGCTGAAAATTGAGGAGGAGAACTGAGCCAATTCTGCCCGCGAATGCCCTCTATAATGAATAGCTCATTGTGAATTTAACGTGTTGCCTGCAGTGGGTTATTTTAAGTGGATCTCTGTAGTTCATACATGTATTTATGATATTGAAAGTAGCGACAGAGCATTGGTGGGTGTAGGAGCCTGGGAATATATCTGCCTGGAGCTCAGGCAGATACTGAACATCTGGAGTAACAGGAATCTCCTTGATGTGCTGCAGAGCTAAAGCTCTCTAACGTTACACAGTCTAGAGGAGCCACTGAGAGAGATTTCAGCCTCTTGGTCTAAAACAGCATTTCAGAGAAAAGAACCAAGTAAGCCAAGTTTAAACTCTGGGCTCATATTTATTGTTTCTGTATCTAGACAATTTACAGTGCTCAAGCAGCAGGATAGTAATGCATTGGCTGTCCTATCTGTAATTAGTTGGGTGAACAGACAACTGGAATTAGCAAAAAAATTTATTTAGGGAAAGAGTCCTTTGTGCATTCCAGCAATCCCGTGTTTCATTACAGAACAATGTAATTAAAGTCCCATAGAAAAATTGGCTCTTTCATTCCAGCAGGGCTCTAGAATGCGCTTGACAGCATCCCTGTGCCAACAGCAGTACCACATGTGCCCTTGCTCGGTGATTGTAGAAAATCAATTAATCTAGTTAACATGGATTAAATGTGATAGAATCAAGCCAGCAATGAGCAGGCTCACAGAGAAGGTAACTCGTGTGAGAAAAGGTGTGACTGTGTCTACAGGTCAGGCCTGCAGTGTCCTCAGGGCCTGTCTGTGCAGACCAGGGGCCTGGGCAGAGTCTGCCTCGATTCTTTTCTATCTCACTTGCTTAATTATCTTCCCACATCTTGGCAGAGGCAAAGGGAAGCGACAATGCTCATGTGTCCTGAAGTGAAAGCAGGTTATGGCCAATGTCTTGGAAGACTGATTTTTAGATATATGAGGAGATAACAGTGCTGAGAAAGTAGTTACCAAGTGAAAGGGCTGGTGACCCCTCTGCACAGATGGTCAGGGACCTGCCTTCCCTGGGGCTGTTTGTTGTTTAAACGAGACAGTAGGCTGAGAAAGTTACATCCCAGTGCTGTGGTATTTATGTACGTTTGTTTCCAAAGAGAGGAGCCGTAGATGGCTCTGGGTAGCAGTGGATACAAAACTAACTGGGTTTTTAACCTGCCTCAGGTGGCTGAGTCTGTTCCCTGGCCTGTGCTGTGCCCGTGCCCCAGAGCACACACAGAGCACCCGGGCACTGTCACTGCTGTGCACATAAAGAGAATAACTCATGCTGTTTCCGTGGGGTTCCAGTGAGCCTAGGCACAGGATGCTGTCCACACACTGGATTTCAAGGGAAGGCTGCTGCACTGCCAGTGTCTAGCATCTGTAAAACTTCTACATGTAACAGTGTGGTTTTCTGGACTTCCAAATCTTCAAATCTAGTCTGCAATATCACCTAAACAAACCGTCTATTTCTGGGTACAGCTTAGTTCTACCACCACTAACTCAGAGAAGCTGTCTAGAATTTATGAGAAGAAACATTTTTCCTTTACACTCTCACACAGAGCAGAGCCAAGAGATGGAAGTCCCATTTGGTGTGTCATTAACCCCTTTGGCCTCTCCCCTGTGCTGTGGGATAAATGTGCAGGAGGGCAGGAGAATTCAGCAAGGAGCACTGTGAGTAAAGCTGGGGACAAAGAGTGATTAGTTCCTCCTTCCAAGACAGGTTTTGACACTGGCATGCCTGATTATTTTCTCACCTAATTTTTCCACGTGCTTCTGCAATGGTGTTTGAAGTTGCTTCCTTGACATAAATTGTGGTCATTCTTAGTATTTAGTATTGCCATGGACTTTCTTTGAGATCTTTTTCCATAACTTGTTTTCAGAAGTCAGTCCCTGGAATAGCTGTGTTTTTGTGGTGAAATTCTCCATCTTGATTCATGACATAAACCCTTCTCTCTTGTTTCCCTGTATCCTGATATACTTGCATAGCACTGAAGAGAATTTTGCATATTAACTAAATCCATTGTTTTCTAAGGTTTAGGGAATTTTAATTATTTTCAGTGAAAACATTTCTTGGCTTTGTACCTAAAAAAGAGGTAAAAGCCTTTCTTGTAGTTGGCAGTTATTCTCAGAAAGAATTAGTGTTCACTGTATTATTTCAACAGTCTCTCAGTTTGTCGGTAAGTTCTGTTACTGCTTTCAGTACATGGATACAAAGGTGGGATCCCCTGCAGGCACTAAGCCAGGAGAGTGGGCAGTGGGGAGCTGAGTGGTGGATAAATAGGTAACTACAGAAACAGCTTCTCCCCATTCTAATCCACTGTGTGTTAACATACTGGAACACATAAGCAGTTTTCTCACTATCCAATGTTTCAGGAGTTTTTTTCTATGCAGAAATGAGGGATTCAGGAAGTCCAGAGGGCTTTCACCAGGTTTCTGCAGGACCTTGTGGTGTCTCCAGTCAAAATGTGTTTCCCTCCTGTGGCAGAATTCTCTGGTGGGACCTCCAATAAAGCATCTCCTGAGGTCCCTTTTCCCAGTGTCATGATTCCTGCCCCAGTGCCTGTGAGAGGCTTATAAAGTCTGATATCGTTTCTTTGACACTAATCCATACCCTGTGGTTTCTCTGGAGGTGGGGAACAACGTGATTAGCTCAGCTCTTTTGCTGCACTTGGGATGTCAAGGGGGCATCCCTTCCTGATACCTTCAGTTTGCACTAATAATTAGAAACGCTGTAGTCCTAAAAAGCTCTAGGAATATAATTAAAATCAAACAGAATACTTCCTGGGACAGAAATTGGCAGTGGTACTTTCTGTTCCCTAGGATATGTCCAAAGCAATAAAAATGAGCCCTTGTTTGTAGACAGATGGGAAGCTTCCTGTGTAGGACAGAGGAATGTGCCTGGCTGTTTATACCTTCATCTTACCAAGAGGGACCAAAAGAGAAACATTGTTCAAGTGAAGATGTTCAATCAGCTTTTACCTTCTGTGTGGAAGATACAGTTTATCTGTCTGAGGGATAATTGGACACCAGATGACAAAGTGAGCTAATTTAATAAAAACGCTAAGGAATGAAGATTTTAGTCTGCAGCTATGCCTAATTCTGTTCTGTTTGCAGTAAAAATAATAACACCTTTCCTGTGACATGGCCATTTTAGCATCTGTGTTCCAAATTACTGACACAGCAACTTGGTAAACAAGACATAAAGATTCTTCCTGCATTGCAGCCATTTTGATCAGGAGATAAAAATGACCGAGTTGTAAAGGTAGTAATATCTGGGTCATTGAATCAATTCAGCACCAATTTATGACTGTGCAGGGAAATGAAATTGGAAAACAAATAGTCTTTAAGTCCTGTTAACAGAAGATATCCATCACTCAGGCTCAGCTTTTCATTTTTAGGGATATGAATACCATAAGCACTGAACATGACTCTCAGCTCGTAAATCAGGCTTGAAACAAAAATTTTTTGAGGTCTACAGGGAATATTTACAGAATTGCTGTATAAACCAGCAATACAGATGTGCGTAAAGCAGAAGAAGATTAAATGTTATATCTATAACCTTAGACTTCAGAGAGGTTTAGGAAGGATGTTACCATTTTCATGGGCTGACAAAGGCAGAAGCACTATGATCTCTGCCTCGTTTGTGCTTAAATTTGTAAAATTTGTAAGGGTTACTAAATTTCATCAAGGACCTGAAGTGCCAATCTACCACATTAATTAAACCTACTCATGAGAGGCAGTGATGAGCATTTTAGCAGTTCCAGTATCAGTTCCAGTATCCCTGTGAGCTGCAGACGAATTCGAGCTGATAGAAGCTCGCTGGATTCCGGTTACCGCCTCTTCGGTTGTTAAAGCAAAGAACGTGTCAACTCAGCCACTGATAGGATAACGTGTTGCCAAGACCGAGATATTTTGAGTTAGCATTTACTTATACATAGTACAGAAATGTCAAGCTGAAAGCATGTTACCGAGTTCCTTTATTAGGTGGGGTTTTGTTTGTTTACTGAGACATTGCTGCCACAGGTTCCTGCTGGAGAGGTGAAGCCGAGGTTTGTTGCTCTGTTTCCTTCTACTGCCTTCAGTTTGTCCATCTGCTCAGTGCCCTTCCTGCTGCCTCACTCATCCAGTGTCACCTTGGTCTGGGACTGCAGCTGGAGACGTTCAGGGTGTCCCAGGAAAGGAGGGTGGCAATTTTAGTAGCTTTGCTCTGTGAACTGTCACTGAACCAAGTGCTGACCAGCACTTGGCGGCCCCGTGCCACCGGAGGGTTTGTCTTTAAAGTGGCCTCAAAACAGTCAAGCATAAAGAGTTCTGCTGAACTGTGGAGTTGATTTCTGCCTGCTTATGATTTCCTGGGGAACCTGTAGTATTTTTTGCTCATTTCTGATCTCACTTTCTGAGTAGTGCCTTTAGCTCAAGCTGTCTACATTCCTACAAATAACTGTTTTGGCTGTGGCAGAGGTGATTGCTGATCACGAACAGAGGCAGACATGGTAATGCTGATCCATACACAGATGTTTCATTGTCTGTCTTGAGTGGGATTTCAGGGGGGAAAAGTTTGTTTTCTCAGTTGTTTCTGTATCAACAAATATAATAGTCCCCAAAATCATCAGGTATGTACAAAAGAACAGTGTCTGATGATGTTATGTGAGGGCAGCACAGCAGTTCATGACTCATGGTTTCTTCTGAACTCGGCTGGAGGGCAGTGGGAGTGCAGGGAGTTCTTTCACATCCTGTTGTACTTCGGCAGCATAAACAGAGTCCAGCTCTTGCTCCCAGCCTATCAGTAACTTACACATATAGTCTCCTTGCAGTTCTGCCCATGGAACACGAGTCTGATCAGCTGCACTGAGCACATCAGAGTAAGCGCTTTGGTAAGGCTGCCTCTAGCACAAAATCAGGGTGTGTGGGGTGGTAGGTCCAGTGACATCTAGTCCTGCTTTCTATGCAATATGCTGAAGTTTGCTGAAGATAAATGTATTTAAACCTTCACTGTCTCTTGATTGCTTGGAGAGCAAAACGGGTTGCACAACAGTGTTTTGAGCGCTAAACCCCCATTTGTGGTTTGAAAGGCCAAAGGGAGCCTTTCGGTGAGAAAGGGGGAAGGAAGCGTGGGAGTCCTGCAGGCACTGCCTGAGCTGTTCTGTCTGAAGGGATGTAACATCACCTGGCTCCTGCAAGCACCACACACAAAGAAGCCAAAGAAGCTGCAAGGCCACAGCACTCATTCTTGCTGCTTTTATGCTTTTCAGGGGTCATTGAGCCTGCAGTTGTAGGAAATTAATCAGCTGTAGTACCTGTAGGGCCTCAGGCTCCTACATGGTAATTTCATTCCTGGGACCTCCCACATAGCCATGAGTTTCATGCATTCTATGGCTGGCGTTTAGGTTTCTCTTTGCTGCAAAGAGCAAGACATTTTGTAGCATGAGCTTGGAAACTTCAGTACTTCCTTTTATCTCCTGCTTCTCTGAGGTTTCCATTCATGGCAACTGCAGTCCTGAAGCATTGTTGCTGGTTTGCAAAGGTGATACCTAGCCCAAGTGCATAAAGGGAGCAGCTTGTAGTGTAATGCCCACTTGTTTTCAATTCTTGCCACATTCTCCTAATTTTGTGATTGTAGATCTCTGAATACCTGTAAATTACAAATGTTTGAGTAACCGATCAACAGGGAATGTAAATTATACGTATTTACAGGCAGAAAAAGTGAGCTAAATGCCTGCTTTCCCCCATTTCTCCTTCAGACTTCCATTCCCCACCTACCACTGTCTGTTGCTCTGTCTCTGTGTGAGCCCCCTTTCTGCACCTCTGCCACCAGCTCTGATTTTGTGGGAGTTACCAGGGAAATGATTCTCAAAGAGCTGGTTTAAGAAGGCAGGTTATCTGTGTGTTAAAATATCACCCTGTTCACAGTGTGTGTCTGTCACTGGTATATCCCAAAGCAGATGTGTTATTCTGCTTAAAGCTTAGTCCAGCAGAAACAAACTGTGTATTTTATAGTCCAAATGTGATGCCTGAAGAATGGGAAGCTCATGGGTAACTCCCAGATACCTCAGATCTGAATCACTAATGCCTTTTGATACTCAAATCATGACTTAGCATATCTCAGGGGCAGGCAGGTGGGTTTTTACTGGCCTCTGAAGATTATAACAGAAATACTGTCTTCCTGAAGCAGCACCTAAAGGAACAATGTTATCATGTCATGGAAATGACTTTACTGTGATACATTAAAGAATAATGTGCTCAAGTTATGTGCATGCAAGCTATCAGTGCTTCCTCCCCCCACATAGCAAGCTGTTTATCTTTCAAAAGGCTGGAAACTCTTCATTTTACTTTCCAGAGATTTCCTTATGGAACAAACAGTATAAATAACACCTGTAATACGAAGCTTTGGGGATAAAAAGAGATAATGTTTGTGCTTAATTTCTTTCCTCCTTCCCATCCATGTCATGTTCCATATTTGCATACGAAATTCATCTCCCACCCTTTCCCATGAGCCTTGTTCATGTCCTGCTGTGCCTTCCCACACAACTTGGCCAAGACTAAAAGACCTTTAAATCTGTCATTGAAAATGTATTTTGGGAACTACATTTTAGACAGTATTTCTGTTTAAATGAGTTTTCCCTGATTCTCAAATGTTAAAGAAATACAGGATAGAAAA
Organism: Scytalopus superciliaris; assembly: GCA_013400415.1. Taxonomy (NCBI): domain Eukaryota; kingdom Metazoa; phylum Chordata; class Aves; order Passeriformes; family Rhinocryptidae; genus Scytalopus; species Scytalopus superciliaris. The sequence continues at coordinate 117,120 of VXBX01004183.1, read as the reverse complement.
GCTCGGAGAAGGGCAGACCCTGATGCTGTCAAAGCATGTCTTTTCCACTAGAAAGAATATTCCCTGGACTGGGCTGATGAACCCAAAGCTTTAAGCCATGATGGGTGTATTTATGTATGTTTGCTCTCAATCCCAAGGAGCAGAGAAGGTAAGGAAGGATGCATTAGGACTGCCATGTGTTGTCTACACGCAGGAGGAAGAAGCAGCTGTTGCTGAGATTTCTGAACCCTTGCTCTCTGCCATGTCTGGGAGCTCAGGTGAGATTACCTGTGACTTGGTGTTACAAAAGGAATTCAAAGTAGGGCATTGGAGAATCTTTCCTGCTGTTATTCATAGTGAAGTTACACACGCAGCCCCAGGTGAAATAGGGGACCGTTTTTACTAAGCATTGTACAACTTTGTAAACTCAGTGCTGTTTCTCTAATAAAAGTAGGAAATGGCTCTACAGGTGGGTTTTATAATTGCCCCAAAAGCCACTGCTGAAAGCCACAAATAGATCTTGTCTCATCCTTCTCAGCCCAGTGCTCTCACCACTAGAACAGGCTGTAATTTAGGCATATTTTAACACTCTAGTACAGTGATGCCAAACCCTGTGATTAGAACTCATATTTTTTGTAATTTGTGATTGCTGCAGTATCTGACATTTTTCTTCAAGTGTCAGTTTTTGTACTTGAGCAGCTGAACAAGGAGTCTCAACTTTGTTTAGAAACAGAAGTTTCAAGCCCTGGTGGTTGAAGAAAATGGCTTTAAAATGGGACTCTGATTGTTTTATCAGTTTGTTTTGAAGAACAGAATGTTTGTATTTTCTTTAAATTCTCTTGTTATTTTTTAACAGCTGTTACTAATAGTCACTAAATTAAACATTGCTCAACTTTATCAACTGATTTATGACCGTGTGGTCATTTGTTATGGCTGCACTGCAAAAAAGAAGCCTATAAGGATAAGAAAGCACTTATTTTTTCCATAGTTATTGGCTGCTCCTCTATTAAAAGGTAGGACTGCTGAGGCACATTTAGTTTGCATCCCAGTTGCAGTGAGACATTTCTGATGGTCCATCACAACCACCACACCATCTGCTTTTTCCAGGCTATTTATTCCATCCTTGTCTAACCTCTTTCTGCTTTAAAAGCAAGCACATTTTCTCAAACCTGTTACCACTCACTAAGTTACTTTTTAAACACTTTCAGGAAAAATTAATGTGAGCTCCATCTTGTCAAGTATTCTGTTGCTGGAGCAGCTATGGCTTCTCAGGGAAGAAAATCTTACTATTCATTAGTGTTACAGTGTGGTGTGTCCACACTGGAAGTGCCTCTTGCTTTCTCCTCAGTTGGTCATCAATTTTTACAGGTGCCTTTAGCTTTTTCCTAATTTTGAGTATGTGAGTTGTTATCATGATCTATATGGCAATATCCACAAATTAAAATGCGGTTAATCCTTGACTTCCTTCTTGAATCAGCTCTTGAAGAATGAGGTGCTCCTCCTTCATCCCACCTGTGGTATTTTATAATTGTGTTGAGGAAAGTTTTTAATTGTTTTAGAAAGAGGTATGGATTTCATAATTGTAGAACCAGCCATCCTTTCAAACCTCACTGAGCCCTTGCCTTCAGTGATGGTGCCGATGGCTTCATTATGCAGCGCCTTGTATCAGTTTTGCATTTTTGGCTTTTCAACATCCTCCTTGATCTTGTGTTTTAAGAAGGCCTATAAAAATGCAGGGCTTATCTGCACAGTACTTTGTATCCTGGTATCGCAGCTTCCCTAAGATGTATCCTCTTTAATCAGGGCAGCACTGATCTCCTCTCCCCGCTGCTCATTATTATTGCTGTGTTGCTGTTGCGTTTCAGTGAGCGTTGCACGAGCACAGCACAGAGAGCAGCCCCATAACTTGGTAATCGTCCTTCATATGGAAATGTCCTCGCTCCTTTAATCATTTAAATCGATCCTTTTAGAGTCTGCTGTCCCGTCTTCCCCAAAACTTTGTGTGCGTCTCTTACGGAGGACAAGAAATGAACTAAATGTTTATGCAGGAAAGTGCACTGTGGATTTACATAACAAAACTGCAGAACTGAGTTCCTACCCCACTTCTTAACCATTCTCAGAGGGTTTTGAAAGGAGAGGATTTGGAATCCTAAGATACTGACGGGCTACTACCAACCTCACTGTGAGAAATTTGCTGTTAGAAGCTCTGTGGCACAGAGGCAGGAGGTTTTCGCGGCATTCCCTTCTCTTCCTTGGGTAATTAACTCATTTAAATGCACAGAAAGTGCAAATAGTTTGAAGTTGTGATTACGGTTATATTTTACTTTGCTTTTACTAACAACCAATTCCATCTGCTGCCATGCTTCTCTTCTGCCCCTAGCTTTCCTGAGCTCCTCTGTGTCCTCCTAGGCATGTTTGTTTTTGCATTATATAATATCACCACATTTGTGTCCTGCCTGTTTTCCAGATGGCCCTTAAATATATTAAAAGCTTTTATTCCAAGGCCAATATAAAACCTTATGACTCTCTTTAAACATACATGGTTCATGACTTATTTCCAGTGTATTTTTTCTTCTTCTGGGCTAGAGCTGTGCATCTTGTCCATGCTGCCAGGGATTTCTGAGTGCATTTTGTCATTCTGACTTTGATTTATTAATACAAGGCTGTAGAGTTTTTGGCATTCCTTCTCCTTCTACCTAATGTGGTAGAAGTTACTGGAAATGCTACATTTATTGTTCATATTTCAGTGGGGAAATAAAAGCAAAAGGCCCCTGTAAGAGATCCTTCATTTCTGCAGGTGATTCCATCCTTGTTCCGAAGGAGCCTGGTTTTCCTTGTACCCAAGGAGAGAGTGTATCATGTTTGGGAAGGAGCTTAGGGGGCCAGGCTGTGTGTCACAAACTGCAACAAGATACTATTTGAAGGAGAGACCCTTCCCACTGTCCCCATGCAGGTGGCAGCACACCTGGCTGAGCAGCAGGATGTGCTGGGAAGCTGTATGGCACTGTGGTGCTCCCAGGTCCAGCCCCAGCTGCTGGATTAAAGGAGAGATTTGGGGCTCTGTGTCTCAAAAAAAGAGCCAGCGCACTGCAGACCTGTGTTTGTTCAGAAGTATCCCAACATAAAGCATAACCTTGCATCAATATGTGTATCCTTGCTCTCCCCCCTCCTCCTGCTCTCTAATAGTGTTCCCTAAGATTCTTGAACAACAGAGCAGATGGAAACCTTATTTAAATTTAGAAACCGTGAATGCCACATGCTGAGCTCAATGGAGCAATTCAAGTCAGTTTCCTTTAAACGATTTTTTTTTTTAATTGCTGGATTCCAGTTAGAATTTTTAAAATAGCATAAACATGATATAAAGCATTAGAAGGTACCTGTATTCCTTACCATGTAAAGGCCTCACTTGGACACAAGTGTGAAAATGTGTCCTAAACAGACCAAACTTCACAGCTAGTCATCCTAAAGGACATTAACACTCCATTATTTATTAGAGCCATTATAAAAGAAACTCCTGCACTGTCCCTAAAGAGAGAAAATCTGTCATGGTTCCCAGGAAAGAGAAGCAAGGATTATCCTTGAAAGCAGTCAAAGGAGAGAATAGTTTTTACCAACTTGTCAGTGGAGTTGCCATGGGCACCAGCCAGGAGCCGAGGTTTAAATGTCAGATTTCCCTTCCACTACTGTTTTTTCCTTTTCTTTTGCTTTATTTTTGCCTTCATTCCATTATTCTCTTCTTTTTTCCCTTTTTATAAGAATCTCTATACCAGTACCTCCTGTTTTCCTAGCACCCAGTTTTGCTTCCTTTTATGTCTATCCTTGGACATCTTGCCAATTGCAGGTAAAGAGGTATGTTTGGCTGGGATTTTTTTAAAGTAAGAAAATATGTTGTTGGATATCCATTTCAAAGTCATTAGCATATTAATATTTATCCACCGAAGAATAAAAAGTAAAGAGACTGAGGCAGTGAGGGAAGAAACAGCAGCAGAGGTTGGGAGCAGCTCCCTTCAGTGTTAGCACGCCTGGCTGTTGGGAGACATGTGGTACATTTCATTATTTGCTAAAATATTACACAGAGAGGGATGGGGGGAAGGAAGGAGCAGAAGGGAAAAGCTCACATCTGCGGTAATGTCTCTGCAGGGGGAGAAAAAGGCAAATCCTCCCATTTGTGGAAGGTATTCATGTGTTGCCGGCTGGCTAAACTGCACGTCAATTGAATTAATGTAGCCGTTAAATCAAGATAAAAGCTCCGAAGCAGCAGTTTAGAAAACACTTTTTTTCTTTTCTGTTCTTTTTTTTCCCCCCCTTTTCCTTAATTCCTCTAAGCCGGCACAGGACATCTGGGTTGGGTTTGTTTTGTATGCTGGGTTTTGTTTTGCTGTGTGTATCTTCACTGTCAACCCCCCCAAACAAGCCCAGCTGCCTTAAAGAACCCCCAATCCGTTTGTGTTTTGCTTCCTCGCTAACAGCGTTCTTGTGGAGATGGGCAATCCCGGCTCCCAAGTGAGGGAAGGCACGAGCTGCAAAAAGAAAACACAATTTTTATAAGAACCAACTAATGTTGGCATTGACTGGGTGCCTGGAACCTCCCTTTGGTCACTAGGTTTGTTCTGGAGAACAGTGATGGAATTGTGGCACTAGCAAATGTTCAGACATGGATCCTGCCTGTAGTTTCAGAGTTTTGTGGCTGTGGAGAATGGGACAAAATAGCATTAGTGGTTTTGAAACCCATTTCTGATCTGCCTTCCTATGACCCTGCCTTGCCACTAAGGAACTGAGCATGTTTCCATGTGAATTATTGACACATAATTAATGTAACCAGTGACTTGGCTTGTGTTTCCTCAGGTCCCAACTTGCGAGACCGAGAGCAATGTCACATGCTGAGTGTTCCCACTTTGCCATGTAGATCAGTCCTTGCTATGGGGTTTTGGTGACTGATCTTTGCTTTACCCTGAAGTTCCTCAGCAGCCTTTGGGAGCCCCAGGGAACAGAAATGTCTTTCTGCCTCTCAGTGGGTTGCTGGTGCTGAAGGCTGAAGCCTGGGAAGCAGCTCCTGCAATCTCAGTTACAAGCAGAAATGTCATCTCCTTCCTCCGAAACTTTAGCATTCAGCTGCTATGGAGAGTTCACAAAAGAAGTAGTGGCATTTGGGGAATACATGTACATGGAATGGGACAAGAAATAAAAGATCATAAATTGCAAAGAGGGAAGATAAGGATTAAGCATTAAGGAGTTCTTTCAGATAGCACAGGTTAGTCACTGAAGTAGACTGTGCGAGGAAGCTGTGAAATGTTTATCATCAGAAGTTTAAAGAAAGAAATTGGAGACAGTGACAGGAATGTCCTGGGTGTAATTGCTGGAGAAAAGTGCTAAATGTGTAGCCTTCCCATCACGGGACAGTGGGAAGGACGGGGGCCCTTCTAGCCCGAGTTTCCATGAAGATCCAGTGTGTCAAACAGCTCATGAGCAGTCTGGCTTAAAGACAGCAGCAGCCTCTCTACTTGTATTTAGGATCAGAAATTATTCACAACCCTGATTCATGAAACCTCCACTCTTATGCAAGCCTAGGAGGCATGTTAAAAACAAAGGTCAGAAACCTTCACTAATTTGTTAGGAAAAGTTTATTTTAAGATTTTATACGAACATGTATCACCATAGTAATTTAAAATCTTGTATGTAAAATTATAGCAGCCCTTTCCCTGACATCTCTGAAACATCTCTCAGAGCAGATATTCTGGGTATGTTGGAGGCTTGGTGCTAAGTCTTTACCTATTTACTGATCTTTTGGTCAAAACATGATGGGGAATGTGTTTCTTTTGGAAAAAAAAAAAATTTATCCTGCTCAGTAGGGTAACTGAATTATTAATTCTGGTAATTTATTTGCAGTCTAAATCTACAGTGATCTTCATCCCCCAGTTCAATACAAATAGTCTGGCCTTTTAATACCTGTCCATTCAGAAAAATCTGTTTTCATGATTCACTGAATAATACTTTAATTTCCATTCGAGTGTAATCTTACTCTAAAATAAAATATATCAAAATACAAACCCAAAAAAAATACAAAGAGCTTTTTTCCCCGGGACTTCCTATTTATTTACACATAAATTAAAACCAAACTGTATGTCACTCCCGTGTGCCATGCCAGAGAAATCCACGTGAAGTGCATTCTGCTGAGGCACCAGCCTTGTCATGGAGAGATTCCAGCCCTTCTAAGGGAGATACACAAAGAAGGAGAAGAGTACGTGGTTGTGGCCATAACTTCTAAGATTTTGAAGTCAGAAACCTCATTTTTGTCTATAAATGTATATTTCTTAGACTCTGCAGGTGTGATAACTAACGATGGTGGTTATATAAATTCAGGTATGCTATTCTCATTTGTAGTAGAAAAATACTGTTATTCTCTTTCTCCTCCTGCCCCACCACTGTCATCTTGGAAAGGCTTTGCTGTGGAGCAGATGGCAGTGCAGGTGTAGCCATACGTTAGTTTAGCAACCCTGGCCTTCAGCCATGTGTAGAGCAGGAAATCAGACTACCATGTGGAAAACTAAAGTTGATATGAACATAGATTAATATTTCCAAGATGAAGCTTATTAACCACAGACAAACCCAAGAATTAATATCCTGACCCAACACTTACACAATCTGAGCAATATGAAAACTAGAGATTTTCCCGGTAGCATCGGTGAAGGTGTATGTCTGGTACATGGGATTAATCTTAAACCTTTATTGTGCAGTGCCTTTTAGAGCACTTGGGAAGATAACTGCTAAAATTGGCTTAAAAACGGCTTTAAAATCAAAACAGGCATCAACAAGTCACCTTTCCAGGGGGTTACAAAGCCAGTTTCCAATGGCTGTCATTCATACTGTAGCAGCACTGGAAAGCCCCAAAATACTTGGGCTTGCAAAATGTGATTCCTGAGCAGGTAGTAAGCAGAGGGATTACTTTACAGTGGGATGCTTCTCACCTGAGGTGACTCTCCGACTCAGACATAGGAAACAACTGATTCTGTTCAGCTGAACTGGTACCAACTGCACATCAAACCCAGCATAAAATGCAGGGTAGCTATTCCACAACAAAATGACTGTCTGCAAAGTTCCTTGCCTAGCTAAGAGGTACCAATATTGAGAGGGAAGTAGAAATAAGTAGGAGAGGGAACAGTTCCAACCCTGTGCTCAGCTAGGGAGGAGGGGAAGGGAAGGAGGAAGGGCTGTCAGCCTTAGCTGCTTAACAGTAAACAGCTTTGACAGTTCTAGCGTTGTTCCTGCCTGGTTCCAGCAGCTCTGCGTGATCCAAGGGGTAGATGCAAACCTCATGGCATCTCAGCCCGTGTCAGACTGCCTAGAGTATTGCTGCCATGCCCTTGTGGCCTGGGCATCCTTCCCTTCCCTGCTGGAAGTGCAGTGTGCCAGCAGCATGCCCTGACCTAGAGCGGGGCCTCACCCAGGTGTGCACCCAAGGGTGGGGGTTGTTACTGCACCGCAAGTATTGGAATACAGCTCGGTGCTGTAAAGGTCTTAGAGCCAGGGCTGAGAGCCTCCCGTGTTTAATAGCACACAAGGAATTCCTTGGTAAGGACTGAGGAGGAGCTTCCAGAAAGCCAGGTTGGTCGGTGCTGTAAAAAGGGGGCAGGCTAAGCCATGCCAGCACACCAGTAAGAAGGAATAGGAATTGATCTATTGCAGACTCAAATAATCTTGGCATCCCTTTTCCACCAGGGGACATAAGCAGATGCTTGGGAAGCATAAAATAGGACAATTCCTTAAAATTGTTTCAACCCTCACCTAGTGGCTGCTTCCAAAACTTGCTCAAATGGATGTGGTTTCTTTGTGGTTAGTAACACTTAAGTGTTTCCATGGACTTAAACTTTTGCATTCATAATATCCCTACTGCTCATATGGAAAAAATTCTCTTTGGATGCAGAGCTCTTCATGTAAAGGTACTTACAGCATTAACTAATTGGGAAAATACAAAGCAAAATATAAGTCTCTGTCTGAGAATGAGAAGACACCTGAAAATGTAGCCCAAAACACTCTCACAGGGTCTGTGTATTAACATCCAGGATCCTCAGATTTTTAATGTGATTCATCACATGGGATTCAAAATTTGTCATCTTTGCCCGTCAGAGAATGGTGTCATCAGGCTCTAGTTAAAACCTTTGTGCATGTGCTATAGAAATTACCAGAAAATTTAACAGACTTCATGTGGCAACAGTTGCCCTTGTTGTGATGCCAGTGTTACAGATATGAAAAGTAGAGAAATGAGAGTGAAGGAAAAAAAGTCCAAATTAATGGGGGAAAGGGGGTGATTGGAACCACTGCAAGATTTGTCTTTCTCAAATCCGCTTGATTGCTTTTCACTTCCATCCTTTTTTTCCCTGTTGACAAGCAAAGCTTGGGAATAATAAGCACTGCATGAATTAAATCCATCAGACTTGACTGACTGGATACCATGTACTGGATCTTCAAACCAATCTGGGTTCTATCAGTGTGCCACTATTGATTTCCATGCTTTGACAGAGAATAGCAGAGAGACAAATGAAGGGGGGAGGGGGGAATCTTACAAACATTTTTTGTAATACTTCAGCTACAGCCAGTAGTTAGTGCAATGCCAGATTTCCTCTACCTAAGGTGGCTCCGAGCGGGGTTCTGTACAGCTCAGTCAATACACGGTAAATATGTCTGTTGATGCTGCACACTGTTCTTTTGTGCCTCTTTAAGAAAGGATTATTGACAGCAGAGCAGGAGGGTAGTTATTCTTGTCCACCTACACCATGTCTGTTCCATAGCATCACCAGCTCCCCCTTCCCAGTACGGCCGTGCTCTGTCAGAGATCCCAGGCAGGGACTCGGGTGAGGATGTAAATCTGTGCCATTGAAATGGAAATCGGCCAAGATGTTGCATAGGTCTTTCACCAGTCTCTGTTTATGTCACTCTGGTTTTAATTCTCAGACAAGTACTAGCTTTGGAAAGTTCTAAAAAAGCATTTTATTTTCTTTCCGTCTTTCTCTTTTTTTCTGACTTTTGTCTGTTCCATTTTACTTTGCGTAAGAAACATCAAATCCTGTCCCCAGCTAGACCTAGGAAGAGAACTAGAACTGAAATTCTGGCTTGTACAAGGAGTAGTGGGGACTTCTGCTGAAGCACTGGGGAGCTACTGGGGTTTTTTTGCTGAGATGTATAACAGAGTAGCAAATGTTGAATATTGCATAGAGTGCACTGAGATTGCTCCTGAGCACGGTGCTGTGATAAGGCTGGTAAGGGAATGGGAGATTTCAGCTCAAGTTTTGCTGTTTGCCTTGTGCCATACTCAGGTATGACACAGAACCTTTCTGCCTTGTCACACATCTCTTCACATTATTAATCCTCTGGGGCACAGCTGTGTCTCCTGTGCTTGTGTAGGACTTGGAATAAAGTGTTCATGAGGGATCTGCAGAAGCCACTGTAATTCAAATCATCAGTGCTGAGAAGGGAGCTGTGTAGGAACGGCTGTGCCAGGCAGGGACACTGGTGGAGTTCAGCACCTTTTGAATGCAGGCAGTAGAACAAATAGGTGCTGAGCTCCACACTGCAGTCTCCTCTCAGGTCTCTAGACTTCCTTTGGATTTCTTCATTTTGATTACTTCACCTTGAATAAGACCAAAGCATAACATACAGTTAAAGGACTTCTCTGTGCATAAGTGAAATTCAGTTGGGTTCATCCCTTTTAACATCTGTAGCATATTTCACCTGAATGAGCATGGTTATTTTGGATAAACTCTGCATTTTGCCAAGGGTAAATATATGGTGCTGAAAGGAATGTGTGCAGCAGTCAGTTTCCCAAAACATGTGACATTTTCTACAGATGGCTCTGTTAGGGAGAAATGTTAAGCCTTAAGATTTTATCTCTCCTAAGGGAAAGAGAAGACTTAATGTATCTTTCTTCTTTCTACTGTCCAAAGCACTGCATAGCCCAGAAAACAGACAACATAATGAACTGTTACATTTAACAGCATAGTGCAGTAATCCAATACAGATCTGATTACTAAAACTTTCACTTTCTGAAGCAGAAGTTCCTTATTAACATCAGAGTCTGCTCTAAAAACTCATTTCTGTGGCATCAATTTACAGTAATTCCTCACAACTTCTGAGGGATGTATTCTAGAAGAGCATCACAGACCTCCCCATGAGGTACAGCTTAATTTAGCTGTGGTGGCTGTTCAGGAACACACAGTGCTGAAGTGTGTAAAGGAACTAAAGTCCCTTCCCTTTATATGATACAGACAATGTTTCATTGCCATATAAAATGCCCATTTCCAGGGCTGTTGTTTCAGCCCCTCTACAACGTGCCTGTGGCACAAGGGTGGCTTTGGGCTCCTTGGAGACAGCTGGTTTCCCCCTTAGTAGTTGCTGGCACCACAGGGCAAAAGTGGCCCTGCCAAGGGCTTTTAAGGGACAGACTGAATTCCCAAATCCCTTCTAGGGTAACAGCATCATCCTTTGTGCTTCAGGACGGTGTGGTGGGGTAATGAGACTGTGTCTGACAGGAATTCTTCCTCCTCTGTCAGACCCATGCCATACAGTCTGGCCAGAATCAGATTCTTAGTCTGTCTACAAGACTCTTGGAAAGGTGGGATCTCTTTTTCAGCCCAGGCCTGCAAGACGGTTTGGACAGCTTTTGTGTAAAAGATTAAGAATTAAAAAAGGCAAAAAGCATTGTACTTTTCTACTACTTTCTTCTACTTTACAGTTGTCTGTATACTTAGTTTTAGAATTTTGGGGTGTGCTTCTTTGACAAAAATATTTTTTTTTTCTTTTGAACACTATCAGAATTGAAACAAGTTCAGTATTTCAGCCCCGATAACAGCTGCCTTTTGTTTGAGGAGTTATGGACCCCTGTGTCATAACAGCCCTTGGACAATTTGATGCACACTAACTTAATATTTTCAGTACAAATCTCCTTAAAAAATGGGGATTTCTTCAGCCATTGCAAGCTATTGTGGTGGCTGCCTAAGGTTGGAGGTGTTTACCCTCACTGAATTAATAAAGTGTCTCCATCTTCAAGAGCAAAGTGAGAAAAAGGAGCTCTCAGCATCTCTGGTTCAGTAAAGAAAGCATGCAAATAGAAACAAAGACGTTTCCACTTACAGAGCAACTGTTCTTAAGACGTGAATAAAACTGTTCAGATTTCCAGTAATGTATACATAACATATTGCTGTCCTCTACAGCACATTGGTAGGAAACCTTAAACAGCAGATGTTCCGTGGGACTTCTAAACTGAAGTCCAATCCATATAGGAGACAGAACTTATAATGAGACATAATGTAGTTGTGAGACAAGACTCACAGGCAATTTCCTGCAAGAAAGCGTGAGATTTAATCACTTTGGGGTACTTCTGCAGCCACTGCTGAGGCACGGTAGTTACTCTGTCAGAGAGGGAGATGCTTGTCAAGTTTGTAAGCAAAGCGAATTGCTGCCAGCCATTTACTCACAGACAACAGATGACTCTCATAGACCATTTGTTTTATTTCTGTGCATTTCATCTTGTGCTTTGCTGTCTCTGTAAAATCCACGGCCTTTTATGTTACAACAACAGGACATTAGCAATTAGGGCTGTTAAAGTGCTCCACACTTAAGCAAACCCCCTCTCTGCCACGTTAGTCATCAGCTCAATTCGGTTATTATCTCTATCAGTTCTGAAAGTTTTAATTCTAACAGCTTTAATTACCACAGGGAAGTAATTTTGCAATTCTTGATTGATAAAAGTAATTGTTCAGCTACTTGGAGGAGCCAGTCTTGTAAATATTAGCCCCAATTAGCATTCTTGTTGCCAGCCTCAGCTAACCCTCTGTGAAGCAGCGGGAAGGAAGAGCAATACCTGGCACACTCAGGTAGTTACTGGGCAGCCATTCCTAGTCCAAAGGCAGGGCATGGAATGTCTACCCATCCTGCCAACCTCCACGCTGTGTAGTGGCTGCCACTCCTCAGCAGCATTTAGCCAGTGTTCCTCAGCCTGTTGGGACTATTTGCAGCCTGCAGTCCCTATCTTGATTTCTAGGTTGACTGCCCAGATTGTAACTCAGGGCAAATTTGGCAGAGGGACTACAGGAGGTAAGGCAAGGAGAGACAGATGGGGGAAAATGTCATTGACCCAATTGCCTTGACTGAACTAGATGGAAAATTATCCCCTCAACCCATCACTCTCCACGTATCAAACAAATTTAGTATTCCTATATTAGGTCTGTGGCATGATTTGCACCGCCCAGGGATGAGTGTTCCTGAGGCAAATGCCATTCTCTGTAATCATTTGAAACAAGTCTCCCTGTCAGCACCTTTTATTTTCCTTCTGAATACCTCCAGACAAGCATCTTCCCCAGCTCTAAAAGTGGGTTAAGGATCTAAAATGGTTTTTTTGAAACACCACAGCTATTATCAAGAGCAAGACCGTGTTCCACATGATTAGCAACCTGCAGGCCACTTAGTCTTAGCTAGGGCCATGACATAAAGGAGTTTGAAAAACTGAAAAATTTTAGGTTTCCATGGCAGTGCATCAGGAACATCATCACCAGTTTCAGTGCAGACCATGTGGGAAGAGGAAAATATGGTCCAAAGGATTATGGCTAGAGAAAGGAGGGAGGGAGGGTAGGTGGGATGGAGACCCCATTTGCCAGAAAACATGAGATACCATGTCAGAAATGTAAATGTGCATTAGGAGTGTGGGGGCAGCATTCAAATGCAGAAACCAAAGTGATCCAAAGCAGGGGAGATCAGTGGTAGTGGCAGAGGGCTACTAATGGTCAGGGTATCAATAACTTACTGAGGTGGTGTTTTGTGATTGATTCTTTTTTGTCTTTAACTTTTAACAAATAAAATACCATTACAATAATTCACACTCAGAAGGGCATTTTCCCCATTGCATTTAATACAATTTCATTAAGTTAGCACAGTACAAATTAAAATGTGAACAAGATACTTGTTTAATATATCAAAAGCAAATTAAGTCTGGATTTGAAAAGGTGTTAAAGCTTTTCCTTTTATAAAATAAAATTAGTTCTAATTTGTCTCTGAAGTTTAAACTGAAATGAATTTATTGTTGAAATATAAACCAATAGCTTAATCTAAGCTTAATACAGTTAACAATGAGGAAACTTCATAAGGTTTAAATGAATATTGTTATGCTTACAAGCTGAGGGAAAAATTAGCAGAGCACTGTTGAAATTACTAGAGCTACAACGGGTAACTCCTTTGAAGTTTATTGCCATGGGAGAGGCCAGGAACAGGGAAATAAATACACAGGAAATATTCATCTTTTTAGTCAACTTGCACAGATATATTTTTCCATGTGGTTAAGGTGGGACCTGAATATCTTGAAGATATTATCTGAGGTCCAGTATGGTGTGCAAATATAGACTAGCACTGCAGTGACGTCTTATTTGAGGGTTACAAATTCTCTCTGTCGGTGTTTGCATTCTTTCGCTTCTGTTCTTCATCCCTTATAATAAATGAGTTTACTAAGCCTAATGCGCACACAATTGGCAAACACAGTATATAAGCATTTGTCTAAATGGCTGAAAACCAATTCTGAGTTTGGAAATGTGACTATTTGTTCAAGAAGGTAATTCAGTTTTAATGGAAAACCACCATACAGGCTGTCAAAACCAAATGACAGCATACAAACAGAAACCATCAGGCTCCTAAAGAAGCAGCCTGCTTTAGGAAGTGCTGAAACGGGATGATTAGGTCACTCTGTTGGGCAGCTAACTCCAAATTTAATCCTAAAATTTAGGCATCTGGTTTTTTGAAAGGTTTGCTCTCTCAGCCTCAGTTTTGGTAAAGCTGGGGTAGTGATATTTCCTCTCCTGACAGAGATGGTCACAGGATTGCTTCTTTTCACACTGCTTTGCATATGGAAAGTCCTATAACAGCATTATCTGAACATTCCAGAGAGCTCTAGTGTTATCCTATTACCCACTCACAGAGGCAAGCAATGGATAATTGGGTTCCTACTTACCTTCATTGGATAAGAGATTTCTCATTTAACTCCATCAATAGAAAGATTAGTAGTCCTTGTTGCTCCAGGAGAATAAAGTGGCATAGGACAGGAGAAGTGAATAATAGTGAGTATAAAGCCATGGTTGTAAACCAATAGATCTGTTGCAATAAAGAAGTTTCAGACGATGAAATATCCTCTCTAACTTTTACGGTCATACTTGTAATTCAGTACATGAGACACATTACTCTGGATCACGTGAAGCAGAATAAAACAGCCCATTAATTGCATCAGAAGTTTTCAAGCTGACTTTATATATTCACACCTGTCACGTGAAGACAGATTGTGAGACTCTCCTGTGAGAGCAGAGCCGGTGCAAAGGCAGCTGGGGCTCACCTTGCCTCCCGTGACCCCTTTGGGTTAATAAGCATAGCTTATTGTACCTGTGAAAGGTTATCCCTGGTTGGTTTGGTTTATTACAGCACTGCCACGTCTGCTGGGGGCACACAAGACTTTTTCTACACTGAACTTCTATTTCAATACAAAACATGTAGATGTAAAAAAAAAAAAAGCAAAAATTTGGCCAAAGAGGAAGGTTAGAAATTGAGTTTTGTTTTGTGCATGTGCCAAGTTCTCAATCATGTGCACAGAGGTGAGGAGCTGTTAACTCCTTTGGTTGTCATGGCCTGGAACATAACTGAACCGGCTATCCCACTGGGAATTTTCTGATGTTGCTATCAGCAGGTACTAGACCTAACTTGGACAAAAATCATGTTTTCTGAAGACCCAGAGATGGCTTATTCTCTGCCTCTATCAGGCAGAATTTTGTTGCAGGAGATGAGTTAGCTCTGCAACTCTTGTTGCTTTCTTTGCCATCTTTTATCCAGGAGGCACATGGAAAAGCACTTAGCCAGCTTCCAGACAGGGTTGGTGCTTTTCAGCTGTGCTGTGACAGAGCATAAGAATGTTTTTTTTCCACAGCTGCACAATATTTCTAAACTATTCTCTGTATTTTTCTGCAGTGACCTTACAAAAGTAACCTGCCCTTGTAGCTACAAAGCTTAATTACTGTAATTCTGCTTTAGATTTGCTTCCATGGGGGTTTCTGCACACACATTCCTTGGAATAAACTGCTGTTATGGGTTACCATAGGGTGCTGTCTGCCTGCAGAGTGTTAAGTTGACTGGAACTCACCCTGTTAATTTTTAAAACCTGTAACAGAGAGGCAATATTACATTGCAAGGCCACCCTTCTACAGCATCTCCCTAAAAGCTCTCTTTGTTTTGATACTTTCCATATTTCTCAGGTTTCCACTGCCCATTCTGTAGCAACCAGTTCCCTGTTGCTTCAGGAATGTCAAAAAAAAAGTGATATTCTTCTGGATATTTCTGTCTATTTTGAAATCACTGGAGGGAAAAATTTCAGGGCATCTCCCCATAGCCCCAGCTGGACCTCTCTACAGACCTGTTTCTTTCCTTCCTCCTTTCCAGGTCTTTACTTTGCAGCCACTCCCCTGCATTGTTTACCAATTTTAAAATAATCCTTGTCAGTCTCTGAAGTGCAACCAAAATATGTTTTTTTGTGGCAAATAAATGTTATGTTGTAAAAGAAAGCATTTACATAAAGAACAGCTTGCCAAACCCAGCAATTTCTTCTACAGTCGAGTGAGAAATAAAGCCTCTTGATTCTCCTAGCACAAATTTTACTGATTGTTCTGTGCTATTATTTGATATGAATACTTCCAAGAAGACTGTAGGAAAAACATTGCTTGTAATCATCCCATAATGGAAAAACATTGATATGGGTCAGGCAACATCAAGAAGAATAGGAATGTATCAGTAGACTGCAAAGGTCAGCAAGGTAATAATACATAATTAAGATGTGGCCTGTTTAATATCCATGGTTAGGGAAAACTAGTCAAATTTAGGCTTTACATTGCCAATGACATGGATGTCTGAGCCTTACTAGGGAAAAATGAGCATGTTTTATCCACCAGGTACAAGCATGGACCAGTTCCTGTTTTCCAGACTTCACAGTATTGAATTATACCACTGTTTTTCAGTAGTAAACTTTTCAAATTTATGAACCAGACAAGCTTAAACGGCTCTGTGAAGGAAATAAATGAGATATTTTTCCAATTAAACAAAATTACTTCTTTAAGTCATTGTTTTAAGAGAACTGTCATTAGGTTGCAAGGATGGGGAGAGGAGGATGCATCAACATAAAGAAACACTGAAAAAACTGCATTTTGGAGAAGGAGAAAAAGAACGTTAATAAAATTTGTAGGTGGTACTGAGGTGACAGGTGCTATAAACACTACAGGAATAGACACATAATAGAACAAAATAGTGCTTAGTGAGACAAGGATATGCAGTGGAAATGCAAAATGAGAATCAACATTAAAAAAAAGCAGAGAGGTGTCTCCTGGGGAAATCACCCCCCCGCACACACATGTTCAATGAGCAGGAGAAAACGGGGAAATGATAGTGATTCGAGCCCCTGAGGTGAGGCTTGTCAAAGAATTAGCCAGCAGCAACAGTGTGATGTGGATAAAGGAAGGGGCACTCTTAGGATCCATTGTGTTCCCGGTATGGTGGTTCCCTGGTTGGAGGGCTGGTGCAAAGTTTAGGTGTTGCAGCTGACTCATGTCAGGAACAAGGTGATGCTGGGATTCTGTGGTGCCTGCAAGTCCCTTTTCTGCTTTACTGTGGCCCTGCTGGTTGATGAAAATAGACATTAATTTCTCATGATGTGAAACACAACAGCAACTTTCCTAATTGTTATTTTCAATCAAATCATTGTGATTTTCCTATGAGAAGAGGAATAATTAAGAAAAGTAGAGGCCTGAACTACATTGCTGTTAAATGTATTCAGTTAGTGCTTCAGTCTGGGAGGAGAGCAATCATTTCTCTTTGTCTTCTGATGGAAAACTTCCTCCTTCCTCGTCACTTCACAGTTTTAAGTAAAAAAAAAGGTAGTGTTATAAACTAGAAATCATCTCAATAGTAAAGAATGGCAATCACCGGTATTCTCATGTAAGACCAGGCTTGACATGC
Organism: Scytalopus superciliaris; assembly: GCA_013400415.1. Taxonomy (NCBI): domain Eukaryota; kingdom Metazoa; phylum Chordata; class Aves; order Passeriformes; family Rhinocryptidae; genus Scytalopus; species Scytalopus superciliaris. The sequence continues at coordinate 100,119 of VXBX01004183.1, read as the reverse complement.
CCTGATTCACTCGAAAGCGCTGAATGCACAAACACCAGATCCATCCCTTTATATCAACGAACTCCCTGGTCCCTGCTGGGGAAAAAAATCAAGTTACAAATGGAGCTAAAGAACCACTCAGATGTCATCCCAGCACTTGCTGTAACTGCGAAATCCTGAGCCAAAGGCTGAAAAGATGCATTAGGTCGAGGGGTACTTGAGCATGTGCAGAATGTTGAACACAGAGCACTGTGTTGGACTCGGCATGATGATCTGCTGCATCCAGGGCTCGTTCCTGGAGTGATCCCCTCTGGCTTCACAAGGAGCATTCGTAAAAGCAAACATCAACAAACTGCCCAAATAAACACCTACCACTCCCAAACACCCAAAATGTATTTCTTTCCCTCAACAAAAGGTTTGCAGTCTCTTTAAGAGGCATTAAAAAGCAATTTAAATTTTACCCATGACTAGTGGTTTCTTAAGTTTACAAAGCACAGAAAAAAGGAATATGTAAACATTTAATTTTTTGCTTTCTTTTTTACCTGGGGCTGACACAGCCCAAGTGATACCAGGGAGCCTGTTCCACTGAGCTTGGCAAAGATGTTACTTGTCAGGAAGTTCAAGGTCAGTGCTCAGACTTGAGAGAGCTGCATGTCCTTATCTCTAACTTGTGCTCAGTTGTTATCCTGCAGTGAAAAAGTGCCTGTCTGCATCTCCAGTTTATTCTTTTTCTTTGTTTGTTTCTCACTGGGGGGAAAAAGAAACTCCAAACCAAATCTTAGTCCCAAGTCTCTTGATCTAAATCTCTGCCCAAATAAGCGGAGCCACTTTGGAAGAATATCTTTTCTTTGTGTTGCCCCCTTATGGATTTATGCTTCCCTGCCACTTGTGTCACTTATCTCCCAGCCCCGTTTCTTGTGATGTCTGTCACTCACAGAAGGAGAACAGCAGCTCCCTGTATATCCTGGCTGAGCAACATGACATCCAGTGGTGTTTTAATTAGATAATGCAGTTCATGGAAGAGCTGGAGCCACAGCTGATCAGTGAATGTAAACTACAGCCCTTGCTCTTTTAATCCCCCCTGCTTATTTTACATGAGAACAGAGTCTTTGTAAGTGCCATACTGGAAGCTCATTATACAAGAGGAATAAAATGCAGCTCCTTGTTTTTATGTTACTTTTGTTGGAGACATATCCCATATAGGGATCTCAACTATAAAGAAGTTTTAATGTAAAAGAAAGAAACAATGGGCTCAGTGACAAGCCTAATTGGCTTTTTCAGATGTTTAAAACATGAGGCCAGCACATTCATGTATGTGATGTCCATGAGATGAGTTTCTGGTAAAGAAAGAAGTGAAGGATCTTCTAATGGCACACTGAGTATGTGTGGATTCCCCGGGTTTGGTGTCAGGCTAGGACATTAAGTTATAGCAAACAGTCCCCAGGAGTTATTAATTCCAGTGGAACAAGGACTGTGATGCATCTGCAGCAGTGCTGGGGAGTTTTGCTTTAGTGCACAGGAGAGGTTGATGGCAGTGTAATGCTGGCCCAAAAGAAATAATCTGTCTGGTACCCACTTGGCTTCCCCAGCAGCTTCCTCTGTATCTCCATGTCCCCACAGAATCTTACTTGAACCGCCGCATTTCTTTTTTCTTGTTGGCTTTTTTTGTAGCCTGAGCACATTTCTGGAGCTTTGTTGTCCCTTGGTTGCTTTGTGTATTCTGGTTTGCAGCTTACCTTCAGAAAGGTTTGTTTACAGTTGCAGAGTAGCCTCTGAATTTAAGCCACCGCAGCCCTGACAAATATTAATTTTACTTTCCAGTGTTTACTTTTAATTTTTCTTGCTTTTCTGTATCAAGTTCCCTTAGTATAACAGTACCTGAGCAGTGGGGAGTTTGACATTTGCTCACTGACACGCAGAAATTCCAATCAACTTCAGTGAATTTTAGATTTCCAGCTTCCATAGGGAAGACTCAGAGGTGCAGCAGGGGCGGTTCAAATTGTAAGCAAATCAGTTATTCAATAATATCCCATTATTTATTCTCAAATACAGTTATTCTGACTGCAGTTTGGGTGCAGGAGCATAACATTTGTGAAAATATAACTGTGTGCTATTTGAAAACAGCGATTTGGAAGCAGATATGTATTTTCATTCTTTTGTCCATCGGGATAGTTTAATTAGATTCAAGTGTACTTTTTAATAAGGTTACTTGCTGCACAATTGGTTAACATACCACATTTGTGAGTTTGTTTGATTAAGGTGGGGGGGAGACACTTCATTATTTAAACCAAGTTGTGTCCTGGGTGCTTCCCGAGCAGTGCCTGAAGTATGGAGCTGAATCCAGCAATGCTGGGAAAGGTCAAAAACCCATTCCCAGAGCCCTGGTCTGGAGACTGTTAGAAATTCTGCTATGATCTGCTTTTACTGCACATTAGTTTTAATAGGATATTATTGGTTTGTGAATACCCTTTTCCCAGATGCTGCTACAATGTAGTTTTTATTGCCTAGTGCTTTTAATGTGATTTTACTGCTTTATAAATACACTTTTCACCATTCTTGCCTTGCTGCCATGGCTGTACCGATGTGTTTGCACATTAACATTACTGCTGTCTTAAAATCAAGGTTAAAGCAATCACGGTAGGGCTTTGCAGAATGAATGATAATTGAAAATGCACCTAGCAGGATGCTCTTGATATTCTATAAACAAACAAATCAGAATCTTTATTCATTATTTATCACTTGTTCTTTGTGACATTTCTTTACAAGATGTATCTTTTTCCTTTCACAGAGCTGAGCCAAAACATATGTCGGGCCAGATGCATACATTTACCTCTCTCCTTTTCTCCCACACTGAATCACAATCAATATGATCTTCCCCCAAGTATGTTTTCCTTATGAATTCACCATATTTGCAGAGTGTGCCATGCAGAGGTTTTTAAATACTGGCACAAGAATTCGGTACCTTAACGCTCTATCGGTGCCCTGGTGCTCCCAGGTGTATTAAAAAATTTATGTCAATCAAATTTGCTGACCCAAAACTTTGGGCTTCTGGGTAGAAATAGTCTGGATCTCCTGACTAAAACACGTGCATTCCCATGGTTGTGGTTTAGCATCCTCTTTGCAGCTGATAGGCTGGAGAGCACCTCTTTTCACAGGATACAGGGGCATGGTCCTGGTTTTACAGTGTTATGAATATTTATGAAGTAGTTCCAACTCTTCTGCATCTCTGTTAACAGCTGTAGATATTTGCCTCTGGTCATCATGAATTTGAGTCTCTATGTCTTTAGCAAGTCATATGAATTTTCTGTACTCTAACCTGCAATTTGTGCCAGTGTCTATCTATTCCTCATTTGTTCCATCCCTAGATTTAGGAATAGGCTTTGTGTTTATTGTCGCCTCTGCTTCTGTACTGAACCAGAAGTGGCCTGGAGTTCTTTTCATTCTTCACAGTATGATTTTGATTTTAAATAAATTTTATTCATATTTTTCTGCATGAATTGTCTTCACATTCCATCTCTATCATATTTTCTTCTGGTTTGGAAAGTCAGCCCCTTGGAAGTACCTACGTGTACGTGTTTTTTCTTGCAATGCTTTTCTGTTCTCTCAAGCTGGACCCGTAAGGTTCAAGATCCCTGTCCCTCAGACAACACCCAGTGTCTGGTCCAGTGACTCACCTGACCCCTCCATCATCTCCAAGTCCCAGCAGACTATTCCAGGTGGGCTGTGGTACCTTTTGTGTTAGAAAGACCCTTACTGAAGTCAGTGGAAAAATGCCTGCTGACTTGAAACTGTTTTTGCAACACCAAGCTGTTTTATTTTTACCTGCCTTAAAAACCAAAAAAGATAAATGATCTTTCAGAACAAAATTGTTTTTATGTTCTTTTTTTTCTTCCTTTGATTGCATTTGATTGGGATAGAGCATTGCAATTCTGTGAGGAGCAGTGTCTCGCTGTCCTTTGCTCTTTCTTACATCACAGAGCACACTGGCATAATTCAATAAGGTTCTGCTATGTACATATCTTCTGATCTGCGAAGAAACTAATTTAATTCCAAATTAGCTGCTCTCAAAAGTACTTTTTTTTCCTTCCTCATTTTAACACGTTGCAAGACTACAAGTAACTGTAGTCCAATTTTAATGAGAACAGTTGAAGGAGATACCATAGATAAATGTTAGCGCATGTCAGAGCACCCTCATTTCTGAGGCTGTCATTCTGACTTACCTTTGGGTATTGCCAGGTGGGCAGGGGAGGATCCCAGGAACAGACATGCTTCCAGCTTTGGTTTAGTGAGGAGGGAGGGAGGGCATTACTGAGATTCCATCCATATTCATCAGTTCTGTCCCGCTTCTCACTGCTCTGCAGAACCCCACTGATTTTCACCGTAGCTTCCTTAACCCAGAGTCCTCCACCTTCTCAGATCCTCCTACTTCACCCACTTCAGTTATTTTGTCCTGAATTTTGCCTACACAGCTTGGAAGCATTAGAATTACTTCAGACAGGTTTCTTCGCCTGCCCTTGGTGTGTCTGCATTTATCCCTTCCCTGCTATTTGCATTCTTCAGTAGACACAGTCGGGTTTGTTCTGTTTGTCAAGCAGTTAACAAAGTGAAGGGGTTCAATGTCAAGGGCTTACAGGAAATCATTTTGGCAATAAATATTAGGATAAAATGTTCAAATATTTCGACACCAAGATTTTTTGTTAACTCTAACCTTGTTACGAGCTTAAACACGAGCATTTCAGCAAGTTGTTACCTAAAGGTTTGCTGTCATATTTAATAGGGGTAAGGCCAAATGATTCGGGCATCCACACACAGCTTCAATTTGCACAGTCACGTGTCCTGTTCTTCTGGTGTTCTGCAAAGGGCCTGTGCCTTGTTCGTGCAGCCTGTAGAAGGAATTTCATAGCTTTGAGTAAAAAACCCACAACCCTGACCATTTGCATAAATCACCAACCCTTCACATTTATCATCCTAATGCAGTTTGCAGATATTTCCCCCTCTTTACATGTTCAGAGTACTTTAGACAGTACCTTCACTCGGTCCTAGAGGGAACCCATCCCAGCGTTCTATCAGCTTGGAAAGGCAGCATTTTATGCTGTGCAATAATGGAAATATCACCGTGCACATACTTAGTACATGAATATAAGAACTGATTTAAATTCAATGCATGGCATGAAAGTACATTGGATATCAAACAAAAGTAAAGTTGGTATTTCCTAAATCTTTCTATATTGACCTTAGCTCTGAGTTGTATTATTTCACAATCACAGGTATACCTGTCATCTGGTTTGTGTCTGAAGTAGAGTGCACATCCCTGTGTCTATATTAAAAATAAAACCAAAAGAAATAGCTTTTTGACCTTCAGTTAATTATTTCAAACTGGCTTAGAGGAAGCAGGAGGAGTTATTTCACAGCTGCATCCCCATGTGTCCTATTTCCATGGATTTTCCCCCAAAACAATGACATGAAATAAATTATTTTTAATGAGATATATAGCTCCATGGACATGCACAAAGACTCTCTGAAGTATTCATCATAACAAAACCATGGAACTTTGCAGTAATTTCCTTTTTTGAAGTGGACTGTTCTTCAGGCTGCTCTTGAATGTAGGTCAAGTATCAACCAGAAGAAAAGAGTGAGCAGCTTCAAGTTATGTATTATTTACATATTTACATCTCTGTGTTATGGAGGTCAAGAGAACAGTAATAAATCTCTTCAGTTTTTACTCTGCCCTTAAATTCCTCAAAGGGAGGAGAAAATAAGATTTTGGGTTGGTTTTGGGTTTTTGGGTTTGGGTTCTTTTTACTGACTGATTTAGTCTGATTGCTTCTGCGTACAGTGGATTGAAACTAAGGCAAAGCTTCATTAGCATCACGACATGTACTTGTGCTTAAGTTCCATAATTCTTTCAGGTCTGACAAAAGAAAGGACATGCTTTTTTGGTCACAGGGATAGAAAACTAATTAAGTTTTCTTTGAAAATGACAGAAAGCTTCTCTGAAATGAGATTTTTTTTTTTCCCCCCAGCTTTTGAATTATTTCCAATTCTGGTATAGTCTAAAAGTTACAGACCAAGAAGACTGAACCAAGCAGAGCAGAACATTCTTGTAAGAATCTACTGTGCCTCAGAGATTTGTTTGTCTATCTGAGGGTAACATATTTTGTACTTATTCTGGCCCCGGCATCACAGATTGCATTTAAAGCAAAGCAACTTGTAAAACTCGGAGGCTGCCAAGGTTGGCTAGAGCTGTCACAGAAGCCCATGCAGTTGGACCTGAGAGCAGAGAGGCTGTATGGCTGCTCACACAGCACCAGGCTAAGTTCAAGTGTGAGTTAGAAACACTAGGGTTTGGGTTTTAATCATACCAGCTATCAGCAGGGTGAAGGGCTCTGCAGCCAAAGACCTGCAGGTTGTGTATTCCTGCACTCTGAAGCATAAATATACTGCAGGAAGCACCACAGGTAATTTGCCTCTAAAAACACCATTAGAAAAAAAGGAGAGAAAAGTTTGACGATTTTCCAGGGCTCAACCCTGCAGTAACTATGGCAATATTGTCATTAAAATCACTGAGTTTTTGCCTCATTGGAAAAGGTCTACGGGAGCAAGACAATAATGTAAGAAAAGGTAAAGCGTATACAAGGAGAACTAATTTGTTCTCAAGGAAGGTAAGCAAGTCAAACAATTATCTCACAGTGACTTCTGAGAATCTACAGAAGTTGAGTTTAAGGTATTTGTGACAGAACACCCTCAGGACAGCAACAAGAGTAGAGTAAAATGCTCTGGGTTCATGGAATCACTGAGGGGCTGAGGTTTTAAGGCACCTGGGGGGTCACCCTCAGATGAGGTAATTTGTGATTCAAAGAACTGGAGGAAGAGGCAACAAAGATGAATTTGCCTTACTGGTGGACCGAGTGTGACAGACTAAGGGAGAACCATAGGAACATTTCCATGCAGACATTCCTTGTCTAGCTCTCACAGCTCACAAGGGTCTTCAACCCCTTCACCCAGCCTGTCCCAGCAATACAGTCCCCTTTCACTGAACAGACCCAGTGCCACTGAATCCTTGCTTGCTTGCCCTTGTTGTTCTATGACCCTTTACATCTGTGTCCAAGCTTCATATTTTTGATTCTTATTACCTTCATTTAAAAGAGGAATAGAAAATGTAGTAATATATCCTGCTACTTGGAAATCCCACAAAGGAAGACTGTTATTTCTCATAGAGGGAAATTAAATTCAGCAGGAACACAGACACCCTCATCCTCAAAAGAAATCTCTTCCTGGATTTGTCCCACTAGAGAAGATATTGAAGATGAGCCTTCTAGACTTGAACTTCAGTCTCATGGACTGACTGGGTACAGGAGAGGTTTCATTGTGCAGGAATATTTGTACAAAGCTTAGTATATGTTTTTCAGCCACCACACACACACCAGGTGGTCTTTCTTTTGTGCACTACATTGTATAAAAGCAAAAGAAGAGAGAAAAGTTCTGGGAATTTGGGATGGGGGTGTTCACTTTTCATCCAAAAGTGGTGGGCGACAGCAAAATGAACACTTTGTGAAAAAGATGACACTGAAGCACCTGATGTTTTTACTCACTTTCCTAAAGCAAGGTGCCAGTAACTATTAAAAAGGTTGGAAAATGCATATCATGAAGCACAGAAGGGGCATTTTTGAACAAAGACATATTATAGCAGTAACGCCGCTGCCTTGTAATAGGATCAAAGAAAAGGTCTTGTGTTTTTTGATGAACAAAGTGTAGAAGTCCTTCACCTCATTCAGGAGAGGCTAATTGATGAGCCATGCAGACAAAGCAGTTGAGGAAACACTGGAGGTTGTTTTCCAGGAGACAGGCCGGTGTCTGAATAACAGCTCACATAACTGGAAATCAGCAACAAACACATATGTGCGGATTTCCAGGAGGTTGCTTGTATGTGCAGTTTGTTCTTAGCCCAACAAAAGTTTTCAAGGCTCTTGCCCATAGTTTTAGTTTGGAAAGGAAGAAATAGTATCAGATGCTGTGACTTCAGAAACTCATGATTGCAAGCACAGAGGCCTTTCTGGTTTGTGTCCTTTTTCTTGTACTTTATCCATGATGTCTACGGGTGTGAGACTGTGCTGTCACACACAGTCCATTGGAAGAGAGAACAGAACAGAGCTGAGTTCTTGTATTGACACTGAGTGTTGAATGATCTCTGGACACCCTCTGGGGAGCTCACACAAAGTCTTGAGTATACCCAGATCTCCAGCTGATAGAGCAATTCTCCTCTTGTGCACAATAAAGGACAAGAGGCAGTTCAGAAAATGTATAATTACAAGTAACAGAAGAGGAGAGATCACTCCTGAAATCTGCTGCTCCTGGTCAGCAGCTGAAGAAATGAGTTTAACTGAACAGGAACTATAATTTAAATATCTGTTTTGTCTGCAGCTGTCTGAGCATGAGATGGCAGGAGGGTTAATGTGATTTAGCTGCTCCCCGTTCTCTTATAACAGTACTGCCTAAGCTGTCAATTCAATGCAGAAGTAACTGAGTGTCCAACATGGTGACAATTTCCCAGCTCCTCAATAAGCATCGGGTTTTTCCTTCCTTAATTTCATAAAACAGTTTTAAAGACAAAGCTCTTGGTAACTATCTGATTTCAAAATAGAAAACTAATGTACTCTGTTAATGGCTAGGGAGATAAAAATATTTCATACTCTATCTACTCTACAGAAATTAACACAGCATTAAACTGACTCCTGGCTTGATTTAACAATTGGTATTGCTGGCTGTTAGTTAAAGTTGGATTTCTGTTCTTCTGTTCTTTGACTTGATAGAAGGTATACTGTAAATGGCACATCTAGTTTAAAAAAAAAGGGAAAGCGCGTGTGGACAACAACATGAACAAGAAAACACTTCAAAATTCAATTAAGGCTGAAAGGAAAAATGTTGCACTAGGGAATGTCTGCTGCAGACCAGGGGGATGTTTTCTGTGCAGTGGTTCTTTGCAGAGTACAGGAGTTGTCATCACGCTCCTTAGATCGTGTTGGAAATGCAGCCTCATGATTATATGGGAAAATATTATTCTTTTCCTTTAAAGGATAGGAAAAGGGATGTGGTTCATTGTTTTTAAAGCAAAGACCTGTGTAACTGGGTGTCTCGAGGGCATCATTACACTCATAGAGCTTTTTGCTTCTAGAGCTGATGTTTCAAGCTGGCTTGTGTCCACACCATTTGGAAATCACCACCATCTGAGACCTGGTCCTACATTTCTTGGCATGAAAAAAATCCTCTTAAGTCAGTGGTAGCTTTATATGCAGAAGGAATTCATAATAAACCTTTCTTAATTGCTATTCAGTGGCTTTTGTGAAGCGGAGTTCTCAGCTCAGTTCCCAATGGATGCCTTTGGCAGGGAAAGCATCCAGCACCACCACAGCTAGTTTTGTCTGATACCTAAGCTGGGATGCAGCAAATGAGCAAGGACCTGCCGGCTGTGACCCTGAAATCACAGAGTACGGCCTCTTGCAAATGAAGCTGTGCTGAGAAAAATAAGAACATAAATTGTAATTAAAACACTTTGCAGAGAAATTAAAACTATTGGAAAGCATTTTAATATTCTGGGAACTAAGAAGAAGGGACATTCTTCATTACTCTCCCAGTTCTTGAAGAAGAGTTCTAGAAATGCTTGTGCAAAGACCGCTTTATTAAAAACTGCAACACAGCTTGTCTCACACAAGTGCTGTCACTATGTTACCTTTGGAAGAAGGAGCTTGAAAATGGATTTTATGCAGTGTTTACATGGGTAGAGTGTAACATACTGTGGGAGGGGACAAATGAAATTTGAGTTTGAGCACTTCATATTGAAAGCTGAAGAAAATTAAAGGGGAAGGGGGAAAATTAGCTTGTCTGGTTTTAATTTACTGCTTTGTTGGCTTGAGCAGTAGTTAATACCCGTCCAATGACTTAAGGACAAACTGTACTGGGTCTTCTCTGATAGGAAGTGAACACTTTTTCAAATGCAGATTTTCTCTAGAAGAAAGCATCAGTTCTATACTAGAACTGTGCATATGGCTTCTCACAAGATACAGACCCTTGGCTTTCTGTCAAATGTCAACAAAGTCGAATTCTTGCTCTGTATATAAATGCAGGGATTTGTCTCTCAGAAGTGGCTACAAAGGCAGAGAGTGTAGTGTATACAACATGGTGATGGAAAGAAAGAGGGAGAGGATTAATTCTTTTGCTTAAATAACATTATCAACATCTGGCAGAAGTTGGGCAATGACATCTGTCATGGAACACAAGAGCAGAATCATATGTGAGTAAGTGATAGCACAGGAGCTGTGTCTTGCAGCTGTGGCAGTCTGCTGTGAGGGAGCTTGCTCCAGAACTCCTTCAGGGCCACAGATCCCATGCATGGCACAGCAGAGATCACCATGTGGAAAAAGGCCAGAGCATCTAAAATACATTTGCACAAGACATGAGATTGAGCACCAGAATCTACAGAGATGGATTTTTCAGGAGAATGTGTCCCTGTCCAGCACAGTAATTCATCTTCATCTAATAAGATATAGAGCACAGTCAAGTGTGCATAAATCATCCCTTGTTTGTTCTGTTTGTACTGTACGTGGATGGGATTAGAGTACTTTGGACACTGTTTATGTCAAAGAGGAGAAGCGTTGCAGTGTTAAGATAAAGAAGGAGAATACTCCTTTGCTACAGGCAAAACATGCACCTCCATCAGTCTGCAGTCTGGAACAAGCTTTGAGCAGCAAATAGTGTTTGGAAAAGCAAAAATACTATTTCTAGCCAAATAATTAAAAAACAATGCCCTGTACTAATTGAGAAGGTCTGACAGTGCCCCTCAGTGAAAAGTACTCAACACAAAAATGGACTGATTTGGGAGCTCCTCAGCAGAAGTCAGAGCTCTTTAGTTCTTTTGCTGGCTGTGGAGCTCTCTTATCACAAACTTGGGCCTTTTCTTTGAACTCAGGATGCCTCAGCCTTCCCATGAGCCTCATGTGTCAGGGCCTCTGGATCTGAACTGCTCCAGAGACTAGTCCTGTGTGTACAGCAGGATCAAGACTTTCAACACAATCCAGGTGATGATAAATGGTATTGTAAAGCACAATGCAGTTGTTAGAGATCGCAGTAGTGTTGTCATGCAGCAGAAATACCGGCTGTGCTCCCCCTGCTGAACTGAAGGATGGCGGAAGCATCATTTACTGTTCACATATCTATATAATCACAAGGGCACATGATGCTCCATGAGCAAAGAATGGGCAGAGAGCCGTATCTGGGGTTTGTGTGGCTCAGCTCAGTTCTCCAGCTGCTTCCATGCCCTGCCCCGTGGAGTTCACGGCCCAGGAGAAGGCAGCATGTGCAAGGGCTGTGGCACACATTGGGTAAATGAAATAAAATGGTAAGGCTGACATGTGGGCCACTGCCAAAACATCATTTTCTAGGCATAGCTCCTAGGAAACTTCCCAGGGAATTACATACAAAATCTGTGGCCTTATGAAGCATTATAATTCACTGCTATTATATGACCACCAGCCGCTAGCTAAATTCTACTGCAATTTCTGCTCTAGAACAACACAAGCTGAAAGGGAGAATTAAACTCCTTATGGCAGGAGCCACCTTTGTCATGTATTTGCACAATATCTGGTGCAGTGGGGCACTAGGAACAATAGGAAATTTCAGCTTTTAATTTTAATCTTCAGTCCGTCTGGGTTAGCATTTGCCTTTAAGGTGACTTAACATTTTGCATGTAATTACAGTCTCTGGATCGTTGAAAGGAACTGTTTCTCTTGAGTTTTCTGAGTGGAATAAAATACTCTTATTAGCCTGTAACCTTTTTTAAATCCCTCTCCCATATGGTATTCATGTGGCATCACATATTACAATATAGGATAATACCCTGGATAATATGTGCTACCATGAATATCCTTACTTCATGAACAGGGTAATTAAGATCTCTGTGTGTGGTGCATGTCTACGTATGGGCAACCTATTGGCGTAATTCCTTATGATTAAATCAAAATAATATATAACAAATGTAAGAGTTCTACCAGTTTATCTGATATTTTAATCCATTTCATGTTTGGGGAAAACTGAAATATTAATAAGCGGAAAAATAAAGTATTCAAATTAATTCTAGCAGGAAAGAAAACAATTTCCCCCTCTTTTTCTTTCTTTACCTGTTGACTTCTGGGACAGATGACAACCTGATACATTTCCCTGGAGGCTAACGTCTTGTGTCCCAGAATACAAGCTTTCATTAAAAAATGATGACTGGGAAGGAGATTGTTCATATTCATGTGAACAGAATGCAGGTGCTCTTCTTCACTAGTGAGGAACAACCAATGTGACAAACAAACCCCCGCAGCTGTACCAGCGTAGCAACTCCAGCGTCAGCGAGGAGGATTTACTGTCACTGTTCCTGTTGTTGTTGATCTCCCAGCACAATAAAAAATATGAGGTCACTGGGATCGATAAGATCCTCTTAAGTCATCAAGTCCAATCCAGCACCTCTGATGAATAATGTGTGATGGTCACTCAGGCTCCATCTCAGAGTTAACTATGCTTTATGCCCTTGCTGCTCACAGAATGGGTCTGCTTCATTCTGATGATTTAAGAGCTGCTTCTAATTTCCAGCCTAACTTTGTGCACCAGTTTTACCCAATCATTATTTTGCCAAAAATCTCTTTTGCCTTAAATACTTGTTAGCTACCACTGCGTATTTGTGTCTCCCCCTCATGTGCTGCAACCACATCACCTCTGAACCTTTACCCTGAGTATTCTATGACAGGCTGTGTATTCCCCCCTGATCATGGTAACAGCTCTTCTCTTCACCTCTTCCACTTTGAACCCCTTCCCCTGAACTGTAACCAGCGTTCCAGCTGAGGTTTAACCTCAGCCTTATGCCAAGGCAGCAACACTTCCAATATTTCCAGCTCTTCTTTTCCTCCGCAAGCACTGCTTGTGGTATTTTCTAGACACATCCTTTTGGCAGCTGACAGATATTGTCTAACTTTGACTAGTACCCACGTCCTTCCTCACCTCAGTGATTTCCAGCTGATGAGCTCTCAGTTTGGAGCACAGTCATGTCATTGATCCTGCGGCGCTCTACCTTGCATGCTGAATACCCTCCCACTCCTGTGCAGCCTCCTCTGTTTATTGCTCTTTGTTTGCTGCCTCCAAGGGCGTGGGGAGGCCGGGCTGTGCTGGGGGTGCTGTGTGTTCAGGAGCACAGAAGGCAGGAGGGATTTATTTAGGTAGAAATAAGGGAAGGGTGTGAGGAAACTGAAGGATGCTGCTTTTCTTAAAAAAAAAAAAAAGCAAAAAAACCCCCCACTAAATTAGCTGTGTTCTCCAGAGTTATGTTTGCTAAGGGAAAGGAAAGACAAAATTATGATTTTCCCAGCTGACTGTGGATGACATTCTGCTTTGGGAAGGATTTGGATTATTGCTTGACTGAAGCACTGGGTATGGCAATTTAATGTTTTCCCTCGTTGCCAACACTTTTTTAGAACTTTTCCTTTGTTATTGATGGAAAAACCTAATCAGTTTTAGGATAACAATGCCAGTTCTTCCTCAGCCCAGAGTATGCCCTATTTTATTATGTATCCTAAAATCAATTTTAACAGAAGTTTTAATTACATATTACTTTACTTAAAAGGGTAAAGATGCTTTAAAGGGTTGTTTGTGCTTATAACAACTTGGGGTTTTTTTAATTATCTTCCATCCCCATTATCACTTTCTTGTAACCAATTTCAGTATTGCTAAGGAGCTTTCACTCAAGTTGACATACATTCAAAACAACTCACTAAAATTAATACATTCTGAATCTATGCTTCGATATTTTTTTTTGCATATTTATTAACTTGGAACTTATGAACCTTATATAATGGGAAGAGTCTTTCCTCCCTTTTCATAAGCAAATTTCCTGGTAAACTGTGACAGAAAATGCTCGGTCCTCCTCATTAATGGGTCTGTCTTACACTTCACAGGGCATGTGACTTGAGCAGTAAAGGATGGTTTTTTGAGCTTAGAACAGACATTCCTAATGAATTTCTGAGCTTCTTGAATTCCAGAGCTGCCCATTTGATCACTGTACAAAGATGACAATTGTCTCAATACCTTGATTAACATGGAACAAAACATATTTATAACAATAGTTTATTCTAAGCCTGGAGATAAAACTGCCTTTCTGCTGCCAAGTAGTCATCACCCACAGCATGTAATTAGCAACTTGCCTTCCACTGGCTTGAAAGATATTACTACAATGTATGCAGATAGTGGGATTTTTTGTAGGCTAAGGTATTGAAAATTAAATAGAAAGTACTGAAAAGAAACAATAAATGTGTTTTCCATCTGAAAGCTGGTAGCTTTTTAGAGAAAATCCATAAGCGTGGCTGCCTCCCTGTATTGTTTGCTACAGAATAGTCATTAAACACTTTACAAATGAAGGGTATTGTAATAACAATAATGGAACAATGTAGTTTAGTTATGAACTTGAACAGTGTTTGGAGTTTTTTTCTTTGAGATAGCTTCTTAGCACATTATGGTTTTGACCACAAGTCAAAATCTTAGGCCACATTTTTCTCTTCATTATATAGAGGGAACTTGTAAAGAAAACCTTTTCCAATTTAAGAAGTTTCTGTTTAATCCAGAGAGCATTACTAATCTACAGTGACTTTGCCTTTTGAGTAGTAGCATTTGTAATAGCTTTAAAAAGTAATAATGAAATTACTAGTAACAGGCACTTGCCTGGATGCTCCTTGTTTTCAGATACCTGTAATACCTCACTGTAATGGCTTCTTGCAAGAAAATGCCTATAAAAATAATACAGATAATAATCACTGTTGGGTTAAAAGATGTATTTAAACTTTGAAATGGCAGAACTAGATAAAGTATTTCTTTATTAATTGGAAGCTCTTGTTATTACAAGTAACTCTGCAGCCAAAGACCTTTCCCTGCCATATGGATTGATGCCCAAAGTAATCAATCTGCCCATCATATGGATGCATTTTGTGCTGGGAGTTGTAGCAATAACCACCATAACAGAAATGCCTAAATTTTGCACAGATTTCAGCAGGACCAAGAGTTCATTTGCAGACTTAGAACAATTCAATGATTGGAACTATTTCTTGCAGTAATAGCCTGAAACAAGACAGGATTCAGTTCATTCGAGAAAGACAGAAAGGTTGCTGGTTATGCAAAAGGAGGAAGCACTGTGTGAAACTTGAATTTGAAGAAAAATATGAATTAGAAAGAGAGCACTCACATGTAGATGCCCGTGGTAAGAAAGGCAAAAAGCCAAGGCCTTAATTCATGCTGCAAACTAGCACTTGTCTCGTCGTGCCTCTCTTTCACCTACAGTTCAGTAGAGTACCAGTTTTCCTCCTCTCTAATTTATCTATATTTACTACTCATTTACCTATTTTTGAGAAACTCGGGGCCACAAATCTTGGCCAGAAGCATAGTCAGCAGTGTCTTACGCTGTGTCGCTCAAAGAGTGGCTAAGACAACATGCCCAGTTGATGCTGCAGTGACAGCTCAAGAGCAAACAACTGAAAAGTAGCACCAAGAAAGATGAAAGCTGTTAATATTCCTGCCAGAAGCGCTCGGTGCTGCAGCTGCTGCCGTGCAGTGCTGCAGCCCTCAGCCGTGAGGGATGTCTAGCACATCCCTGTGAGCTTGATGTTACCAACCTCACCAAGACAAGTCATTGTGACAAGTCCTCTGTCCTTCTAGTCTAGCTCATGGAACCTCGCACTGCTTTAGCTCAGAAGACATCAGAATTTGTGGTGTTTAGGGTGTGGCATGAGAATAAAAGGGAGAAAAAATAGGAGAAAGCAGTAAATAACTATTCCTGAAGTAATGCTATAAATTCTGTTGATGTTTGTCGAGATGACTGTAGCTCTTTCTCCTTTAAGTTTTTGCCTTCAGTTAATCATAGAAAGGAAGGTTTGGACAGACGACTGCCAGTGATGGAGTTAATGCAATGTATTGAACTGTCAGCCATTAGGTGAGCTAACAATCACCAGGCAATTGTGAGGTAAATTAGCTAGATCAAGAGGGCACTTGTAAAATTTATTAATTTTATTTCCCGTTTGTGAAAGCTAATGCAGTTCAGACAGGGAATCGTAACTCCCTCACCTGCAGTAATGGAACAGCCCCATCTCCAGAGCGAGGGATGCAGAGTATCGGCGAAAAATACAGAGGGACTAACTCTGTTTAACATGGGGTTAGGAAATTCAGTAAAGAAAGGCAGCGAGGCTGCAAACACGTTCCTTCAAGATTTTAACCCCACGTTGTCTTAATAGAATTGACTTCACGGAATTTCCACGCTTGTGCGCTGCATTGGAACCGGCTGGGAAATCGGCCGGACCTGAACCCGCACGGACAGCGCGGCTTCGGCGGCAGGGAAACTTCCCTCGGCACGGCTGCGGCGCGGGCTTGCGGAATTCCTCTTAGAGAAGGTAAAAGAACTAAAATTCAACATTCATCCTTTATTTAAACTAGGCGGGAGGGGGGCGGGCACNGCTGCAGCGCCGCGCTCGCCTTGTTGCTGCGGCCCCGGCCAAGTTGTGCCCGAGCCGGGCCGGAGCCGCCCCCGCCGCCGGCACCGCCCGGCGCGGGGCGGGGGAGGCCATTTCGGGGCTGTTCGGCGCTCTTCTGTGGGGTTTGGGCTTGTTTGCCGTGTTTGCCGGCGCGCTCGGCATCCGCCCGGCGCGGACCCCTCGGCAGCCCTTCGGCGGCCGCGCTTCTCCCTTGCCGCTCCGCCCGCCGCCCTTCTGCGCGACGCGGTTGCCCTCTAGTGTTTGCGGGAGCTGGCGAGGCTCCGCTGGGGAGCTGAATTAATCAGCGTGGTGCGGTAGTTATTAATAACTTCAGGTGCTTATTGCTGCTTGGATTCCCAGGTCCCGTCAGAAATAGGTGCGCGGTTCAGCTGTCGCGTACAACCTTCGGGAAAGGACAGGAAACTTCTGTATTACTTAATTCAGTTCACTGCTCGATGTGCTAGATAATTGCTTTAGGCTTTGGTGTGGTGGGTTTTTTTGGGATTTTTTTTTTCCTTATTAATAAAATGAAAAGTGGAAGAAATGGGATTTCGCTCCCTGTCAGCATCTCGAGTCGGGTCTGTGGAAAGGAATGGTGCTGAACTCTGCCTTATTAACTCTTTACACTTGGTTGGTGCTTGGCACTTGTGGGAGATGAGAGACGGGGAAGCGAAGGTGTGGGTACGGACCAGAGAATGTGCTGCACATTTGTCTTAAAAACCTTGAGGAAACCGTTTACTCTTTAGGTAGTGATGTTTCTGCGAGTGCTGAAAAATAATAGGATTTATCTCAGAAAAATTGTATGTGAAGTCTTGTGCTTTAAGATATTGAAGGTATTATATGAAGGTAAAGTAGTAATTTGAAGACCAAACCAAACTTCTGTATTCTGTTAAAGTCTTCCAAGCCTTCTTTTAAACTGTTTCTAAATACTGCATATTTAATCTTTGTAAAGAAGGAATGCAGGAATTCCTCTCCTGTAAGAGTCTCTAGTACTGCATGAGGCAATGCAGCATGGAGCTAAGGATATCACAGGTGCAATAGAAACTGAGAAGTGCTTGCCCCAAGGACTTGAAAAGGCATTTCTATCCACCAGAACTGTTGTTCTGCCTAAGCCCTTCCCTTTTTTTTTTTTTTTTTTTTTTAGCAGATATGAGAGAATGTAAGCCCTTCAATAGTCACACATTCCAGGGCTTGTTATATGATACCAAAGGGTCCCAAAGACTTCCCTTGGCAGTCATGTCTCAATATCACCATCTTTTCAAGTTGAAAATGTCTTTTTTAATATGCAGTGATGAAGTCTCATTCTCAGTCTGGATTTACTCGTGTGAGTTATCACTGCTTGTATACTCCAGTCAGTAGAATAATGTTGTAAGTAGGAGTACTCAGTATTTGGAGACTGCTTTCATATTTCATAATGGGTTTAAAAATCTGAGATCTGCTATCCATCCCAGCTTTCGTTGTCTTCAGATGCACTTTGCTGCTTCCTGCCATGTCATTTGTATCTCTAAAGATTTCCATTTTAATAATACTAGTATGACTCCAGAATACTTCTTTAAGGTCGTATTTCATGGTGGCTGGCCAAAGCAGACCTGTATGTTCAAGGAAATTAAATAACATTCTGATCAGTGGAAATGGAAATGCCTACATTAACGTGCTGGATAATATGTTTATTTTTTTGTCTGGTCTTCATTTAAAATTTAGCCTTCATTAGTATATCAGCAGTATGTCACTAGCACTGTGGTAGTGGCCAGGTGGATAAAGAGCAGAACCAAAATATAGTGATGGGGGTTATCAGAAGAGGAGACTTCTTGTGAGGCTGCTGTGCTATTTATTGGATAAATTGCAGTGCCAAAAAACAAAAATCAAAAACTTAGAATGTCATGTTCTTTGTGTGTGTTTGCTGCTTCTCATTAGTAGGCTAAGTCCCCAGCCAGTGTTGTCTCATGGAAGTATTTCCATTAGGATAATACCCCAGACAAACTCATAGTTGAAAATCTCTGTTCTAATGCATCTGTTCAGTGCTTGCTGCTGCAGATACCTGTAACTGTGACTGCCCAGCAGTTACTGCTTAGAATAGTAAATCTACTTAATAAGGTGATACTTCTTTCCTGTACCCACAAGTTTTTCACTTGAACTAGTCCTGTGCTGCAGAAATCACTTCTACAGTAGATGAGAAGGGCATTGAGCCTTGCTGTGTGTATTCAGAGTAAAATGCAAAGCTTACTTCCATGACTCAGCTTTCTCTCAGCAAGAGCATCTCCTCCGTAGGGAGTCCATAACTTAAAAGCAAATTCTGAATACTCAGCGACGCTAATTTTCACCTTAAAGGAAGTGTTTTGATACCTTTTGATACTTGGAACATTGGAACAGGTCGAAGATTCTACTCTGAATTTCATGGTGGTATGGAAGTGCAAAACAGGAGAACAAATGCAGATTCTTCTAAAGTAGTAAGGTTCTAGATGAAGAAAAAATGAGGCAGATTTTATTGCTTCAGACCACAGAAAAGGACTACACAAATTATTTTATGGGTAAAACTTATCCCAGGAGTACCTTTATGGAACATAGGATTCACTGAAACTATACTAACAAGCTTGAACTCTTGCAGAGAGTTTCTAGACTATTTGATTATTTTTTTTCTTTAAGCCTTTTTCTTATGCCTGGATATTTTTTTTACTTGCTGTTTGAGTTATCATGACTTCTTTCTTTTGTAAAATACTGTATTCTTTTGTTATGAAAGTAAAACTCGGTAAGTTCTGTCCTCTTCTGAAATGCTGCTTCTAACAGCTCACGCACCATTGGTGCCTTCTGAATTACACCTTTGGTCTGCTTTTACTGTTGGAAGTGGCAGCAAACAAGGACCATTTTCCTTGAAGCCGTATCTGAAGGCGTGACAAAGGCCACTATAGTGGTCTCAGTAGGCCCCCCAGTGTGCTGGGGGTGGTGCACCTCGAAGATGTGGTGAATTATTTTAGCATGTGCTGTAAGATAGTACTAGAATAGCCAGAAGGTACTCTTGCTCAGAGTAAAATGCTGCTGTTCCTCAAGGAAAACAACCACACCTTGTCAAGGCTTTGTAACTATTTCGGTATTATTAAATGAATGTTTTCTTTGTGGTTTTTGTTTTTTTCTCTCTCTGTTCTTTTGAACTCTTGCCACGCAAACGAGTCCTTAAATAAGTGCAAATCACATAAGCATCAAGCTGACACAAGAGAGCATGCATTTAAGACTCGTGCCTTGTTCTGTTCCGTTCCTCTTCCTTACTGCCTTCAGTGTGCCAAGTTTGGCTGTGTCCTGCTGCGTCCGGGAGAATTCCTCATTCCTCAGAGTCAAACCTCACTTCTCTCCTGGCATTTCCAGTCACTCCTCCTCACAGCTGCACTCTGTAGCCCCAGGAGGCACATGGAATTAGGACCTAAGGATACCATGACAGGGGTTTGCTTGAAGTAAAGAGTGGTTTCTGGGCTGGCTCCAGATTTTCTTCTCCATGGAATGGCATTAGAAATCATGTCCATGCTGCAAATGTTTCTTGGGTTGCAACCCTTCTGTAATATCCAGTTCAAACAACTCTCTCTAATCAGCCCTTCTTTGCTATGAGTGTAGGTCAGTGCCAGTTCTCATTTTTGCTTTATCTAGGCCAGCCAGGTCTGTGGTTCTTGAAGAGGAGTAGTATGTTCAGCTTTTCTACACAACGCAGTAAGTGTTAATTTTAGCCAGTAAAATTACGTGTTTCTTGGCACTCAGGCAGCTGAATTGGAAATGCAAAATGAGGAGAACCCTTCGTGTGTGTAATGAAAAATCATCTGTCTGGAAACATCTCTCTGGTTTTACTCATTCAGGATGGAGCTCCCTCTCTGTCACCTGATTTCTTAATTCTTAAGCATCTCTTTCCTGCTATCTCAAGTGATAGTCTTTAAGTTAGTGTGACAAGGATCAGACATCTCAGTACTAGAAAATGTTCTTTGACTTCTTCTAAAGGTACTTTCATATTGTTGTTAGACCTTTGTATGTTCTTTAACTTCTTTTCACGTGCATGCCTCTAGAAACTGAGAATCTGGGATTGTGTTGCTTCCTGTCTAACACCAGTTAGTGAGCCTCTCTTCCTGGATGCAAGGCAGGTCTCCCGCCTGAAAGCAATGAGCAGGTCTTTGTGCAGCTGCAGGTAAGGTTCAGGGCTGGGTGTGAGTCCTCCCAGAACACAAAGGGTTCATATACAGGTGTCTGTGAGTTAGCAGATGAAGAGAGTAGGATCTGTCCATCCAGGCGGCAGCATTATCTGGTGAGACGCAGGTTTAAAAGGAATCTTAACTGTGAATGAGACAGCTCACGTACGTTTGCTCTTTGTGCTTAATTTTGCAGTTTTGATGAACAGGATGCCCTGGAGTTTCTTTTTCCCCTTACCTCATTTTTCTCCCAATTTATTTTTAATTCATGGAAGGACTCAGCTATTGGGAAATGACTCTGTTAATGTCATGCACACAGTTTATCCTAGTCCCATTTACAAATGGGCATGCATGTATGCTACACTGAAGCTACAATGGCGTGTTCTAGATCTTCACACAGAGAATATTTTTCAAAACCTGCTTGTAGCCTTCCTTTCTAACTTAATTGTTTTATGTTTGCCACACTGTCCAGTTGTTTTCCTCAGAACTTTTGACAGCACTTGCACTGCTGGCTTGAAAAATGACTGCTCTCCTTAAGTACATGTTAAAGCATAAGTCTATCTTAGGTGATCTGCCTCTTAAGTTAGCCTTTAATTTATTATTCTCTCTTCTCAAATTTAAGAGCTGCATTATTTTATGGCTTTTTAAACGAAAAACAAAAAAAGTGACGTGCTTCTAACAATTTTGAAAAACTGCACAGTCCGGTGAAATGCTGTTTGTTTTCTTGTAATGTGGCAGGAAAAAAGTTGTGTTTTAAAAATATTCTTATAATGCATGTAATATAGAGTATATCAGTGTGTGTATAGAAGAGTTAAAATGTGCATGTTTTGTTAAGAACTTCTTGGTTCTTGAAAAATGAATATAGAATTTGTTTAAGCCTGTTCCCCCACTTGTTGGGGGTGGAAGGAAGAAGGTTATAAATTTTTGTCAATGTTTGGGTTGTCAGCAATTGTCTACATTTTTTTAATAAAAAGAATTTCTGAAACACAGTAAATTCTTTGCTGTCATGTCTTGTATTTTCAGTGTCTCTTGTACTTGATCTTCTGGGGTGAGGAACCTGTGAGATTTAGAAACCTTCAAATGCACATGGCAACTAGTGAGAGCGGAAAGAAAGAATATTGCAAAGTTTTGAGCTGTTGGTCATCCCGAGACCTCTGCCTGGCAGTGATTTCTTTGCTCCCCAGTAATATAAGTGGGATGATACTTCACAAATGCAGTGCCCCAGTTAAATCTCTGGTTTTCTTTTCTTCTAGACTATACCTCCAGTAAAGCTCTGTGGAAGATAGATGTGTGTGCTGCAATGGTGACATAAATATTTCAGAGGACTGGAACAAGTTGTAGAGAATCTGTGTTTGTTTTTCATGCTGCTGTCAAGAGCTATCTAAGGCAAGTAAACACCATGAGTTTTATCCTGAAACTTCACAGACATTTTCAAAGAACAGTTATTTTGCTGGCCACTTTCTGTATGGTGAGCATAGTTATTTCTGCGTACTACTTGTATAATGGCTACAAACAGGAAAATGAACTTCCTGAAATCTCCTCAGAAGTGGAATGTGGTGATCCTCAACTGTTGCCATACAAGCTGATGGAGATGAAGACCATGAAGCCTATTGATCCCCTGAGGACAGACCTTGTAGTGCTGGTGTTCGTGGAGAGTCAGTACTCAACGTTAGGCCAAGACATAATAACCATCTTGGAATCCAGCAGGTTTCAGTTCCACATTGAGATTGCGCCTGGGAAAGGTGACCTCCCGGTGCTCATAGACAAAAATAAAGGCAAATACGCTCTCATAGTATATGAAAACATTCTAAAGTATGTGAACATGGACTCTTGGAACAGAGGCCTTCTAGATAAGTACTGTATAGAATATGGTGTGGGTGTTATTGGATTTCACAAAGGCAGTGAGAACAGCTTGCAGAGCTTTCAGTTGAAGGGTTTTCCTTTCCATGTCCACAGCAATCTGGGTATTAAGGACTGTTGCATTAACCCTCATTCCCCACTGCTCCATGTGACTAAATCATCTAAGCTTGAGAAAGGGCCCTTGCTTGGAAATGACTGGGCAGTTTTCCAGATTAATCACACAGCTTATCAACCAGTGATATTTGCAAAAGTAAAGACACCAGAAAACCTTTCTCCACCTGCTGCTCTGAGTGCTCTCTATGCCACGGTAATTCATGACCTGGGGCTCCATGATGGGATACAGCGAGTCCTTTTCGGCAATAACTTGAATTTTTGGCTGCACAAGCTGATTTTCATAGATGCCATCTCTTTCCTGACTGGAAAGAAGCTCAGACTGTCCTTGGATAGGTACATTCTGGTTGACATAGATGACATCTTCGTTGGGAAGGAGGGCACAAGGATGAACACCAACGATGTACAGGTAAAGTATGTGCACAAACTAATGGTCATTACAGTGAAGTGATGCTTTTTTGTCTTAAAGTGAATAGTTGTTAATGGTTTGAATCACAGCGGGTGTAGATCAGAAAGTATTGAAACAGAGTCTTGATAGGGCAGCCAGTCTGTCTGTCTTTGAGGAGTCACTGATTCCAGGTAAAGCAGCTCCTTCAAGCTGGAGGAGGGTCTGCCCAGTGTTGCTGGTACTTGTACTAGAAAAGAATGTAAAATAAGGCTGGTTACTCTCACTTGTTTTTTCTCAAGTGTCAGGCAAGTCCTTGCTGAGCTAAGTTCTGTAAATGAGGTGGTCACCTCTGAATTCTGTTCCCTTTGCTACATATGGAGAATAGTCTCCTAAAAAGAAATTAGAGACAACTGGTTGCTAAGTAACTGAAGGAAAGGGGGTAAGAGTTGCAGTGTTTTCACACACACACCACAACCCACCCAACAGGTACCATCCATGTCATAACTGCAGAGTGTTTAACTCTGCTTTGATGACCCCTTCTCTCTAAACACATGCTTCAGTGGTGTTTGCAAACAGCACAGGACTGCAGGGCTGGACCTAGTCTTACAAGCAGGAGGTAAATGTGGTGAGCAGTAGTAAATGTCAGCATAAATTCTGAATAATAACCTGGGTTATTAGCTGTTTGAAATAGGTTTGGATGTCAGGAGTTGCTTGCAGCGTTTCACCTCTTATCTCTGTTTTATGGTGTTTGCTTGCATTGAACATTTGTGTTAATAATGGTCTTAAAAGCTCATTCTGTCGCTAAATGACTTGATAGTTTCCATTTTAACATTTGGACTTGTACATTCCTGAAGGTCATTTTCCACTCTGCTGTGCTGTTCCAGTGAGGTGATAGTTTTGGGTCAGTGGCAGTAACATCTTAACATCATTTCTTCCTGTGTACCTGGCTTGACTTTGTGAACTGTTGTTTCAAAGCAGGTAATTAGAGATCACCTTGTACAACTGGATGTGGTCTACAAGCTAAAAATCTGTGAGATGCTGATAGTTGCCCCATTTATGCTAAAAATAAGGGAGAATGTTTTGTTAGAACTTTCCTAATGGGAAAAAGAACTGGAAGAAGGAAAGACAAGGACAGTCCTGTGTGCAGTTGGTTATTTTTGTTTGGCTTTTAACGAAGTTTTTGGGTTTTTTTCAGTGTTAATGTATTTGTCAAGTTGCTGTAACTCTGCATATAGTGCTTCCTTAAACAAAGGGTTTGAACCCGCAGTTAAACTTTAATTTGCATTAAAATTGCAGCATACACTCTTTTCCAAAACATTCGTTTCATATGCAGTTATAATTGAGATATAACCTCCTCGTTAAGTAGGTGTTTCCTTAGGCAAACAAATCGCATGGGAGAGCTGAAATAAAGGGGAAACTCAATAAATGGGGTTTCTCTGGAGAGCAGGATGGCAGTATTTGAGTTAGGTGAGTGATTTGGGAATCTCCCAGCTGCAAACTCAGATTGCAGGAAAGAAATAAGGTCTGACCCACATCGCTGCAGAACTCCTGTTTTTCTGCAGAAGCAGCAGTTTCTGGTAAGAAAATATGTAAAATAAAGCCTGGATAAACCTCCCATGTTGTGCAGTAGCAGTTTGAGACAGTAATGTTTTGTATTGTTTCTCTTTGCAAGTGATACCTTTGGATTGTCATTTTAGGATGTTTAATCACCAGAGTTACTTACCAGAAACAGGAGGCTATTGAGACAAATTTGATTAAAGCAGATACAGAAAGATAAACTGCGTTGTTTTGGGAGAATGATTTGCAGTATGTCAGAATGTAATCTTCCCAAAATAAAACTGTCAAATTAAATAGAAGTAATATCAAAGTGGAAATAACTTTTAAGTAGGATAATTTCATTTATACAGAACTGTGTTCTGAAACAGTGGAACCTGAAAAAAGTGTTCCCTTCTGATTCTTCATCTACTTATAGTTAAAATGTTCTATTAAGCATGTTGTTAGGGCTGTCAGATGCAATGCATCTTCATTACCATTAATATCAAAGGAGTTATCCTCTGTGGCACAATGACATGTGGAAGGAATGAAACCAAATCAATTTGCAGTAGTTGAAACTCCGTTATTGTAAAGTATATTTGCAGATAAATGACATCCCATTAAACAGAAGTGTTTTACTGAGCTCTGCTGCACTAACTGTGACGGAGAATTGGGTGCTGCAAGTGTGAAAATAGGTTGCTAAATGTAGACTTTGTATAATTCCAGTCCTCAAGATTAGCTCATTTCTACTAAGCTTAAATTTTAAATACTAACAACGTAGAAAACTGAGTAGGATGCTCTTTTGTGCTTTAACTTTGTCTGACATGGATCCTATTTAATACTTTCTGGTGTCTCTAGTAGGACTGTTAGCTTGCTGAGAGTAAGGTGAATGTTTCTACATGTGCTCTATTCATGGAAATCAATCTAAAGCTCTTCAGGAAGCTCCCACCACCCAGAGGACCTGTAGGATTGGTTCTGACTGTTCTCTGGATAGCGAGAGTTCAGGAACTGGAGGGTTAATGCAGAACTGATGGCGACAATAAGGTGGTTGTCTGGTCCAGCCCCCCTGCTCAAGCTGGGTCATGTCCATGTGCCTTTTGACTGTGACCAAGGAGAGAGATCCTCATTACATGTAAGGTTTTCAGGGGAATTTCTTCTTCAGATACCTAAATGAGATGTGCAAAGAGGCCAGAGTAGTTAATACTTGGGCATAAGGCTTAAGTGCCCTCCCCTTTGAAGTGTGTGCATTGGAGCTGAGCACTTGCAAAAATTGCTGCCATAACGTTAAGGGGTAATTTTTTATCAGTATTAGACATTGACCTCAAAGAGGTCAGGACAGAAGCAGACCCTCTAAAATGAGTGTCTTCTGCACCTCTGAAGAGGAGGGAAAGTGGTGGTACTTCAGCTTGAGTACCCATAGTGTGAGGCACGCAAGTGTGAAGAGCCCTTCTGAAAATATTTTAGAAACGTAGTTTATCAACCTAAATCCTGTAAAACTAATAAATGGTTTGTTTTGTTAAACAACAGATGAAGCTTATTCCAATTTCACCACAGCTTCTTCAATTAAAAAAAAAAAAAAAAAAGACCCAAAAAGCTTGAAAAATGCTTCAGATTTTTAGACTACTTGACTGTTACAGATTTGCCTGTCTCTGTAAAGTCTGAACTGATAGAACATAGTTCTTCAGTGTAACATACTGAGTAGCTGTCACTGTGCATCAACAATAACCATCCATCTTCGTATTTATTTACTTTATCTTCCTCTGGTATAATAGAAATAATGGAAGAGAACGTTTCCATAGTCTAATTGCCTCCCACTTTGAAAATAAGCTTGGTAATATCATCTCAACATTCATTTTTCAGTAACTTTTTTCTCTCCTGTTGTCTGTCAGGCAGGAGGGACCATTATGCTGTGACAATGTTATATTTTATTTTCCTCGTGCCTTTTAGAAAGACTAAGAGCCCGTGCAGTGCAAGTAATTCATTTAAATGGACATACAGAGAATAATCTATCTAGATATCCACAGAGGAAGTTTATCTTAATAGACCATGATTGTCCTGGCTGACAGTCTACTAATTTAATATCTCTTTTTGTTACAGTTACTCTTGGTGAAATTTTTATGACTATAAAGCATTGAGATTTTTCAAAGGAAGAGCAGCTGAGAGAAGGGGGGAAATTAAATGTAATTTTGTTTTCCTGTTGACAGTTTGTGCAGTGCTGCTGGTCTGGGCAGTATGTTGGTCTACCTTCTCCTTCATTTCCCCAACACGTGCACTTTCTGTAGTTCCTTCAGAGTTAATCACATTTTCCAAATGAAAAATTAGAACACTGTGAAATTATTTTTTCCTAATAATTAGCTGTGTGATCTTTTCTTGACTGTCTTGCCCTTTGTTCTTTTCAAAAGAGACACTTTGAATTGAAGTCAGGATAGGGATCTCTTGCTTTCTTCATATAAGCCTAATCTTTTTCTACACCTGTAATTATTCTTTTATGATTGGCAAGGGAAAAGCTTTATATTAACCATATCCATTACAGGAGGGGAATGACAGATCTTTTCTTACTGTTCTATTTTGGGAGTGCTGGGGCAATGCTGAAATGGGCAATACAAGCTTCAGTCTCCAGCCTTTCAGCATTAGTCATGGAAGAATTGGACAAGAGCTACACTCTTGGTACATCATCTGTGCCAAATGTCATTCTGATAATGGAGAGGGTTTAGCACAAAGCAATAAATTCATAGCATTTTAGTCTCCATCACTTGCACAGTCTCTCATCTTGGCTGGATTTTGAGGTTTATAATACAGACATTTGTATCAAGAGTTAGTGCTCTAACTTTCCATGGTAGACATGGACAACATAGAAAAATAGCTCATCTTTAGGCAGGCACTGCTTAAGTGAATTGCACTTTAAAACTATGTAGTTGTTTGTTCATAAATTGGTTCCAGAGTGACTGTGATCAAATATAAACATTTGCATTTGGTCAGGTCAGTCTTCTTCCATGTTCCAAAGCCAGTGCTGTCACTGTTTTGTTATTTCCTTAGTGCACTAAAAGCCTAACCTTTTGTTTAATATAATTCTGCTTAATAACAGATTTCCCCCCTAAGAGCTAATTGTTTATTCCCTATATTAAATTCATCCACATTAGTCAGCACGGCTTAAATTATTACAGTTGTTTAAAACCCATTAAGTGTCTTTTCACCCTGTGCAGCATATGCAGAAAGAAACCAGAACTTCCCATGGCAAAGCATTCCACTTGGCTATAAATTTTAAAAATACAACCATGTGTCTTTTCAGTTACTCTTGCGTAGGAATGACCTAAATATTTGCCTCAGAAGAGAAGCTCACATACATCCTGTGCTAAGGCAGAACTTCTGTAAGGTGCAGAAAGCCGGAACTGTCAAGCCAAAGGATGGTTCTGTCACCAGAGGAGGTCTGATTCTCTAAGTTAATTGCTTCTTTATCTCTAGGATCATGTAGAAGGTTATCAGGAAAGAAATGACAGATGTGTCAGCAAGTGTGTCAGCTGCACAACCACCAGAGATACTCACAGCTATTTGGTTGCACTGAGCCGTAAATCTTTCCTTCGGGGAGATTCAAAGCAGTCCCTTTAATCACCTCTTGAAATTACATAACAAATTAATGATTAAGAACTTTCGTTCTGCTAAATCATTTTATATTCCCAGTTCATTAGCCACAGTACCTTTACCATTGTTCAGTGTGTCTACTGTGTGTTACATACATTCTTTCTTAATTTGACCTGAAGCTCCTAAGGTATTTTATATTGACTTGTCAGAAATAGCCAGCAAAAAGTGCATTCTGTCCTTTAAAAAGTGTCAAGGAAAAGGAATATTATTAACCATGGTGTCTCTAGCTGTCTGATGCCCTAGGAGGACTGATTTACTTGAGCATATTGTGTCAGGTACAGTAGTGTTTGATATTATGCACTGTGAGACAGTAGAGAATTAGAATTAGATTTCAGAATTAAAATATAACTTTAAAACAAGTCATAAAAATTGTTTTATGTATTTTTATGGGCTGCCACCAGCATAAAGTACACTTTACCCGTCAGTCATCGTAACATCTAAAAGCAATTTGGTTTATGTACCAACTTCTATGAATTTTAATGAAGTAAAACTGTTACAACTGCTGCTCAATAGTCCCCAGCTCCTTTTGTTGGAGGTGTACTGATGTTTGAGGTGGGAAGGTGGATTAAAACTGCCAGTCAGAGAGGGCTACAGGGGTACAGGACATTGGAGGGCAGGGAGACTGGTTTGCTTCAAGCTCTTCCACCCCAGCACCATTTCGCCTGCTGGTTACACACTCCTGGCCTGTCTTCATGACAGAACTACAGAAGGAAGTTGTGGCTTCTGTGAATCCGCTGCTGTTTTCCCACAGAAACTATGTGTGCTATGAAGGCAGTCACCTACGTCTTTCCAGAAAGTGAGAGTAATTTCTTTTCATTTTGAAATTCCTCACGTTTCTCTGTGCTGTTGAATACTTTGCTATCCTTATGTTTAATGTAACTCTCTTAATGTGGTGTCTTTCTGTTCTCAATGGAGTTTTGTGATACCAGAGCTATTTTATTTAAAATAAGGAATTGCACTCCCCTGGGATCACCTGGGCTAACTGAACATTAGCTAACACTGTTCCTGCTTTGTGCCTTAGTTCATTATGCACCTTTATGCTTGAGCTTAAGGCTTCCCATCCAAAGGAATCCACACAAGTGCTTAGATCCACCAGCCTGCAGTGATCATTTTTGGCTCACAGCCACTTAGTTAGCAAGCTCTGTCTTCCTCTGTCTACTTGGAAACTTACGTTTAAGAAATGTAGATGAATATTTTCATGGATGAGATAAAAATGCATGTGATTCTGCACACTTTGAGTGTTTTAAACATAACTTAAACTCAGTGTTTGGGTTGATCCATCCAGCCCTGAAAACAACCTACTATCCCATTAGTCCCTCTCTTTCCTTGGATTGCAAATTCACTTGGTCAGAGGCTCTTTTTGTTCAGAAAACATCTCCATAAAAAATAATAATAATGCAATGCAGCTTCCTACAGAGCAGCACAGATCCATCCCTGTGCTAGTGGCCGCTGCAGATTTATTCTGGGCTTTTCCAGATGACAAGTTTGCCATCCAGTTCCCCCTGCTAACAGAATAGAATAAAACTTTCACAACCAATAAATAAAAACCCTCTGCAGACAGATCTAGAAACCAAAGCCATTAGCTGTAAAACGTGATACCAAAAGTGAGCCTATTTCCTTCCCCATCTTCAGTCACATCCAGCAAGACACAGTCTGACAAGAAGAGGAAAATGAGGGTGGAAGTGGGACTAGAGATACCTCAGAGCTGGTTTTGGTAGAACTCTAATGGCACTCAAAAGGAGGCTGAAAAAATCATTTTGCATTTATATAAAAAGTGTTTACTTTTATGGGGTGAAACATTTCTCTTATCCCTTGTCCTTTCTCACTGCCACGGTTACAGGTAATAGAAATGTTGAAAACGTAATCTTGAAAAAAGCAAGATGAATACAAAAATGTACCTGAGTTTGTATGTAAACTGGCTTGAAATTCAAGCTGACTGTGGAAAATACCATTTTACATCAGTGGAGTACTTCATCTTACTGACTGAGGAGGTTTCTAGAATATTGTGCTCAGTTCTGCACCACTTGATCAGAAATATTTAGAGTGCTTCGTGACACCAGAATAGTCAGGAAACATTTGAGCAAAAAAATTAAAAAATAAAGGCTAAAGAATTCAGTAAGTAATGATGACCAAAGCAGAAAGCAATAGGCTGCAGATGTCTGCAGGGTAGAAACTGTGAGGAGGGATAAAAATATTTAATGTAAGGCACAGAGGTGTTTAAGTGTAGGCTGAATAGCCAATAAAAGTAGCAGAATAGAGGCTAATATCCTGAAGGAAGTAAAAGGATTATGTAAGTCTTTAAAAATCAGAGTTGGCAAAAGGCCATGAATATGCTATTGAAAGGAACATAATATTGGCAGGGAATTTGTACTGAGATATATTCTCAATCTCTTACAGTATAATCAAATGCAGAGCTCAGTTGGATTCCTGCTTGTTGGTTTGAGGATGCAAGTGTAGACTTTGCCAGTGGAGATATTTCCCTATGTACATCTAGTTTTTGTAATCTTGACTTTTAGACGTGTTGAACACTCACGCAAAAACAGGAAAGGTGTGTTTTAACACTTTAGCAAAACTATCCCCCTCTTTTTCACTAAAGGCTTGTTTGGTTTTTTTTCTGCTCAATTATATCCCTTAGTCTAGATACTATATAGGAGTCAATGAAACTGTCCAAGTTTTTATTAACTTGAAGTAAGTCCTTATTTCTATGTTGACTACATATAATCATAAAAAATACGGCTTGGGAAAAGAGTTATATCTGTTATTTTATGGAAGCTTTCTCTCTTTTTTGTCACTTCTTTGATACCAGTGCTGATGTAGCTGGGGAATTTCATTCAGCAGCTTTAGAACTACTCATAAAGAGAAGAAAAAAGATAAATATTTGTGCCCCATAGCTGGTGAGCAGGCTAAGACTCAATTCCCAGCTGTGTCTTATGTAGAGCTTGCAGACAGAATAAATGAAAATCTTTTTGGTCAAGGATTGTTTTTTCTGTCAATAAAGGTGGGACATAGAGGAGAAAAAGAGCTTTTGGTGCCTCATCTCACCCCAAACATAGGGATAAAGGCAGGTATTTTCAATCAGCTGCAGCATTAAGAGACACACGGGAATCTTTTTTACTCTACTGGGAGAAAAAGAACAGCCGGGAAGCATTTGTGAAAGGATTGTGTCATCAATGTGTTGCCCAGCCCATCGAGGATTCTTTATTTAACATGACAGTGATGTGATAATTTTGTTGTGCTTTAATGAACAGGGAAAACAACCAGCTCTGTGGTGGGTTTTATATAAATTAGAAGGTTTGAGTCTTCATTTATTTGCACTTTCTTTGTTCCCTAGTATGTAAAACAAAACATTAACACATACTCTGCTTTAGGGGGGAAAAGTGTAAGCTGAGAAGTGTCCAAGGCCAGGCTGGACGGGGCTCTGAGCAACCTGCTCTAGTAGAAGGTGTCCCTGCCCATGGCAAGGGGTTGGAAGGACACGGCCCTTGAATGCCCCTTCCCCCCCAAACCATTCCACGGCCCACCTCAGGCTGTGTGCCGTGTCTTGGAGCCAGTGAGAGAGAGTGCTGTCCCTTTTCCATCTGGGTGGCGTGAGGGGCCGAGCAGGAACGGGAGGAGGAATGGGGAGGGCAGGCCCTACCATGCAGTGTGTAGGGGATTGCAGGCTATTGCACTGTGGGAATAGCAATCTGGGAGACAAATCTGTGGGAAACTCGGCTTTATGGAACAAATTTCTTCTTTTGTAGGCAAGCCCTGGGTATATAGGTGGACCTAAAATTGTGTCTCTGAAAACGCTGGCATTTTGGACAGAGTAGCGTGGGCGCAGCCTAACTGAGACTGCAGCAGGTGTAGTGCCCCGGCTGCAGGTGCCTGCACTAAAGGTGAGGCCCGGGGGCTCTGCTGCTGAGGGGTTAGGCCTTGAAGTCCTTCCAGAGTTGAGCCTTCCAGATATTTTCAGCATTCAGGGGCAGTGCAGAGCCATGTGGTGCCAAGAGCAGGGTGAAGGGGCCCAGAGCCGCAGGGCTGGGCGGTGTGTGCTGCATCAGGGAGGCCTGGCTTGTCTGCCAGCCAGACCGTGCCTGCTGTGTCTCTTGGCTGCTGTGAGAGCTAAAGCTGGAACTGGCATTTGAGGAGGCATTAAATAAGAAGCAAATGTGCTGTTGATAATGAATGTGGTGCTAGGAGCTTGGATCATAACCTCTGTCCTTTCTGAGCTGGGTGACTATAAAATACATATGCCCCATTAGCCATGCCACTGTTTTATCTGTGACAAAGTACCATGCAGCCTTCCAAACAAGATGTGAAGCTGTACCAGTGTGGGCTGTCTAATGAGGGGGTGCAGAGGTATAATGCCTGACATTTACTGGGAGCCAGGTAAGTGTCGACACGAACCCATGAACAACCCTTGGGATTTATCTGCTGCTGGTGGGAGGCAGTGGAGACAAGGCAGACTAAGCAGGCAGGGCAGAGCAGCCCAGAAGTGAACTGGAACGGGATGTGAACCACTCTGTCACAGTGAGAGATGGGCTCTCCCACTCCCAGCTCAGGCAGCCTCCTGTGGGGGTGTGACTGCGGCACAGCCACCTCAGCTGCTTCCATTGGGTCTTGACTAAACTCAGCTTCCTGCCATCACCACATCCCAGGAACTTCACTGGATAAACATGAAGAGATTCCAAATGCATTTTAGAGCCACCTCGTTTTCGAGTTCTGTCACACCCTGAGAACTTACCTCTTCATACTTGGTGTTTCATAAGCAGGTGAAGTGTTGGGTGAAAATGTATTGAATCTCACTTGACCAAAATCCACAGAAAAATATGTAGCAGTAGGATGTTAGTCCTATTTCAACTGCTCTGGGATTTTTTTAACCTTTAATTAAAAGAAATGCTGGATTTTATTTCTGTTAACTGCAGAATAATGAGATCACTTAGCTGTTTAGTAATACTAACCTCTTTCATCTAGGTATAGTTTAATTGGGAGCTAATAATGCAGAGTTTCAGACAGAATCCTGAAAACACCATGCTAATTGCTTTACTTTATTAAATAGCGTAAGTACCAAGTGTTTATAACCTTCAAGTTACCTTGCCATAATTAGCTTATTCTCATTAACTGCTAGCTCAGCCTCCAAGAAGCAAGAAGTTGGTGAAAGAAGTTAGGAATATTTCTTAAATCTCTTGGTTGTACAAATGATTTATGTAGATGAAAGAGCCTAATTGCTTGAAAATATGTAATTGGACCATCATCAGGATCATTATTGTCTGTGCTGTAAAGACAACTCTAAAGGAAGACCCAGTGACATTTAAAACAGTGTGTTCTGATGAAAAAACTTAGTTTGAAATCACGTTTTCCGAAGTGGCTACTTATATTTTTAGGATTCTTCAGTGGACCTCAGATTCTGATACCTAGTTATAACATCTGAGCACATAAAATGAGGTTGTGGCTCCTGAATTTTTTTCTCTTGTATTGGACTCTGAAACAAGGTGCACATAACTGGGCTCCAGCCCGATACCTTACTGACGCTTTGGGGGGAAACTGGGTTACCTGTTCTCTGCCAGTAGAGCACTTGGCAGAGAAAGGCTTTCTTTGTTTTTTCTCTTGCCCTCTCCGTAGGGTGAGTCTGTTAAGAGAGTGAAAAAGACAATTTAGGCTTTCTTCTCCTTTTGTCTGAAGGATGTTCAGAATATTTTTTCAGATACACCCAGTATACTCAAAGCAATTATTCTTTCTGCATAGATTAAATGTTTATGATAATGGGTGTCAGAATGCTAATCTTGGAAATCCAGAAAGAGCAGACACTGAATTTTAATGATGTTCCGAAATACATAATTTATCATGAGGGAACCCTGTTTCCTCAGAAGCAAAATAGCCTGTCCAATAAAATCATAATTCCCAGACCTTTGGGATGGACCTTCATTGGAGACCGTTTCCTCTTGTCAGAGGCTGGAAAGGCAAAGTGGTGTCACAAAAAGCGCAAAGTAAAAGGACATCACATCACTTACAGCTCATTACACCTCTATACTAAGAACTCCATTCAGAAGTTAAAAATTGGCTTTAGTTCTGTTTCTTCCCTCTCTTGCAGGGGAAGGACTACAGAGGAAATACGGTATGGAAAATTAAAGCTACTTCTGCGTAAGAGCTCCCATAAAGGGGCTTGGTGTGCTTAACTCGTGTGCTTTCACGTTGCACTTTATATTAATTTGTCCTTCCTTTTCAGAAGGTCCTTGCCTTTATTAAAGAGCCAACGTGGCATTAGAAGTTTTTCTCAAAAGCAAAGTAATTCCTAATTTAACATCTCCTTTGATAGCATTGTCAGACACAAAATAGTAAAGCGAGCGTTCAGAGATGAGATTTGCTTCCCAAAAAAGGAGGAAGAGAAAAGGCTTTTTGGAAAATTATGAAGCTGACCTTGCTTTTGTTGCTGACATGAAAGCATGTACTGAAGTATAAGATGTTAATGCTGCAGCACTGTGTCTGTCTGCTTGCCAATTTAGTTAAAACCCACGTGCTCACAAGTAGAATTAACAGCATATTGAGTTATTTTGCTTTTCAAGTGGCAAAGTTCTTTAGCAGCTTTTGAGTAGGAAAATAGTTGTAAATATGTTGGTATGACTGCACAAAGAAGTCATCACTGCTCTTTGGAAGCAGAGTTCAACGAGGCATTCTTGATTGATTTCTTTGATCAGACAAGACGTTTGGGTCTGAGTATTTTTGTTGATGCTGAAGAAATTACAACTGTCTGTTTACCAAAGACAAGTTGACACTTTTAACTTCTCTGTGACAGACTCTGAAGTGAAACCATGTGAAGAGATATTTGAGGACAGGGGGCACCATGGTTTCCTGGCTATGGAAGTGGGAAGCAGGTTTGACAACAGGAATTTTATCCTTGGCTTTTACAGCTGATTTACTTGAGCAAAAGCTTTTGACAGCTCATGTCATCTGTGTCTGTACCTCTGTTGGTCCTGTTTGTGAGATGAGAAAATCTGTTGTGTTGCTGTTGGGATAACTTTTATGTGTTCTTTGAATTGTAAAAGGGCCTTTTTTCTGAGATTTTTTTTTTTTTGGACTGCTGCTGAAAAAGGGGTCTTCAGTCATATAATGAATTCTCACATTTGATTTCTGGAACAAGGAATTTCCTAAATCTAGTATGTGAACTTAGGAAAAGTCGAAAAGAAAGTACAATGTCTGTGAAAGTGATTATGCAGCCAGGGATTTATCTCCATTACAGTACCAGCAGAAATACAACGTGTACTAAATCATTTTTTATAAACATATGAAAGCTTTACTAAACAGTTTTACAATACCATCTTCCATACTAACATATTTATGTAACATCTCATACAGATACTCAGAGGGTGTGTTCATAAGCAATCATAAAATGTAC
Organism: Scytalopus superciliaris; assembly: GCA_013400415.1. Taxonomy (NCBI): domain Eukaryota; kingdom Metazoa; phylum Chordata; class Aves; order Passeriformes; family Rhinocryptidae; genus Scytalopus; species Scytalopus superciliaris. Next base: position 64,536 of record VXBX01004183.1, on the reverse strand, counting down.
AGCAAATATCAGCAGCTGCCCTTCAGCGTATGAAACAGCACGTAGGAATGAAACTTTGGGCCTTTTGTCCCCCTGCTTTTCTGTCTTTCTGATGGAAACTCACAGTAATAGGCCCTGCCATCTGCTACTATATATTTTTTATGAGTTTTAACATTTTGTTTTAGAACCTGAAAGATGAGTAAAATGTCAAGTCGCCCAGAAAATAATCACAGGCACGACAACTCAAATGTTAGCTCAGCCTGTCTGTGCAAGAAGTGGTTCACAGCAGGTCTGGGCGCTCCCTCTTCGCAGGCAGAGCAGGTACCCCCTTGCTATTAGCTGGTATTTCCCAGCACAAGGTGAGAAGCTGAGAGCTGCACTGGCAAAAGGAATTCCCAGTGAAGAAGTAAACTCTGTGCTGCTTTATTGTAGAAATGTCATCGGCTTTTTGCCGCCTTTCTCCCTCCCCCCATTTGAAACCCTGGGTCTCTTCGTTTCTCCCCTTCTGGTTTTCCACCCTGCTGAGAGCAGCCAAGCTGGGAAGGTGTTGGAAAGGTACAGGATAAGTCCATCAGCTCCAAAACTGCTCACAGCTCTTAACGTGGAGGGAAAGAACCGTGCAGCCCATTCGTGCCTCCTGGCTGTCAGCCTGTGTGTGCGGCCACATCCTTCGGCTCCTACCTTTTTATCTGTGCAAGGATAGAGCTGGTTTGTTGAGTCCATTCCCAGCAGCTCGAGGATGCTTCTCATAGTAAATCCTGTGCAGATTTGCTGCCTTTCATTAGAGAAAGGAGCCTCCTCAAGAGATCTCTGCACTGTCAGCCTCTGCGTTACAGCATTGCAAGATTTTGCTCTTAATATTCCACGTCATAAGTCTGGAGCTTGCTTTCAATTATTTCCATTCTGTGCTTCATTTTACTCATTCCTTTAGAAAGTCCCTTGTTCCCAGGACATTTATCAGGCTTTGCAGTGAAAGAAGATGCTCTTTACCAGGTGAGCCCTGGAAAAAAGACCTGAAGAAAAGCTCACGTGTCTGATAAGGTGGATATTGCCTCCATCTACAAAACGGGCCATATTTTAAGGAATACCTTGACTACACTATGCCTGATACCTAAACTGGACTTGATTTCCATGCTAACATTTTGTTAGCATGCCAGTTAAAAACATAATTGTAGACAAATTACTTATATAATGAAAATGTCCTGAGAAACTAATTTAATTTCTGGCTCATGTCAAGGCACCAAATTGTCATTGAACTTCAAGAGGAGGCAGCCTACTAGACCTTAAAACCATTGAAAATCTCCAGTCATTTTAATGTTTTTTGTGCTTTTAAATACATTCCCCCTTCATAACACACTTAGTTACTCATCTCTGACAGTAGTAATGCTTTTAATCACCTTACTAAAATCATTGTGCTATAATGTATATTGGCTTTGAAAACTCTTTGATTGCCTTTGCTCTTCTGTCTTGTCCTTGCTTTGCCAAGTTTGGAAAGCTGGGTTTCTATGCTACACCTGGAAAACTGAGAGAGAGAACAGCAGGGAGTGAGAGTTTGGGAGATAACTCCTGCAATACTGTGTAAATCTTGGGAGAGTAACAAATCAGGAAGAGCATGTTGAAGTCAGAGTGAGGCTGTAGCAGGAGAATAATGCTTTCCCCTTCCTTCCTACATGCTGCTTTTTTGTTTGTACTAATTTAGTGCAAGTGCAGGAATGCTGGCAGCCAGTATTCTCACTGTCTGAGAAATGAGTCAGAATTTGGGGGAATCTGGGACTGAGTTCTTTGATGAGGAATAAGCTTCCTACATCTTCTTTCTGTCTTTCTAGATTTCTTCTTTTTTTTTTTTGCATTGCCCACAATTCTGAAACATGACTGAAGTGTTGTGTTTGTACCTGAGCTGATCTGTAGAAACATAATCCTAATAGTTGCTGTTTATTTACCCTAGTGAATGGAGCAGTGGTGGGGGCACAAGAGATCCAAAATTGATTCCTGGCTGTGTCCCAGGTTTCCTGAAGGTCTTTTCTCTGTGTGTGCCTTTGCATTCCTAGCTCATGGTTCAGGGAGTAGACCAGTATTTAATTGCTGGTCATCTTCATGAGGAAAATTATGGTGTCTGCATGCTGTCTTTCTTTAAAGGGTAATAAAATATCTGTTTCTGCTTCGTCATATATAAAGAGCTGGTTTTAAATAGCAAAACCAATTGAACAGACATATATCTGTAAAAACATTTAAATTGTTATATTAAATTTCTGTGCCAGGTTGTGTTTCCTACAGGTATGTTTATATGGTGGGTTGGTTTTTATTTTTTTCAGGCCCTGCTTGACACTCAGAACCTTTTGAGAGCCCAGATTACAAATTTTACTTTCAACCTGGGATTTTCAGGGAAGTTTTATCACACAGGTAAGAATGAAATACTAAAGTCACTTTCAGTTTGATGGTGTTCTTTCTAGTCTGAGGACAGTAGGAATGATAGAAACTAAGAGTCTTAGTAAGCTGTGATTTCTGCATTAGGTGCCAATGTGGAACAGATTAAATTCCTCCCCGTTTATTGAAATTTAGACCCTCTCAGCCTCTTGTTGACTGGTAAATGCACCAATCACCTGAAATTTTCCATTGATTTTACTGATGGATCTGTTGAGCTACCACAGTTTATCCTTTTGGGTAGTTTAATCTCTAGAGACACAGCAGCATATATCATCCATTAAAATCATTTTATAATTAATCCAATGTAGAAACAGGGGGAAATGGAGGAGATGGTATTAAATAGGATGTGGGCCCAGGAAAGTGGTGCTGACTGTCAGCTTTGTCACCAGTGCCTCAGCAGGCAGTACTGTAAAGGGTCACATTTTATTATGTTTATAGCCTTCTTATATTTTCAAACATCTGTGAGAATATAATAAGTAGAGGCTTTACTTCAGAGGTGTTTTTTTCCCTTTGCAGGGACCGAGGAGGAGGATGAAGGTGACGACCTGCTGTTGAGATCTGTGGATGAGTTCTGGTGGTTCCCCCACATGTGGAGCCACATGCAGCCCCACCTCTTCCACAACGAGTCCTCACTGGTGGAGCAGATGATCCTCAACAAAAAATTTGCCTTAGTGAGTTATATTTTTGCATTTTGTATTTCATTTAGGTCCTCAGAAATCATTATTCTGATTTTGTTGGAACATCAATCCTTGTAGAATTTGTTTTAGTCTCAGTAAGCTGGGAAAAAAGGAACTTTTGATACAGTGCTTTTTGCAATCACTCTTTTGTGCTTTTAAAATTCTGTTTGCCAACAGTTTGCATTTCCTTTTCAATTACAGTTTGATGAAAAAATTCTTCCAGAATGAAGAATTAATATATTCCCATCTTGGAAAGTCAGTGTAGATAAAAGATACTCTATTTCAGTAATTTTCTATAGAAAATTTTGTCGAAATAACCTACTGTTTATATTAGGAGAAATAAATCCAGTTTTCTGAAAGAATAAATGTTCCATCAAAACATGCTGAATGCCTTTATGAAACCCCTGCATGTTAAGTTTAGTTACATGTGCCACATTTTCAAAGATGCTTTTCTGCAGTGATACCTAATAGCATCTTATATATTCCCTTCAGATCACCTTTATATAAACATGTTTTAAAAAGCTTTGCCTTTACTAATTATTTATTCAGAGCAGAACTCTGGGAAAAAAAAAGGTTTCAGTGAGAACATAAGAAAAAGTAAATCCAGATTTTAGGTCTGAGGATACCAGAGAAACAAGCTACACTTAATTACTTACAGCAAAACAAAACCAAATTGCCAAACAGAACAGATGTTATTTGTCTGAAGAAGTGGTTTTATATCAGAATATCTCAGCAAACATAACTTACTTGCTGAACTATTTTTCCAACATCCTAATTTTATTTTTTCCGTTTCAAAATGCAGTGGTTGTTCTTTAGTTGGCAGGTAAAGACTTTGTTCCTGGAAAGAGCAGGGGGATTTGAAATGCCAGAACAAAAGCGTGCACTTATGGCCATGTGTCAGGGAGTGTAGGAGGACAGGACAGGCCCGAATATAAAGCAGTTAAAGTTTGTATTTGAAAACTTTCCTTTTAAGTAAGGTACGTGCTTTCTTATAAACAAGGATTTCACCAAGTTGAGTGAAAATTGTAGTTGTACTGGGTACAGGCCAGCTAGATTTTAATGTTTCCTTTCAAGAAAGTGTTTCAGGAGAAGTTAGAAGCATGAAAATTTAAAAATCCTGTGGCCAAATTCCCCTTTTAATACGATTCTGTGTACTGTTCCAAGCTGGAAATAAAATGAGTTCTTGTTGTTCTGGTGTGACCTAAGACATCCTTTGGGATTAGTCTAGAGTATGTAAGCATTAAAGTATGTTATTAGAATAATGCATATTCAACCCTTTTCTTATATAACTTCATGAATTTCCATGTTCCTCGCTACTTTCAGTGCTCTTAATACACACTCATTTTTCTGTAAGACTTACAGAGTGTTTTCATATTCCTTAGTAACTAGTTTATTCAAAGGAAGAGGTCCAAGTATCAACCAACTCTTTGCACACAAAGTATGACTAGAAAAAGTGGTAAAGATGGCCATATAAATACAACCAGGATAAAAAACTCTGAAACAAAATTCAAAGGCAGTGCAAGGACAGCCCTCCTAAATCATGGCAACACAATGACATCTTACAGACTGTGCATTCTGCTCATCAGACTATCAAAGAAAGATCTGCTGTACACTGATCCTTTGAAAAGTAACCTGAAAGAAAATGCATTAAATATGAAGAGAAGGTAATAGCAGCAAGGTCAGTGTGTAAACAAGAGAAATGACAGGAGTCTGAGGAAATTTAGTCCACAACATCTGCCTGCAGAATGTTACAAGTGTTCATCTTTCATGCATTCTTAAAATGACACTGAAATGGCTAAGCTGGTTTTTGAATATGGTTTTATGTTTTGAGTGGACTAGAGGGGACAGGCAGTGCCTCTGAAATTCAGCTCCTTGTCCAAGGAATTGTGAAGGGACGTGTAGTGGAGATCACACTTGTATAGCTGTAACTGCCAAGTGCTACCTGGTGTGTTGAATACCTGCCAGTCATTTCCTCTCTGAATTCTGAGTGTGTGAGCAAATTCCATGGAATTGGAAAGAGTGCAGCTTTCTATTTAATTTAGGTTGAAGAAATCAGTATAGAATACATCTATATCACTGTTTCCTGCATATTCATGTAAAGGCTGTTATATTAAAATCCTGTGTTTGTTCTTCATTGTGCTTCCTTCCATCTATCTCCCTTCCAGATCAGCATATTTTGATATTACTCTTATTTGCATTTCAGGCCTGTCATAAACAAAGGATCTGAGAAATAACAAAACATCGAGTTTCTTGAATTTTTGAAAGCAGCCATTGTTCTGTTATGTTTCAGGAACATGGTATTCCAACTGACTTGGGCTATGCAGTGGCTCCACACCATTCTGGAGTGTATCCAGTCCACGTTCAACTTTATGATGCCTGGAAAAAGGTCTGGAACATCCGAGTTACCAGCACAGAAGAATATCCCCATCTGAAGCCTGCCAGGTACAGACGAGGCTTCATCCACAAAAATATCATGGTGAGTTGTATTGATGATGTTCACGTTGTGCTCTCCCGTTTTATGGACACTTTATTTTTAGGTGGAAAAGCACAGTATCCTGAAAGTTCACATTTCGAGAAGCACATATTGCTCTGCATAAGTAGCAAGATATATTTGACAGTGTGTTGTTAATTAAAACGAGTCTGTTGCTGATGATGTTACTGCTGATGAAGGTGGCATCCAGGCACCCCCTGTCAACAGTTTGCAGGCTGTTAACTGCTCTAGTCCTACTGCTAGTGCTGGTTCAGAGATCTCAAGGCAGAACCAACTTGGCATGGTTCAACAGCATAGGATGGGTTAGATGTCTGTGAGGTCTTTGTGAGTTCCCTAACTCAGGGCGCTGTCAGTGACAGCCCTGCCTGCCAAAGGAAGGGGCTGTACCCAAGTGACACGGCAGGCGTTGTGCTGCTGCCATCTGGTCACTGGGGCGGAGGCTATTTCGGATTCACAGCTTGTCATTATTATCAAGTGCTTCTAAACAGCTCTCCAAAATACGTGGTGGCATGTTCATGTTCTCGAGTGACTTGCTTTTGGAGCATGTGGGAAGAGCAGTGAACAGGAAGGATGGGGGCTGTGCTGTGTTATACCTCTGGCTGCAACAAGCAGCTTTGGAGGTTCGAGTGTCTTACCACAGGATTGCCCCTTAGAACAGAATTCTGGTACTGGTCTAAAGTTGCCATGGATACCGCTTTTCTAAGCTAAGTAGTAATATTTTAGAGTTCTGATCTATTTTTGGGTGAAGCAAATTAAAATGATCTCCAGAAATCCAGGAACAAAATTGACACCATACAGGTCTGAGCTGCAGTGTGTTCTCCTCACAGCAATCCCTGTATGTAAAATAATGCTTGTGGATGTGCTCAGGGAGCATGAAGCGTTTGGGGAAGATGGATTGACTCAGAATCTCCAAAAATCTCTTCATGAATTTTTGTAAAAACACGTCACTTGAAGACACATAATGAGATTTAACACAAGGACACTGCGGCCAAAATCTATTTCCAAGAACAGTCATATAAAACCACCTGTTTTGGGAGTCTCAGGCTTTCAGCTCTCCAGGGCAAATGCATTAGCTTTTTACATCTGCAGCCTAATAGTAACGAATACATTCAGTAATAAAATGGTTGTGTAAGATTTGCCCAGAGCATCTCCCATCCAGTCCAGCTTCGTTCCCTGCCTCTGTGAAGAAATGTTCTCCTATTTTGTTTGTGCAATCCAAAGATTTCTTTAAAAACAATGCAATATAGATTGATAATATTTCAGATTATCTTTCAAAATATTTAAAAATTTTAGAACTCATTGATGACTAGGATTAATTATTTTAAGCTTTAGGATGAGGTGTCACAGACAAAATGTGTTTGAGGAGGTTGCTGAGTTGTAACTTGGTGATTGAGATCAATCTCAAGTTTCAGGCTAAATATGATGAATTTTTGGAAGTTATGATTTTAATAATTTAACTATATTATTACTGACTTCTGGCAAAACTGAGATGCCAAATCTATCCAGCAGTTATCAGTTGTGTGTTACTTATCTGGCATTTATTATCTCATTAAAAGTATAAACTCTTGAATATTTTTATTATTTTTTTAATAAATGCAGGTGCTTCCCAGGCAAACCTGTGGCTTGTTCACCCACACCATTTTCTATAAAGAGTATCCTGGAGGTCCAAAGGAACTAGACAAGAGTATTCAAGGAGGAGAGTTGTTCTTCACAGTAGTTCTCAATCCAGTAAGTACAGTGTAGTTTTTTAATGGTTTTTATAAAATAAAGGAAAAGTCCCTGTGGTCTCTGTTCTGGAGGATGGCAGTAGTCTCAGTGTTGACTTTGATGATGTGTATCATTTCAGGCATGGAGTCGTAGAATGGTTTGGGTTGGAAGGGACCTTAAAGCTCATCCAGTTCCAGCCTCCATGTCAACAGAGCTGAGACTGGAAAGTCCATTGGATGGGGAGGGTGTTGGTATTTTGCCATAGCAAGGCTTTGGCAAAATAGGGGTTTGAACTCAGAGTTACTGGGCTTAGCAAATGAGATTAGAGGAAGTCACAGTAACAGTGTTTTGAGTCAGGACAAAATATTCCATATTGAAGCACAGCCACAGCATAGCCAAAAACTATTTTACAGCAGTAGGGAAACAGCAGAGTTTAATATGCGTGCTTGAGGCATAAGCCTTTCAAATTAAAAGAGTTGAGAGAACAGGGGGGAGGAAAAGATAAGGAGGGAAAGAGTCACAATATTTTGGTATTAATCAACTTGGATCATGCCTGCTTGACATCCTTGAATGTGAATACAATAATGTCTTTTCATATATTACAATTAGGTCTTTGGTTCATGCATTGCTGTGTAGACTGTGTGATCACCTAGTTCTGAAAACTATGACATCCTCAATACAATACAGGCTAAAAGAACAGAAGTTAAATGCATTCTTTTCTAAATATTAGGTCAAAATCTGCCCAAGACCAATTGTTGAAATCCTTTTAGGGAGTGCCTTTGTACAGGTGATGGTCTGGTTTTAAATATCTGCTTATAAACAGTTTCTAAAGTTCTCAGCATTAGCCTGGCATGTAATTAGTTTTAAGATGAGGGTTTCCATCTTTATTGTTTATATGTATTGCTTGTATTGTAATTTGCAAGTCACAGTTGGGCAAAGGTTCAGACATTAGAATTAAAATAGCTTTAGGAGTCTGTCTAATTATGAGGTGGCATTTGGGACTTCATGAACTTCTCTGCGTTTTCATTAGGATTGCTGGGATTTCTTAATGTGAAACACCCAGCTTTGCAGAGGATGCAAGAATTCCCTTATGAGACATTTTCTAAATGTTATTTTTCATTGATACATAACTAAGGGTAAACACTAACCCAGGAATCATTACAATGTCAGCTAAACATTCTCAACAATGAGTACATAAATGTTTCATTTCCAAAAACGGGCGTGAATTAAATGTGCATCTTAACGACTTCCTTCATTATATTTAATTTGGATAACTGATTGTAAGTGACCATAGTTCTTGAGGTGTAAGTTACCAGGCTGAGAGGTCAGTGAGGAGCCTGCACTGAAAAAAGTGCCCCTAAGAATGAAGCCCAAAATTTCTCAGTGGTTTGCTCTGCAGTGGTAGCAATTCACAAGAGGCTCTGCTTCCTTACAGTGTTCTAGATCAACCACAATCTGCAGAATCAACTGCAAAAAAGCACAGTATCTTTTGTATTTTGTGTGTCTTCTCTTAAAGATGCTGCTGACTGCAGTGGCCCTCAGGCAAGATCATCCTCTATCAGGATCTTCCACAAAATGTTTCACAGGAGGAAAAAAAGCAAACCTCAGCAGCCCTGTATTAGTAGTATACTGGCATTATTTCCCCCCACATCATCAGCTGAATAATTGCCTTACAGGGAGGTTGTGTGACTGGCACTGATTTAGCCAGGGAATTCTGTAGCAAAGCCACAAGGAAAACCTGCATTGTACAAGTGTGTAGTGATGAGTATCTCATCCAGTCAGACAGATCCATGTCTTTGTTTTATTATCTCACATTGGTACTGGTTTTCCTAGCACTGTACTGACCTTAAAACATTTTCGGGAGTTTCTTTTTTTCCTGCTAGATTTGTTAGAGTTTTCAGTGACTTCAGATTCATCTATCTCTGTCTGCAGCATTCACTGAAATTGTTGGATTAGTAAAACAAATTTCTGTCCAAAGTCTCTTACAATGCAGTTGTACCAGTCTCCTAATTATGTCTTGTGGCTGGTGAAGGAAGTGAGCCATTAGATGTTGGGCTTTGTATAACGTTGAAGTGGGTATAGACACTGCCATCAACTGTATCATTTCTTCTCAGGTATGCTAGTAAATCTCTGTATCAATACTGGCCAAGACTCCATCAATACTTCTGATAATCCAGTCCTAAAGCATCCTTTGAACTATGGCAGGTACACATTGGGAGCTCTGCTATCTGACAAAATGAATGTTTAAGGGTAACCAACAGTTCATGAAAATTTTCTGCCCCAAGAAAAACAAACAAGAGATTACAGTAACTGCATTACATGCACTTACATGCACTTCCTTACAAAGTACTGTGTGTCTGCAGATGGAAAGAAAAGGGAAAATGCCCTGTGGAGAGTAATTTGGTGAAAGCCTTCAAATGGTTGACAGCCCAACAATGAAACTAATGTGTAGCCAGCTGTGTGTTCTCCACATGGTTATAGCAGTGCTGATCAAGAGGGAAGACTGTTAATGCTTTAGGCCCTTTGTCTGATTGATCTTAAAATAATTGTAATCTTCATATATGCTCAGTTCTTAGTATTATTTTGTTCTAATTTTTACCTCTCCCCAGTTGCAGTGAGTAGAGCTGTTATTAAGCTAATTGACTTGCAGCAAGGGAGAAATTATCTCCTTTAGCACTGAAAATGAGAGGATTTGTGTGAGCATCAGCAGAACCTACTGTATCTTAATGTGACCCTGAACAAGATGAATACCCAGGCTTTGGCACTGTAGAGGTAAAAACACGGACAAAGGCATTCAGGCTCAAATCTTTCCTTTCTGCCTGTCCTGCTTGGCACAACCACATATCTAATTGTGCTGAGTGTGAGAAGCAGGAAAGAGGGTTCAATTCGACAAGCCTGAGTGAGAAAGGCATCGGTTTGTCCTCTTCCCTGTCCTCTCATGCCCACTTTGGGAATGCTTGGGAACTCCCAACAACAGTTTGGGGAGTTGCCATGAATTGGGGCAGGGAGAGGTGTCAGCTTTGCCTAGTAGTTTGGCTGACTGAAAAACACGAGTATTCTTTGCCTCCCTATCTGTTCTTCCAAACCCACCCAATAAAAAGGCAGACGGTGTCTTTTTTTCTGGGTGGAATAGAAAAAAGTACAAAAAAAATCCTAAATGAACAGGCAGCATGGGAAGGCTGTGAAACAGACAGGATTAGCTAGCTCATTAGAGGTGATTCCTTGGAACAGTGTACAGGAAATGCAAAACAGGAAATTGTGGACAAGTAAGGAAACTTTACCCTTCTATGATCCTTAAAATTCCCAAATGGAAGGCCTTGCACAAGTGGTTTATTCTATCACTGTGTCAGTCTAATGGAGCAAAATCAGCTGTTACTGAGCCTCTGAATACCTGAAACAAAATGTTCTGAGTAACTTGGAAACAATATCAGAAGTGCAAATAGAGCGTGCACAATGCCAAATTAATTGGAATATAGGTGCTCTGAGAGTTAGACATACTCTCGTGGCCTGTAAACATTTGTTCGGTAGCTAAAATATCAGCAGTATACTAAATTGGTAATGCATCTGCTCCTAGAGCTTAGCTGAGACCACATAATTAATTGTCAGTCACAATTTAGCTTCATTTTGAAGTGTTGTGCATAACCTCATTGAGCTGGGAGGCCTCAGCACTGCCTTTTCATGTGTTGTGCAGATTGGAGGGTGACACAGTGCCCGTGACACAAGTACCTTGCTGACTGGTTTAATAACATGAATTTATTCAAGTTGGAATTGCCTGCAATAGATCTATATATGGTAAAAAAATATGAAGTATGTGCCCAGTGTGTAGTAAGTGTTTATTACCAATTTTTTCTGACACCAGCTCTTCTAGTTACAGATTTAAAATGCCAGAACAATTAATCTGTTTAACATCATCAGTATCCTGCAGGTCTCAGACCTCCCTCTGTTTTCCTGATGGGGAAGGAGGAGCACAGAAATTCTGGGGAGAAGCTGCAAGGGGAAGGCAGAGTATAGGAGAGCACCTTGACTGCTCTGATCTGAAAATGTGTGAGAGCAGGAAGGGAGCTGCTGCCCACAGGCCAGATTTAGTCCCAAAGCATCATTTTAAAGTTGTCTGCAATTCCATTTCTGTTCCTTCGTGAAAGATATTAAATCCCATGGAGAGTGTGCACTGAAGTGCAACCAAGATGATAGTTTGTTTATGAGGAACAGCTAAAAAGGGGTGATCCTTCTGCACTGAGAGAAAGAAAATGCTGAGATGCCCTGAAAGAAATTATTTGTGAACAGTGCTGGAAATAATAAAATCAAATGAGCTCTTTGTATCTGAAAGGAAGGTTAAAATGCTTGTTAGAGTAAATATAAATCCATTCACAGCTGCTTCCATTTTGAAGAAGGAATAAAGAAATATGTGGAGCTCTGCTTGTATTTTACAGCATTTCCCAGAGGTGTAAGATTATTGAAGAAATAGCGTTATTTACTAGGTCTGGCCTTGTGAGATGCCCACAAAGGATTCTTTTTATATCTCCTGATTGGTGGTTCTAAGAGAATAAATCTTTAATAATATAATGTGCTGTTAGTTGCAGAGAAATAGTAATCACTCTCCTTAGTTGGAACTTGTTTAAATGAATCAGGACGTGGTATGATGGAGCAAAACAAAGCATCATAACTCAGTGTGGAAGGCAAAATCTATTCATTATATTTGTCTTGGTGTGAAATGGCACCACCTGCAAGGGAAGGGTAATGAAACATGTTCCCATCATTCTGCACAAGGGGGTGGGTGGTGACACACCATCCCTCTCAGCTCATCTGTAATATTTTTGATGCCATAGAAAAGTAAAGGAGACCTTTCCTTTAATGTAAAGTCATGTATTTGGTTACATTAAGTATGGACTTCTTTACAAGATTCAGTCATTTAAGTTTTAAACCAGCATTTGATCATCTTTGTTATAAATAATTAACCATAAAGTATTTGACATAAAAAAAACCCCTGTAAAATGGGAGCTAAGGTCTCTGATATATTTTTCCCCTTCACTGACACAGTTTTATATGCTGGAAATTATTTATGATGATACGTCCAATCAATTTTTCAGCCTGCAGTCTGACATTCTTAAAATTACAGTGACATTCTCTTCGGGGAAAGAATAATACATATTTTCCCTGAACTAGCAATCTTTTCAAGTTCTCATGCTTTTTCTTTCGTGGCAGTGCTGTAGCTGCTGGCAGGTGAGGAGTTGCCAGGAGGTGAATTGACATTAAAAATGTCAGAGGTCAGCCCACGTGTAGGAAAGAAAGAGGCTGTCAAGAAAACAAGTTAACCTTTTTTATGGAAACCTGCTGATTGTATCTTTGTTGAGAACAGCACTGTCCTGTGGCTGGCCTGTTCCTGCTCAGAGAACTGAAATAAGAAAGGAAACTTGAAAAGGTTATACATCTGATTGCCTGAAGGGGAGGGGCTTTCAATCTCAGTCCTGTCTGCAGTAGATTCCAGGTTTTCGTGCTTTTCTTCTTGAAGTTGAAGACTGGAATTCCTTTACAAAAGATTAACTTCAGTTCCTGAACTAATTTCAGAATTATGACCATGATAAGCCTTTCTTTTTTTAAAGCGGCTTACATCAGGTCTTACTTTAAATAGAAATTGCTCATTCATGGCATTAGCAGATTTATTTATAAAAAGAGTCATGTTTCTAATTTTTTAATGGAAATTAGTCTGGAGAGTTTATCTTGGGAAACTTCTATTTTGAAAAGAACATCAAAAAAAGAAATCAGCGGTGGAGAGGCGAGGGTTTGCAGACTGGCGTGAGAACAGACTGTTCCATCAGTGAGAAACTACCTTGGAAATGGATCTTTGTACAAAACAGAGGTTTCAGTCTTGAGCCCATCGTTACAGTCCGTGTGTTCCTGCTCTGCTCATCAGCACAGTTCAGGTGCATCCAAACATGCCCTTCCACTGGGAGCACAGATTGCACAGCTGGATCAGGGGGTGGAGGAGCAGGGAGGGTGTCTCTGGCTATCAGTGTCACCATAAGGTGTTGGGAGACTAAAAGTAAAATACCAGCAGCCTTAACACTTCGGGCTTTTAAAAATGTTTTTATTTGGGAGTGTTTTGTGCACAATTATTTGGAAGCATTCAGTCAGCTTTCAGATGACTTTTGTCTGTTTCTGCATATGATTTGTCTGGCTGCCCAGTGCTTGCAGAATAGCTGTGTAGAAGAGATGAGCTATTTATCCTATAGAACTTAGGGCTGGAGCAAGGAGATTTAAATCACAGCAACACAGGTCATCTATCTCTTGATCTCTGACTTCTTTACTCTTCCATGGAAGCAGAAAGTGCATTTTTAGCATTGCATTTGTAGTCCACATAAGGTAGAACTGTGGGCGTTGTTTCTGCTGTATCCTCCATTAAGTACATTTACATACAGATTATGTCAGTGTTGCCCGACCCCAGGGTAGGATTGCACATCCTGGTGCTCCCAGAGCTCAGGGGACCTGTCCCAGCGTTTTCTTCATTGATTGCATTGAGTCGACTTCAGAAGGAGGATGTAATTCAATGAAGAGCAAGGATAGCAAGGTCTGTGTGAATGTGATCCAAGTCTTGCAGCAATAAATAAGAGCAAAATGCAAATGAGCTTTGTATTATCTGAGGCTGCACTGCCATCTAGTGATCCCGAGGCTCAAGGTCTGCTCTCTTTGTTTTGCCTTCTGCAGATCAGCATCTTCATGACCCATTTGTCTAATTACGGCAACGACCGCCTGGGGCTGTACACCTTTGTGAATCTGGCCAACTTCGTTCATACCTGGACAAACCTCAAGCTGCAAACGCTGCCTCCAGTTCAGCTGGCTCACAAGTACTTTGAGCTATTCCCTGAGCAAAAGGACCCTCTCTGGCAGGTAGGCAGGTTTGCTGAGTCAGAGATCAGAAAACAATTGTCTCAGTGGTGGTTTTTGTGAAATTCTTTGTTTCAGTTTCTTGTAGAAAAAAAACATTCGTATTCTTAGATTTCCTATCTGGTTCCAATAAACAGCTTACAGAAACTTCAGTATGTGACTGTGTTCCTTGTCACTTGTAAAAGGCTGTGAAATTTTTATGTATTAAAATGTGTAATTAAGGTTATCTTCATTTTATTTGTGACTATAATTGTTAAAATGTGGAGAAAGGCAGGAAAGTGCATGTTGTGTTATTTCTGTTCTCCTTTTGGAACTAACAGCAGTAAAGCTGTTACTTTGACAGAGTGGTGTATATGCATATTTTAGCAATTCAAGAAATGAACTTTCCTCCAAGTGTGTAAGGAGAAGACGTCATCCAAAAAGAGAAAAGAGCATTAAGACCACGGGTACCTTAATGTTAATTTTATTAGCCAAGTAGAAACAGATTAGATAGATTAGAAAGTTATCCAGAAGGCTGCCCAAGGAAGAAGTTTACCAGGAAGCTGTAGGTAGGGGTGTCCTTGCAGCCATAATATGTATCCCAAATATCATCTTCGTGAGGTGACTTGATAGAAACACTCTGAGGAGCAAACTTTATTAAATCAAACATTAAAATGTATTTCAGCTTGCTTACTCAAATGTTTTCCAGCCTTGGATATTAAATTGCCAACTGAGAATCTGAGATTGCAAATTTGTACTTAAATATGCATCTTGAAATTCATGCTGTTATTGAATAAAACATTGAACTAGGGGGGGAAATGTCAGGATTTTTGCATTATACTAAGATAGAGTGAATTTTAAAATGGAAATTAGCCCCTAGCCAAATTACTTGAAAAGTTATAATTACTTAGAAAAGACATTTGTAAGTAACAGTGACTAAGACATACTGAATATGGTGCATTTTGTCTGTAATGCACATTAATCCAAATACAGTTGCATATTTTGAAGCATAGAAGGGGCACATGAAGATAATTCCCTTCATCTCAGTGCAGTGCTGCCAAACAACACTGTCAAAAACTGCTTGCAAGTTGCATTTCCAAAACAAATCAAAACTGATTCCATTGTAAAGCAGCAAATGAAAAAACAAGATCAATGTTATGTACTGGTTTGAATTGGAGGATCAGAATATGTCTTTGTGAATGGAAAGCCTTAAGTCATTACCAATTTACCCTTTTAGTTTGAAAACTGCAGCATGTGTAGTGTGGTAGCTGTTCCAGTAATGTAAAATTAAAGATCAGTAATTGGGTAACTCATCAGCAATTCTAAGTCTTCCTAACTTGTATGTAATTGATGAATTGATTTTGAATTACTCCCAGAGCTTAAGTATGTGAAATCAAATCTGTCTTTGGCATAACTGCGCTGAGCAGGCTGACATTTCCTAGGTGAAATGGTCTAGTCCCAGGATCTGGAGGGTAGCTGGGGCAGCTGTATCTCTGTAGAATAGCTCTTCAACATACTTCCCTCAGGAAAAAAAAAAGCAAACAGACACTTAAGAGAACCAGTTCCTGGCCTGGTTACATGGCAAATACCTTTCTGAAGCACAGAAACAGTTCTTAAATACATAACCTTGTTTTCTGTCGTAAGGGAAAATAACAATTTCTGGTAAGAACATTTGTATGTGGGTGACAAGTTAATAATTTATACATAATTTAGGAATCTTACCAAGTGTGGTTACCAATGGAATTCTGAGTTCTCTTCTCTGTTTTAGAATCCCTGTGATGACAAACGGCACAGAGATATCTGGTCTAAGGAAAAAACCTGTGATCGATTACCAAAATTCTTGGTTGTAGGACCCCAAAAAACTGGTGAGATTTTATTGTCTTTCAACAAGATAGGCTGTGTATAAATCCAAATAATTTTGCTCAGGCCGCTGTGTGGAGATCTTGATCATCTAGCAGCCTTTTTTGATTTTCACATATCATCCAAATACTGAAGTAATGTAAGTTACAACAGTAGACAAGAAACATAAAATGCAGGGTTTCAGGTGTGTGTCAGATTTTTGGGACTTTTCATCAAAATTGATAACACTTTGTCTGCCTTACTGATAATTTATCAAGCTATCAAAGCAGACAAGCTGTCAAGTTGTCAGAGTGGAAAGAGGAAAGGACAGGACAGACATTTTTCAAATGGGTTGGATTCTGAATTGCAAGTTTTTCACTGTCCTGCAAGTGTCTTGTTTATAGAAACCTGTTATTTCTTGGAACGTATTTCAAGTCAAGAAGTTCCTAATGGACAGTTTGAATTGCAAGACTGCAGTAGTTTATAAATTAACTTCATGGTTAATTTTCTTCTCTGTAATCAGAAAATTGCGTATGTGCTTCCTTTCATCTTCACCAATCCCTAATAGCTACTTGAGTGCAAGGGTTTTAAATCATTTTTTGTAACAGTCTCATTTAACCCAATCATTATTTTTAAAACACAGTTATTATAAGTTCGAAAAACAGATGACATCATTGATATTCCAGATTCTTTTGTTAACTATTTACAGTTCTTTAACTGTCTTCATTCTAGAGGCTCAGAAGGCACAGATTCTTAGGTGACATAAGTCACTGAAATGAAATGGAATAAAGCTGGTTTAGTCTGTCTGTGGATATGATTCCCCCAGAAATGTGTGTGTGTATATCTTTTTAAATCTTGGACTTTTATCCTATTTGCAGGTACCACAGCCTTGTATTTGTTCCTGATCATGCATCCTTCCATCATTAGTAACTCCCCCAGCCCAAAAACCTTTGAGGAGGTACAGTTCTTTAATAGAAATAACTACCACAGGGGGATTGATTGGTAAGATGGGTTATTAGTATAAATATACAAGTTTATATATTGTGAACAATACAAAGATTGCATTACTGTTGGTAATGGTAACTGTGCATATATAGAGTGAGATAAGAAATGCCCTTCAGTGTTCTTTGAAATGAGAAATAAATGAAAGTGAAGATATCATAAATGCACTAACTTTTGTGAGGCTTTCTGGTATATATCCATATCTTAATGTATGCAAAGCAGTAAACAAATGTGTTTTTCTCATTGCACATTTGCCTTTAAAGTTGGGACAGTAATTTTACAGTTAGTTGGCTATAGGGACACAAAAATTATATTCCTGTTGTAAAGTCTTACTTCTTACAAGAGGAAAAAACCAGGGAGAGGCATTTTTTCCTTGAAATAGGATTTAGAAATAGCACTCATGTAAAAGGGGGGACAGGGAAAGCCTCTCAAAATGTTCTTTAAAAACCAAGTAATTAGGAGAACGTGTCTGTGTAGGTTAGTAAGTGATGCTAAAACAGAGCATGTGTCCCTGCTGCCACATTCCCTGTGGATACCAGGGAGTCACAGGCAGAGCTGCCCCCCAAGTCACTCTTGATTTCTCGTGCTTTCAGGAAGGGCTGCCCTGCCAAGCACTACAAGATGAAAAGCGGTAACGTGCTGCAGTGGCTGGGGAGCACCAGTGAAGGGTTATTGATTATTTGTCTTGTTTCTTTATTTTACCCCCAGTTTAAAGGAAGGTGGTTTTATTGCCTTTGACTTGGTATTCATCCATAAAATTAACAGGGTGAGCGCTGCTCTGTGGTCTCAGTGAGACATGTCAGATCCAATTGGTTTGTAAGCCACTGGGTTTTCACGGAGTTATAACTGTTGCAGCAGATTCTGATTGGAAAGTGTGGTGAGTCAGCCAGTTACTGCCAGTAGAGGTGCAGGCTGAACAACAGGGAGTGGGAAAGCTGACTCAGTGCTGCTGAGGCTTCTGGAGTCAGTGAAGATGAATGCAAGCCAGGCATGGCAGCTCCACACTGATGGAGACAGCCTAAGTACAGCGAGCCAGGTCTTCCACAGAATCAAGGCTCCCATGTAGCTGGAAGACCACTTGGCTGCTTCTCTCCCTCCTCCTGCCATATCTGCCTCCCCAGTGTGCAGGTGCAGTTTGGCTGCCAGACCTGTGCAGGGTTACCCTCACCTTAACACTGCTGCATGGAGCTCACAGTGGTCACCCCATAAAGATCAGGCACGTGCTTTTGGCAGGTTCCCACCACAGCAGCCACCTCTGCAGGGTGTGCCCCACTCACCACCGCCAGGTTCTCACAGCCAAGTGCTGGGTCCTCACAACTGCCCACTGGTGTGGTTGCTTAGTTTTTAGATTTGCATTCTGTCTGCCAGAAAAATCTCTCAGACCTTCTAGTGTATTTTAATGCTGGCTTGTAATGAGCTTACTGAGTGGTAATTAGATAAAAGGTCTCTCCTCATTAGTCCATTAATTGGCTGGGATTCTTGCAAGATCAGAAATAACGATCAGTTCAATTTCTTCTGTGGTTGTGTAGATGCAGCTTTATCCCTGACTCTAACTTAGGCTGTGTCTAAGCTTATATTTAGATCAAGGCTAGCTACAGAACCACAAGAGGTTCATTCAGCCCTCACAACCTCAATATTACCATTTTGAAAGCAGTATAGATGCAAATTGTCATCAGTGGTCTTCAGAAAAGGTTGTTTTAAGTGGCATTTATTTTATCAGTACAGTTTAAGTGAAGAATCAAGATCAGCATTTCCCATTTATTCTTTTCCCCAACAAAAACAAGGAGTGGTCTGATGGCCATGGGTAAAGAAGAATATTGCTTGAATTTAACTGCAGCTTCATAATGGGTGAGGAAAGCTCACAAACTGAAAGGAGTACAACCCGTGTTTCCCTAAAACTGGGACTCATAGAACAATAAGTGAAATATTCTATCACTGCTTAGAAACCTTTTACCTGAAGAAGCTGTGAGGGGTTGTTTCAGTGCATCTTCCCCACATAAACAGGCTCTTACTCTTTTGAGTGAAAGCCATTCTCATACTGAATATCTTTTTCTTACAGTATTGCACTGTAATTGATGTCAACAAAAGGCCAGATTTGGAAAACTCAGTTTCCGCTTTTGACTTCAGCAGTTTGTTCTGACTGAGAAGTGAGAATTTGCTAATTTTAAGAAGATACATGAAGACTGTAACATTTTCATCTAGCTACAAAAAAAAAATAATAGCTGCAATATCTAGTTATATATAGGAAGAAGAAACCTAGTACCAAGTAAAATATGATCATAATATAATGTAAACTTCTGTTTGCTTCTCTTTGGCAATTAGCTGTTATTTTAATTGAGTATTCTAGAAAGAATATGTTTAATAGATATATCAGCCTTGGTGTGATTTTTAATTAATTCTGAGGATGATGTTGCTTTCCCAGGTACATGGATTTCTTCCCCACTCCTTCTAATGTCACCACTGACTTCCTCTTTGAGAAAAGTGCCAACTATTTCCATTCTGAGGAGGCTCCCAAGCGAGCTGCATCCCTCATCCCCAAGGCCAAGATCATCACCATCCTCATCGACCCCTCCGACCGGGCGTATTCCTGGTACCAGGTACGGGCCTTGAAGAACACAGGCAGGCACAGAGAAGGGTTTCCACCTTGAATCCTCTCAGTATATATGTATATAAAGGGTTCTGGTAGTTTATTCATCAGACAGTGACCATGTGTGTTCACCCATGGGCTGAGGTATGTTATTTAAACCTAAAAATTATCCTAAGGTGTAAAATACCAGAAACCGCCTTTTTAAAAAATCTGCCTATAATATAAACATGTAAAAAAGCTTACTTATGTGGTTGATTTATGTAAACAGCACATACAGAAATTAGTCTACAGTTATCTAATTCCTGCTCAAAATCCAAGACAAAGACATTTTTGTCAGTGAGACCAACCAGTTTTGTCTTATTTTCCCAGCACTTGTGGTCTGTAACGTTCCAGCAATGTAACTTCTCTTACAGCATCAGCGGTCACATGAAGACCCTGCAGCTCTGAAATTCAGCTTCTACCAGGTGATCACAGCTGGACCTCGAGCCCCCTCAGAGCTCAGGGCTCTGCAGAAGAGATGCCTGGCACCTGGATGGTACGCTATCCATATTGAAAGGTGGCTAACTTACTTCCCACCTTATCAGGTGAATAAGACTGTAACTTGACATCCTAATCTTAGAGATATATACTGTCTTAAAGTTTACCTTTGTAGAAGCCTTGCCTACTGAATGCTGATCCTCAGGGATATCCTACAAATCATTATCCTTCTGGCCTTGTCTAAGAGCAGGCCTCAAAAGGTGCACATCCTAAGCCCTGAAGATCACGTGGTAACACGAGGCCAGGCAGACAATATCACATGATGAGTGTCTCCTTGGCAGCTTTATTTCTGGAATGGATTTTGGTGACATTAGCAGTGTGTCTGGCACTGCTCCCCACCCAACAGTTAAAGTTCCTTCACTTGAGGGAGGCTGGCTGCTATCCAAACCGTCTGTTTATCCAGGACTCTTCTGGCTGAGACAAGTTGGCTGGAGTCTGCACCTTCTGTTTTCCCAGAGTGTGCCAAGGAAGCTCTATGCATCGTGTTGGTGTTCTTCTCCACATAGTCTCTTTTCAGCCAGCCTTGTATCTGTCTTCATGAGATACACAAATGATGGTACTCGTATGAAATTCTCTGTATTAGGCTTTCATTAGCTTTTCTCCAAAATCAGCCCTTGAATATTGAACAATATGCATTGTCATGTAGGTTTTTTCCAGATTTTACATTCCCCAGTGATAGTGAAGAACTTGTAGCCTGATGTTTTCTCTGTAAAAGTAGCAGCCATTAATATAGCTTTTTCTTGGCTTCTTTTCTCCATTTCCTGCCAATATTTCTTATCTTTATAGGTCCTTCATTACTATTTCTCTGTTGTCACAACACCATTCAATTCAGTATCATTTCAAATTTAATTAACATGCCATTTACTCAGGTCGTTAATGATGATGACAATTAAGACTGGACCAATTATCATTTCCTGGAGCAGTACTCTCCGTGTAATGAAGGAGTTTGACAGAGGTGGAAATTTCAGTTTGAAGCTTGAAATAATTTAAAATTAAACTTCCATTTATTTTATCTGTTGTAGTTGCTAATTATTGATGGACAGCAGCTGAGAACTGACCCCTCTACAGTAATGGATGAAGTGCAGAAATTCCTGGGAGTCTCTCCTCATTATAATTACTCCGAAGCCCTAACGTGAGTCAATTAATTCATCATTTTCACATGTTCCTACATTCCTAAAATACCAGTTAGTCTGTAAGTAAGGTCTCTGCAAAATAAAGCCTCTCATACTTGCTTGAGCTGTCAGTAGGATGTATTCTTCAGAGCACAGTTCAGGGTTAAATTTTCCACGAGTCATCCACTGAGCCACTCAATGCTGACCAACAGACAGAGCTTTGTGAGAATCGCATATGAATATTGGATCCATCAAAAGAAATTCTGCTTCCATCAGTGGAGCATGCAATGCTGTCATGCATGAACAGAAAGGAAATAGAATTAGTTTCTCTTTATTTTTGATATTGGCTGAAAACCAGATTCAGTGGTATCAGTCAGGAATGTAACATCCACTCTGTACATCATAAACACACATGTACACAAATGCTTTGGATTCTGACACTTAGATTTGGCTGCCTGTAAATAAGGCTGATAACCTTAGGTTCACTCTTGTGAGTCTTCAATCTAAACTTCAGAGACTTATCTTCCTTGCAGTATCTCACAGCTTTTACAATACATTTGTTTCAGGTTTGACTCACATAAGGGATTCTGGTGTCAGCTTCTGGAAGAAGGAAAAACAAAGTGTCTTGGAAAGAGCAAAGGCAGAAAATACCCTCCTATGGATTCTGAGGTAAACTATTTTGCTCATTGGCATTGTGCAGGGATTCAGCTGCCACATATGGGGATATGATGTGGGCTAAATCCTAAGAAGGGAGAGAAGACAAAATTAAGTGCTTCTGAAACCCTGTTCCATTTACCTTATGGACTTATCAGCAGAGGCTTCACACTGCATGTTTTTCCTCAGCCATGGTCAGATATCTGTATTTCTGTCTGGTCCCTTTTCTCTGAGAGCAGTTAGACCCTGACAAGTAATGCAGGCTCTTGTATAATCCAGTTTTAAGAGAGGTTAGATTCTGTTTCTATGACTTTTCTAAATACCTTCCCCAGACAGATGCTCAAATGAAGAAATTGCCATCAGATCGAGAGCTGCAGCAGTTTCATCTCCTATTCTAGCTGTAACTTTTATGTTGATTCTGCCCTGCATTCCCACTTCATTTGGCCTGACTCAAATGCAAATAAAAACTTACAGTTTGAGTAGCAGTAAGAATTAATGTACCAAGTAAGCCAGGATTTTTTTCTCCCTGTACTTTTAAATTGTAAGCAACTTCACATCAGTAGAGTCATACTGACACAAAATCAATGAGTGAGAAAGATTTTGGTCAGAGATAAGACAAGACTGTATTGGTTTTCTTTTGTCTTTTTCAACTCTAAATACTTCTGAAAATGAGGTTAGTGATACATGTCTAGGTACAGAGATGTTTTAGAAACTTTCATTTCCATCATAATGCAGTAAATTCAAAGTAACTGCATCAGCCTCAGTGTGATTCTGTATTTACATGGCTGTCTGAGAGTGGAATCAAATCCTTTGCTTTGACTTCAGGGTTCATTTTGGACAACCTTTGTTTTTTCTGTAATTACTTTTTAGAGTTCAGCTCCTAACTGAAGAGCTTAAACTTGCATGCAGTAGATAGCATAAAACCGTAGAAATTGTACAAAAGAAAGTAAAGTTTTGGCACAGGTCAAACAAACTTTGACACACTGAATTCACAGCAACTGCAGTACAGCATTTTATTAAGTGAAAATACCTCCTTTTGTATCCATCAGTGCAGAGCCTTTCTGTCAAGCTACTACAGAGATCACAATGTGGAACTGTCAAAACTCCTACACAAATTGGGACAACCCCTGCCATCGTGGCTGAGACAGGAGCTACAGAAAGTGAGATAGCATTGGAAAACAGCTTTTTGAAATCTCCCTTCCACACTTCAGTCATCATACCTGAACTCTCCAGCAGCTACTAGAAGGTCTTGTAAGATATACCTCTTCAAAAAAGTGTAAAAGATAGAGATTATTTCCATATGCTGGCATGTGGATTGTAAAAATACACGTGTTTCTTAGAGCTCTGGTGGGCCAGATCTTTCTTAGAACATTTCTGGGCCTGTGGGCTTGTGGACTACTGTGCACATATGTGGAAGTTATTTACAGCTGATAAAAGCATCAGAGATACATGACCTGTCCAATTTCACAGTAAATATTTACATTTTTATAGATCAGTTTCAAAGTATTGTGTCTCACGTAGCCCATTTTTAGACCACAGACAGTTTTTCTTCCTATTTGATTGTTGTCTTGCATAAGGTAAGAAAACTTGATGTAGCACAAAATGCCAAGTGTACTTCTGCCTTTGGAATCAGCTTGATAATTCCCAAAGTGTGGACAAACACAGGTGGGAAGTGCAGTTATCATATATGATTTAGCTGTGCACAGCAACTAAATACATGGAGCAGAATCTGGAAGCCACAGGCAAAAGTAGTGTAGAAAAAACCAAACACATAGAGACAAAACTATGATAAGACTCTGTGGTTATATCCTGTAACAACAAACCCTTAGAATTATGCCTGATTTTGTACTGACTGAAGTGTTAGAATATAGCCACTGTCTGAACAGAAATTCAGCTGGATGTGTGAAGCACAAAAATTGCAGTATAATCCTCGTGAGCAGTATTAGACTTAGACAGCTGTGACCCAAACTGGAGCAGTGCAAGGAACAGGCTTTCTCTCCTGGTTCTTTGCAGCCACATCCAGACACTGCACTCCAGGCTTGCACTGCTGGAAATCAGGACTCCACTGAAACAAATGAAAACCTCAAAAAGAGCAGAAACACGCCCATATTTTTATTGCCTTAAGTTGCACCACTAGTTTTTCCTTAATTTATTTGCCTTTTTGCATTCCACGATCCTTCAGCTTTATCAAAATTGCAGCACCTTTCAGTAAGCTTCAGTTTGCATCAGCTGCAAAAATCTATCTGATTTCCAGAAGAAAATACCAGTCCTGGTTCCAGACATCTTAAACATGTTTGGTATTAAATGTTAGGAATAAGCTCTAGGGGGAAGAGAAATGAACACAGTGTGTAATCATGTAGGAAATTACACCCTAATGGTGGGAAAACACAAATATCCAGGCTGGCGTTTATGTGGTATATTTCAGTGATACATCTCTCAATGCATCAGTTTAGATGTGAGATAAAGTCTAATTAATAGTATTTAAAAGTTGAGGAAGAAGATCAGTGAAAACTTCAGCTGAGTGTGGCCTTAATGCTTCTCCATTGAACTTTGGCTCTGAGTGTTTCTAAAGGCATGAAGGGGTAGTGAAAACAAAAGAGAACTACAGTACTAAATGCAGTTTATACAGTAGCTCTTACAGTGTTTTCATAATTTGTTCTAGGGTGAATACTTAAAAACATGCATCAAATGGTGGAAAAACTTTCTATGTCTCAGTGCTGTTTTACAACATTTATGTAATCGTATGATTTAACTTTCAAGGTAATGGAATGGAAACCAGTCTGTTATTCCCTAAATAGAAAACACATGTTGAGATCCTTACTGTACCTCTAACTGGTAATCTTTATTATTTATTGATTTTGTCTATGTAATACGTGGTTTTGATAAGCCTGTAAAGAAAAAAATCCAGACAAATTTGCTGTATATAACAATATTCTTTACGCAGCACATTTTTGCTAAGGGAATATGCATGATTAATGATGAGGACCTACTAGAGTAGACATTTTTTAAGATGAACATCTTTATTATTTATTAGACAGAATGAGAATTTTCATTTCACTTGAAATATTCACTGTCATACGGATTTGTCTCAAAAGCTGACTTGTCTTAAAATACTTCTTATTTGATAAAAGAAATACTCTGGATTCTGAACATCTGTAAAAGCAAATACTCTGCATGCTATGGACAGCTCATGCTTCCTGCAAGCATCCATATAGATCTGTTACAACTAAATAGAATAACTGGAGAAAATACCTGGGGTTTTCATCCTGGCTTGATTGATTTTACCCTTGATGTAACCTGGTGTAACATCACTCAGACATTTTAAAAGAATCCACAGGGGCTGCACAAAGCTCCTGTTGTGCACTGCTGCCTCACTTCCTCCCTGTTCTTCAGTGGAGCAATTAGAAGAAAATGGGAAAAACCTTGGGCACTATCAAGTGCCTGATGCTGTCAGGGTGGGAGAGCCCTCTGCACACAGAGGAGTGCCTCCTACATGCAGGAGGAATGGCCCTCAGCCACATTCATAGTGCATCCTTTGTTTTAAAGGGTTCCCTCTCTGGGCAGCCAAGGACAGAGTGGTGATGGGGACGTGCACATTGGTCACATTGTCCCCTGGGAAACTGTTACATTCCAGCTGTGGTCACCACGAGGCAACTGGGATAAGAAGTCCTCCACATGCATGGCCTTGGCCTTGGGTAGATTATCCCCTTTTTCTAAAAGGATGGTGTGAAGCCACATCTTTTTTCTCCAGAACTATTCTACTTAAATATGTTCTTATATTTAACAGGAGCCTTTGAAAAAGCAGAGTGACTTGTGACATGCAGTCAGGTTGGTGAAGAATGAGGGGGCTGAGCACAGCACGCAGCCAGCAGCCAGATGAGTTATTGCCCATGTCATAGGATGGGCATGAGTACAGCAGAGTAAGCAAGTCATACCACAGGAATTATCTGGTAAAGTTTAACCTCTTCTCTTCACAACTTACCTGCAATCAGTGCTTCATTTCCAGAAATTGACTATCTATATTAATACTCTTAAAAAAAAAATACTGATTTGTTACCATCAATTTCTATTTTCTAGTCAAAGTCAGATGTTTTATTGTGGCTGGTAACATGGCCATGGTTTCTGTTCCCTGGTAGGTAACTGCACAAGCAATTTCTTTAACAAATGCTTGATTATGTGATCTTCACCTTCATTTTCCTAAATACCATTCTGCAGTTTGCTTTCTGCAAAAAATGCAAAAAACACTAAATGTGTGGTTATGAGCAGAAAGTGACCACTGGAGGGGTGTAAACAGCCTGATATTAAGTCACCTAATTATTTGAGCAAACATTCCTGAAAATACTGTGATATTTTTTCCCAGTTCTACTTGTGCAGAAATAATTAGTTTGAATGATTCGCAGACTATCTTGTACAGAATATCCTTTTTCATTGCTTAAAAATGTGAAACTTCCTCAGGAAGAAATTAAATAGATATTTCGATGTTTATAGATGTAATACTCTTGTCATTCACATTGAATGAAAATTGCTGGAAACATTTTTCTCAGAGTTTTTTTTAAATAAAAAAATAGATATTATTCTGATAGTGGCATGGTATTTGAAGTGCAACAATAAACTCTGATAAGAAAATGTAGTGCTGTGTGGAAATGCCTTTCATGTTCACAGAAGTTGTCCTTTTCCAGGTCAGTTAGCAGCTCTTGCAGCTTGACACTGAGCTACAACACAATCCAGCAGCACAGGAGCAGCATGGAGTGTGTTCAGAAATGAAAAATGTTGCTTACTCTCACTGTGAGTGACTGTTGCAGCTGCTCGTTTTACTGCTTTTGCTTCCTGCTTACTTTTTATTTCTTGTGCCAGAAATTGCTAATGTGCTGGAGAAACATCTCCAGAGTTTGCTGTTTGTAAGATAACAAGCAGAATTTATTCAAATTACTTGCCTTGGGGATTCAGTAGTTGTGCCAATGCATCAGCCTACACAGACATGAGAAAACCTTTCTTAGGAGAAACCTCTAAAATATGGTATGAATGTCCAAAGGAAAATTCACTGCTATCAACAAATTCAGAACAGAAAAATGTACTTATCTAACTGGGTAAAAGCTGCTTAATATCTTCACAGGAGTGTGGAAAACTGGAAACCTACCTTAACAAAATATTCCATTCTCTACAGATATGATGCAACCTATAATTAAGAACTCTAAACTTCTTGTGTAATACCCATATCCATAATCCCTTTAGAATAACAAAAGTGAAATGATAAAGTAATAACAGGTAGTAAGCAAAGGGAAAAGATCCTTGCTACAAATAATGCCTGCTTAGCCTCTCTCTCCAATTTATCTGCTTTCATTTAGTGTTTCTTTTTAGTTCTTCAAATGTCCAAGTTCCTAGAGCTCACATGAATGAAGAAAGCACAACAGCATGAAAGGACAAACCCCAGGAACAGGGAAGTAATCAACAGCTGAAACCAAGGGCTAGGAACACCTGAATGGATGAGGAATTCAAGACAAATGAAGAATTATAATTCCAAAAACACTGAGGATGATGAATGATGGTTATATAAGAAGCTGTTGGTCTGAAAGGTACAGTAATTAGGGAGATGTAGACTTGGCAGTGGGAAGCATTTCTTTGCAGAGGGTGAGCAGACCCTGAACAGACTCCCTGGGCAGGTGGCTGATATCCCAGCCTGGCAGTGTTTAAAAGGCATTTGGGCAGTGCCTGTACCAACAGGCTTTGGCTTTTGCTCAGCCCTGAGGTGTCGGGCACTTGGTCACTGTGGGTCCCTGCCAGCTGAAGTGGTCTGGTCAGTTCTCTTCTATTCTGCTGTGTTCTGTCCTGGTCTAATTAAAAATGAGGGTGCTGGAATGTGGCCAGCATTAACCTGCTAATTAAGCTGGAAAACAACCCGTGTTCGCCTTAAAGGGGTGACTTCATTGGTCTAGATGACCTTTCACAACCTCTTCTTAGTCTGTGGTTATGAAATAACAGGCAGTATTTAGCACTTCGGCCTGCCCTAAGCATAAATACAGATACACACAGGAAAGACCAGGGAGCGAAGGAAGGGGCTCCGGCCCCGCTCACAGCGCCCTTTACACCGAGGCCCCGCCCCCGCGGGAGGCCCCGCCCAGCCGCCATGTCCGTCACTCACAGCCCCCGCCCCCCGGGCNGGCCCGGGCCGCATGAGGGAGGGAGGGAGGGAAGATGGCCGGCGCCACGTGGCGGGGTGGGGAGCGGTGATCCATGACTCCATGGGGGGTGCCGCCTGTGGCTGACTCCCTTCCTAGGCATGGAAGAGCAGGGCTTGCTGATTGGCATAGCTTGTACCTTCTTGTGGGTATGAGTCGTTGACTGTAGCAAGTAACAAACCGAGCCTGCCGTGGGGCTGGCCGTCTCCGCCGACTGTGCTTTTTGGTTGTTTGGTTTTAAGTTTCACTTCTTTTGTCCCTCATAAGCGATTACAGCCCAGTTCTTAAGCTTTTTCCTTTTTTGTTTTAATTCCATAGGAGCGCAGAAGCTGAAAGTCTGGAGACGTATCTGTTGAAGATCGCCCCCAAAAAGTACGTGACTGGGTGTATATTAGGTAATAAGCTTTTCAGAAGTGAGATTTTGGTCGGTAAAAGTACCGATTTGATCATTTATGTTTAGCGATTAATCTGCTGCAACTTGTCCTTTGAAATCAAGGTATAGGGTTGGTGTTTTATTTTAAGCCATGCTTCATTTTTATGTGTGTTATTGACAGAAAGGTAAAACCGAGAGCATTAGTGTGACTAGGAGGAATAGGTTTGGGGTGTAGATGCATCAGAAAACATAATCCATTGTTCCCAACATAAAAGGCACATTGCCAGTAGTCTTGCCTGCCAAACTAGGGGTATCCGAATCCACAGATTTCTCACGGATATTCCTGTGCAAAGGGAATGCCTTTTTCAATAAGCACGTGAGTACTAAGAGGAATCTGCAGTTGCAGGAGCAGAGGGAGGCGTCGATACTAAAAGCATTGTTTCAGCGCATCCTGCTGTTCAGTGTTGTCTGTTTGCTGTCTTACATGTTTTCCTGATAGCATATTAAACTGCCTCAAACTTGTTTTTACAGGGGAAAAACACTTGAGTTGTGGGATAACAGAAGAAGATGGGGCTAAATTCCACATTTGAAATCTAGGAGTAGCTGTGACTAAACCTTTTAAATTTTAGGTTGGAATGGATCTGTTTAATGTGGAATTGATGACTTTTGCAAGCAATAATATTTCTCATTATCAGGCAGAGCCAGCAAAAGCTGATTTTAGGCTAGATCATAACCTCAGTTTTTAAATATAGTTAAAATTTGGCGCCTTAATGAGAGATTGTGCAGTCCATCTCATTTTGACAGAGAGGGTCTGGAACACAGCTTACTGTGCCTAAAATTAGCCTTGGCTGCTTCTCTACAAATACAGTTAGGACAAATAGCCCATTCTGTGCAGTTTTCAGGGATCTGCTGCTCCTCTCTCTGGGCTGTCACTAAGTGTTGAGCAGTTACAGTAATGGTTTTGGTGGTTCAGTGGCTGTGCTGCACTCTCCTGGGGCTGACCACGCTGCAGTAGTATTAAATTCAGTGACACGTGCGCCTTCAGTGGTGGCTCCTCTGCTGTTGAAGTATGTTAGGAAGGTTGTTGCAAAGAGCTTGTGTGTGCTGCAGAAGCTGAAGGTAAGTCTTTGAAGTCTAGAAACCAGATGTGGAAACTTAACAGTTGTGATTTTGTTATCTATGCCAATATAAAGTATTTCAATGTATGAAAAAAATTAATAAAGAGATTTTGGGTGCAAGTGTGGCTTCTTTCTTGCAAGACTGCTGGTTACCAAGATTAGACCTTCACATGTTCTTTGGAATTACATGTGCCGAATCTGCCTGTTGCGGGGTTACACCTTTTGATAGCTGGGTCTCACGTTCGGCAGAATCTGTTTTCAGGTGGCTGATGCATTGTCTGGGAACCATTCCAGAAGTGGTATGACTTTCACCAGAGGTTATTGCTGCAGGGCAGAAACAGTGACTTGAAATGTAGCAGCTTTATCATCTACAGTTGCTGAGGATCCATATTCACAAAAAGAGATGGGGCTCCAGTGGATGGTGAATCGTTGCAAAATCAGACCAGAAACGTTTTACTTGCAGGTAAATGTATTGTCTTAGGTAGTATCACCTGTGGTGGCACAGTCTCCTATGGAGTATTTTCCACTTAATAAGGAGTTTTTCACAAATCGTCCCAAATGGAAAACTTAGGGGGGAAGAGGGGCTTTGAATGGTCTGGGCAACAGTGTCTGTGAAGCTAGAACTGAGGTCTTCAGCAGTCAGTGTAATTACTGTGAGGAGCTTGGCAGCTGAGGTGGGCATTCCTGTTGGGAGTGGAGTTGTGGACTCTTAATTACAACATGGATTAGATCTGTGGAAATTACTTCTGGTGGTAGTGTTAGCCATGCTTTGGTAAGGGGATTAGGGAACTGTTAAAGGAAGCATCTTTTTATTTTTCAAGCATGTATTTTCCTGCCATAGCGGAAGTACAGCTGAAGGCATATTCTGTGTGGAGCTATAATAAGTGGCACCACACCTGTTTATTTGGTGGTATGTGATTACTCTCTCCTTTTAAACAGCCCTATCATATGACATCCTTACTGCTTAGCATTCCAAGCTTGTGGCTGCCAGGCCTGGAAGCCAACAATCCTGAGTGTGTACTGTGAATTTCCTTTTCTCCAAGAAGACTCGGCTTCTGTAGGAACCTTAGTGCTTCTAGAAAGTAACACATCTATTCTACAAGGGCAGTTATGTGCTTATCTTACACAAACAGGTGTCAGGCAGACTGGCCAGGAGAGAGCTGGGGCTGTGCCAGAACAAGGTGTGGGCAGGACAGTGCTGCTGTTCTGGCAGGCACACTGATGCCAAGTGGCTTCTGTAGTATTTCAGATGGATTTTGTTTGTTTGTGCCTGGCTTTGGCTCCATGAAGAAAGCCAGATGTCGATAAATAATAACAAACAGCAGGAGTAGGGCTGGGGACTTTTCTCCAGGGTTTTTGAGTATAGACATAGCACAGGAAAGCATGAACAGTAGCATTGAAAGTAGAGAATACTGATGAGTGACCTTTTGTTAAATACAGGCTATTACAGTGCTGTGATAACTTCTGGAATTAAGGCAGCTAAGGTTCTACATACTCTGCATGTAGTCATAAAATGGGATCTTGGTTTATCTGTGGCTTTGAGGTAAGTGCCCTTTTACTTTCGGAAGTTGTTCAGGGTCAAGAAAAATAGGCATTAAGTAGATTTTGTGTGTCAGTTGCAGTGATGCTTCTGCTATTCATTTACTTGTATATTCTCTGAAAAAATGAACAAAAACCTGGGAAGTTCAGGAGGGCTGCATGGAGCTACACAGTGTTGGGGAACCTGAATAGATTACACATTGGTGTTCAGGATGGTCGTCTGGTAATAGAAGTGCCAAATGCTCACATAGTTTTCTACAGTTTATGCCACCATTAGCACTGGCCAACTTGTTTAATAGAAAAAAAAACCCCTTAGGTTATCAGGGGGTTTTATACAACCTCATTTATTAAAGATGTTGAGTAGAGGGAAGAGCAGCAAGGGTCAAAAAATTCTTAAAAAGAGTGTAGGATGAACTTTTGACAATCCAGCTGGTCTGAGTTAAGGCATGGGGAATTGTCATACAGGACAAACTTCCCTTTCTCAGGAAATGGCCCAAAGCAGCATATATGCTTTCAAGAAAACAGTTTCAAGAGCACCTTTTCTCTCATCTGAAGTTTACCCAGCTGATGTTCTTGCAGCACCTGCTTGTACATCCACAATATTAACGTATAGAAGTTGTAGTCAGTGTGGCAGTTTTTATTGTATACATGTACATCATCAGGCTCATTGAACAAAAATGAGAATGGCATAACGGGGACAATTTCATTTTATGGTAGAAACTGAAAAGGCATGCTCAGCATGGAAACGAGTTCAACGTTTTAAAACCTAATAAAGCATCCTATTAAAAGAGCAAACTAGCAAACTACTAAATCGGTTTACTACACTTAGTACACAGACTTAATTCCCGCCCCGCTCTCCTCCATATTTCTGTGGTGCAACTTCTAAAAGATAATTATTTCCCCTGTACACAATGCCTGTATTGCACTATATAGCCTACTTCACCACAAGTCTCAGTGGTCTTGTATAGCAAAGCTTGGATGGTACAAAGTAGATACATTTTGACAGACTTACTTCCCCTGTAATTAAAAGGCCTATATACCACTAAAAATGTAAAATTGTTTCAATGTTCACTAGCACAGTGTTTCCCATTGGTCTAACAGTAGGTGGTCACAGTACTGTGATTTCTGACATTTTTAAATAAGATACTTAGCACTATTTCAAATAGTGTGGAATTACAGAGAACTAAAATATATTAAAGCACCCCGTTTACTAGTTTAGCACCAGTTCCAATAAGACATTTAAACTAGTCATGACCCTTGAACACTTAAGTTAGAGGTCAGAGAGAAATTCAGGGCCAAGTTTTCAATCGCATGGGCTTCTGCAACATCATTGCCCCTTTTTATGCAACTGAGTTGGGGGTATTTGTTATAACATTAGAGAGATACAGAACCATACAGAAATGAATGACTGCCCACTTAGAGCATGAATGCAAGCATCCCACTTTTTCACAAGACGCCACATAACACTGTCATAGCTGGAGTGTTTGGGGAATAGGAAATAGGGAAACAATCACTGGTAGTCACAGTTTGCACAATCACTATGTGGTGACATATCTGCCACACTTGTCACACTGGAGTGCTTCATGGCCCACAGAGCTTTCGCTTCCTCTTTTTACGAGTGTGTTTGTTAATGTGATACACAGAGCACACTTGAGATAGTCAGAATGGCCTTTGACAGGAATCACAGAGGTGGTGCTGAGCTGTCCTGGTTCCCTCTCCACTGTAGTCAGTCACAGATATTTTCCAGACTGATCCTGTCAGTGTTGCACCGAGATGGTGATTTACCCCCCTGTTCTGGGTTCAGTGGGGTGGCTCTTTCTAGAAGGACAGTAAGCTGGTTATCAGTGCATTTTTATAATAAGTCATTAAGGTTTTCATAGCATTGGGAACGGTATTTGGAAAAGGTTAAATGGCATCAGCATGTGTCAGTACTTTAGAAGGCAGTGTAAAAAATTCTCAGCTTTTCTGTAAAGATCAATTTGAACCAGTGCTGCAACTAAGCAGGAGAGAGAGGTCTAAATATTACCACATAGAAAACAGCCGTTTAAGACTAAAGACCTTGTCAGACAGGTTGTGGCTCAACATCTCCATTGTATGTGTTTATAACTTGCAGGATTGACAGAGATTCTTTGTGCTACTTGAGTAAAGCCCAGCAATGAGAAGAGTGGGATGGTTTGTTAGTCTGACACTGTGGTAAACAGGATAAGTAAATCCTCTCCAAAATGCTCTATATACTCAAAACTAAAAATTTCAGAAATCAGACAAACGTTACTTATCTAGAGGAAGGAAAATAGGTGGTCATTTGGTTTTGATTTAGCTCTTGCAGCTGTGCAGGATGTTTGTGGGGAAACAGCGTACTACCTGTTTTACTTGGGAATGTACTTCATGCACACTAAGCTGTGAGAACATTTATCAGAATAGCTGGGGATCTGATTATTGACAATTATTTTCCTTCTAACATTTAATGCATGCTCAGAATTACTTAGCAAGAATCAATCTGCTAATGGTCTCATTAGCTACTGAAACATGAGTCAAAATTAGAGGGCTTGAGTGTAAGATCATAGGGATAATAGGCAGACAGTCAAGAAATGATTAAATAAACTAGACTGAAGATTAATTGAGAACTGTAATTAATTCTAGAGAAGCTTGGAGCACAAATAGCTTGGAGCCACTAGAGTCTTCCCGTGGGCAGAGTCTCTCACAGTGAACTCTCCAGCTGTCCTTCTCCAATGTTACTCTCAACTGGCTATCACTTTTCCCCTTAGATAGATGTAATTCATTTGTGCAATATATAAACTTCCTTAGCATGGAGGATGGTAATCCCTAACTGGAAAGGTTGTGTGTATACAGCTTGGATTTAACAAAAAGAAAAAACCCATGAATCAGGAAAATGTGTCTGTTTCCACCCACTGTGGGCCCCAGCTGTGCACTGTCCATGCTGTTCAAGTTGTCCTGCCTCAGTTTGGTTTTCATTATGGACATTCATAGTTTGGTCACACTTTTTATCCAGGGTACAAAAGATGATACTTTTGTGTAGACACCTGGGGAGTCTCTGACCCCACAGCCGTAGCCCCAGGAAGTCACACCATACACAACCCAGCTTTCCCCTGGACGTTCGCACATCAGTGGTCCACCACTGTCTCCCTGACAGCTATCAACACGTTTCTGTTCCTGGATGTTTCCAGCACAGAGCATTCTTCCTGTGAATCTTCTTTTGTAGCGCTCCTCACATACCCTCTTGGGAAGTAAGGGGATGGCAGCCTGTTGTAGTGTTCTTGAATAAGCCCGTCCTAAAAAGAAGACCCAAATTATTGTCTCATTACAGTGGTTCATCTTGGAAACATAAATGGGATTTAATCCAATTTATGCTCTCAGTCTTCATGCTGTTCTGTCTTTAAATACAATTACTTGAAGCAAGACTACTGAAAAAAATCTACTATGCATTAAATATAATACTAAAATACTATAAATACTGTACATGTGAAATATAGATGATGTAGCTTTACTTCTTGCGTTCTCTGGATCTTTCCAAGGCTGGAGTTTGGTTTGTTCCAAGCACTCTGTCTTCTCCAACGGTATATACTTCAATACTTACATGGGGAAGCAATTTTTGTGAGTTGAGCAGTGGAGAGTGAAGTCAGAAATACCTCATTTCTAGGTCACCAGTTCAAATCCAGTCTAGCTCAGACTCAGGTGCTGCATCTTCTGCTGGCTTCTAAGTAGAGCATCCAACTTTGGATCTTTGTACTTCTTTTCTATAGCTTGCACCTCTTTTTCAGTTGGAAGCATGGGAAATGGAAGCCAGTGTTGGTTTGGCCTTTTTAAAGTAAAATCTTTATAGTTGTAAAGTAATTATGATTCATACAGTAAGTGTGAAATGTCAGCTGAGATACTACAATGATGTAATTTCTTACCATAATTTAAGCCAATTATTGCTGTGGATAATGTTTCCTTAAATGGATGTCCTAAATTAACAATATTGCAGGACTACCAGTGAATTATGAAAAAATGCTAGACAGAGCTAGGCAAAAAACTACCCCCCAAGTCTCTCTCCTTTACTGTAGCACAGTGACCCAGACATCTGTGCACACAGATCAGTGCATGTGAAGAGGAAGAACTGATACTTGGCCGTGTCGCCTTGTCTCCTTGCCAGTTTGAATGAGTCACTGGAACAAAGGCTCAAGTGTGGTTGCTGACTTGCACTCTATTCAGCACCATAAAAACATAAAAGTAAAACATGGTTATTAATTTGTAAAACATTTAAAGGACAAAGACCTTTGAAGAGGAAGAATCTTGTACTGACCAAAAAAGTGACTGGAAGCCTGGAATGCAGATTGCATTGTGGCTCTCATAAATTTTGGCAAGATGTTTTCTTAGTTAAATCTAACTGCTGGTTGAAAGCGTCAGTAGTAATAAGGGAGACTAAAATGTTACTTGACATTCTATTCCATCTATGTTTTCAGTCCCTTTTTCTGTTGAAGTGTAATTTAAATAACCTTTCTAAAATTAAAGTATTCATGGGCCTTACCTTTAAAACCTACTGAGGGGGGGATGAGCTGCTGCACAGAGTGTGCCTGGCAACAAATAAGCATTTTATTTGTGCTTGTCAGTCTGAATGAGGCCATTTTACTGATGAGGTCTGTGATGTAGAGTGACATGGTTAATCGCTGCTTTTCAAACACAAACTAAATTCAGTTAATAAAATATTGTCATTCATGGTTAAGGATCAGGAGAGAAAATATTCCCCAATGCAAAAAGAGTAAAATTGTTTAAATTTGAGCATTTTCTTATTTTAAGTATCTCAGATATTTTTTTTAAGGCAGCCTGAAATAGCAAGATTGGTGCATAGAAATCATAAAAACATTTTTACCTGTGTCACCCCATCCAGTGATGTAACAGTTGGGAGCAGTTTTCTGTGGTCTCTCTCTCCTTAATGGCAAACAAGCAGGTAAGACGTGGGTGCTGAACCTGGCACACTGTTCCTCTGGGCCCTGTAGCCTCACCAAGGCAATGTCGTAGTCACTGCTGTCAGGTCTGTACTCCTTATGTATCACAATCTGCTGGACTCCAATTTCTTCCTCGTACTCCTCTGGTACCAGTGTGTGATAGTCTCCGACTCGCACAGCATAGTTCCGAGTGTTGTTGCCATACCTGAGATTGAGGTGAAAACAAATAGGGCTGGCTCGTGCAAAGTCAGAGCCTAAGCAGGCACAGGTATTTCATCAGGGTCTCTATCATTCGTGTAAGTTACGATACCAGAAGATATTTTTAAAGAGCAAAAAACGCTTTCTCAGGTGTTTAGACTGACATTCAAGTATGTCATAAAGAATATAAAAGTCTGAATTTTCAGATTGTGCTCTGTTCCTTTTTGTGTGTTTTCACAGCCAGGTTTCTTATGGCCATCTGCCATGATATGACACTGATTTCAAAGGTGCAAGGCGTGCATTATGGATGTATTTAGTTAGGGTAAGACAAACTGCCAGTAATAGCAATGCAAACGTGACTGCTAGCATCTTTGCAATGCTCCAAATAACTGCTGAAATGAAAAGTGTTCAGGCCTGCTTTGTAGGTTGGTTGACAAATTCTAGAGGCTTAGATAACTTCATAAAAACCTCTTACATCAGCTGAAGTTATAGGAAGGAAGACAAAGCATATGTGCATCACAAGCACCTATTGTCCAAGTGACAGAAGGCATGTAAATCTTAGACTTACTTTTCATGTAATATAATCCCAATTTCTTTCCCATCATAGACTAAATGGTAAATACATTAGAAATTATTGCTGTGGCTGAAATAACAAATTTCTGTGTGTGCCTTTGGAGATTTTAGTATTACAGTACACAGTTCCTGGGAAAATGCAAACAAGGGAGTACTGTTGGCTACATGTATTTATTTTAAAATATGGCTAAGCTAACAGAAATATTTTTCCTTTGAATTATCCCTTTGGCTAACAGCCTTTAACAGGAAATTTCTAATACTCTTCCAGAAAATACTCCCCAATGTTACATCACCTTCTAACCTATACCTGTTCTTTTTATACCCTCCAGCAATGTGCTGTTCTCCACAGCTTGCTAAAGCTTGATTGAGGAGCAGCAGACAAAGCAGGAACATTACCATTTTCTGCACAATATATAGTTGTTCACCGAGTAGTATTTCTTCTAGTTGTGGGTTGCATTCCTGGTTGCCTGCAAAGCTTTCTTTGTCTAATTCTGCAGATCTCCTTCAAGTCTTCCATGAGCAACATTTCACTTTTAGGCTTCTAAGGAGAGATAGCTGCAGGCTGTGAAGAAACATCTGTTCATCTGAAGATGAACTTCTATATAGGGTAAATTAAGGGTTTTTTTTTCTCTGTCTCATATTTCTAACTATCCAAAGTCAATGTTTTTAATGTAGAGACCTTCAAATTCCCCATAGGTGTCAGAATCACTCAGCACAAAGCTTGCTAATAATAAAATGGACAGATTATAAAATGAAAAATAGCTTCAAACCATTTCTGATCTTAAATTATGAGTCTATGAAATTACAGAAACCAGTAATGCCACTGTACTACTTGTGAACAATTCCAATCATCATGCATAAAATTGTGTTTAATTTTTATTCCTAGTAAAGATGAGCCCACTTTGGTTACTTAAGCAGTGTTCCAATTTCCAGGATATGAGAAATGGTATACTGGCCTTTCTCTTGTCTGTCTGCGGAAAATATGTGAAGAAGGCACTTGATCTATAGATAGCTCTTGGAAACATATCCCCTTAAAATCACACTGAGATCACTGGGAAGTTCAGCCCAGCCTGTCCAGCCTGTCAGCTCAGAGCTAAAGGTTTCTCCTCTCTTTTACACTGAACAGTAGGTGCATCCACAGGCTGTTGGAGTGGCATGCTTAGGTCTAATTGCAGTTTAAATGCAACATCTGGTACAAAGCAATACTTCAGTCCCAGAGACCTCATGTTTTAGGGTAGCCTGTAGCAGACTCTCAAGTGGCTGTGTTAATCTGGAAGGATCCCAGTGTACTTTGCTCCAGCCACGCCACTGTCCCATCATATGGGTGCTCAGTAAAGTATCCAAAATGGGCACTCTTTGGCAGCACATTCTGTTTTCTAGCCTCTGATCAAACGCTTTCTCAAGAGATTATGCTCCATCCTTGGTAATAACTATAGAGATGATGAACACGGCAATAGGAAGCCATTGTCTCTGAATTTTGATGAAAGCAACTGAAATGGTTTCACAGTTCCACAGAAACAACTGGGACATCAGTTGGAGTAGCAGAGGAAAGGAAGTTGGTTGGTAGTTTCTTTTAAAACCAAAAGGGCAACTCATGGAACAGTTTTCTATGGGCTCGAACTGCAGTGCTTTTGCCTATACCCAGAACAACTGCACTTCTGCAGGGACACCCACCTTTTAAAGCAGTGTGCAGCTGTGAGGACCCAGCAGCTGCTGATGAGAGTAGCTCCACACAGGAGTCTGCCGTCACCATGAGCGGATTTCAGTCGCAGTGCCACCTGCCATGGCCAGCCGCCCCTGCACAGGGTGAGACACAGTGTTCAGGCACTGCATGGGAGAGGCACGGAGCTTATCAGTTACCGTGAACCCAAATCCTGGATTCGGGTCCTTCCTTTAACTGACAGATCTTGCGAACTGTGGTGTTCACTAACAGTGGAGAATATATTCCTGCAGCAATCAGAATTCCATTTAACAATGGTCCAGATGACTTTACAGATAGTTTGGGCATCCAGCACTCTTGAGTGCTTCCTCCCATGGTCAGTTATTTGAATCTTCCCTTCTCAAATTGCATTCATTCTGCCAAAAATACATTCTAAGGGTTCCTTGCCAAATACCATCCAAGCCAACAAACCAGAAATTTCCTGTCAACAAGAGGGGAAAGTGGGGAATTTTCTTGAAAAGCTGAACCCAGCATCCATTCCTGTCTGCATAAAAAAGGAAGCTGGCAAACCAAGAAGTCTACAGCAACTGTAGAAACCTCAAGTAGTAGATTAGCATCTTTTTTCAGCCTTGTGGTAATCTTGTTCTATATAGTAGATCTGGTCATATTTTTCAGGCCTATGAAAACAGAATGAATTCTTTTTTGCTAGTTTAATAGATTACTAGTCAGAGAAGGGAAAGGGAGAGAGTACACCTGTAAGCAACATCAGCATCCAAGAGTAAGCAACAGATAGTCTCAGGTGTTTTCTGAGTGTTGTCAACTTGAACAGGTATGCTGGACAGCAAGAGCTGCTGGGAACCAAATAGTCCAGCATCCTATCTCAGAGCTGTCACTGTTTTAAAGGAAGGTGGAGAAATTTGCTTCCCATAAAGAATAAAACAATTTAGACACTTATCATTTTTGGAAGATTGGATTTAATGTGTTATTCTAAAATGGGGTAATTTGGAGAGCTTTGGATTTGTTGCTACGTGTGTAAGTATCCCGTTCCTTTTCAAACTTGTTCAGTTTGTGTTAATGACTTCCTGTGACAATGAGTCCTCTTCTGCTACCATTTGTGTGTTCCTTTTCTTGATTCTGAAGCATTTTTAAGTGCACTATTAGATTTCTCTCACCTTTTTGCTTCATCTGACATCCCTGTACTGATTTATTATGAAACCATTTTTCTTGCTCTGACTGAATGGTGCAGCACATTATTTGTCACCATTTTGTTTCATCCACTGTCCTTAGGACACATATTCTGAGACAAGAAGTCTTTTTCTGTTACTCTCATTTGTCTCTTTACCAAGGTAAGTCACCCTACTTTGCTCTATTTGACTGCATTTAAGTATTTTTCTGGGCTCCCTCTTTTTACTGTTCTTTGAAGCTCCTCCACTTAGGCAGTGTCTTCTTTGAAATAGATTGATAGCTGCTGTGCATGTACTTCAAAATAGGTTGCACAATGACATGTAATGATACTTTAAGTGGATTTTTTACAATGCCTTTTGTTAGATGGTAGGAATATGTATTTTTTAAGGTTACTCAAAATGTTAAGAAAATAAAGCCTATACTTCCTAGTTTTATAGCCATGTCATAATCAGGGCTTATTTTGTGAAGGAAAATCAGGTCTTAGGCAGTGAATCATAGCCAGGCCTTTTTTTCAGTGTAAAACTTTGTATTCATAGATCTCTTTGTACTGCTCACATCCTGCCATCAAGATATCCTTTGATAAAAGTAAAATAGCTATTTTGTAAGTGAAAAATTTAACCCATTCAAGGACTAAACCCACAAGCATCTACAGGTTTTCAAATAATGCTGCACGTATCCGTCAATACTTTTTAATTTCCTATCAGATTTGCTTTATTTCTGCTTCTGCCTCATGACAAGCCAAAAAACCCCAATTAATCTAGAACAAATTTGTGAATTAGGCAAACCACTTATGGCAAATGCATGTCTTGGAAGCTTTATATTCAAAATTACTTGTCTTTACCAGTTATTTACCGTAAAGAATTTTTCCCGCCAATTATTCGCTTTTGTCGGCGATGTAGTAACCTCAATCCACAAACAGAAGCAAGAGAATCTAAACCAAAAAGGGAGATGTAGAGAGCATTAAACTCAACATGAAAAGCAGCCAATCTTCAATGAGAGTTAACTAAAATAAACCCCAAACACAAAGGCTGAAGTGACTCTGTTACATGGTAGTTTTTAAAAAATTTGCTTGGGGAAAATACACTGAAAAATTCTTTGTTGCTGAGATCTTTTGACTGTATTCACAGAGCCATTTATACATGTGCTTGTCAAGTATAGGATTTTATAGTGTTCCTCCTTCCTGTAAGTTGGAAGCAGAGCCTGGCCTACCACACAGGTCTCAGTCCTCGGCTGAGGATAACCTACAGCCTGAAACATTCACAGGAGCCATCTAGGTGTTGGCATTTTCATGTCTCTTGTGCAACTTAATTAGCATGGCTGCTGTAAACCGTGGCAGATAAATAGCCTGTATTGTCTGAGCAGTCCTGATGATTCCTCTGTACAGCTGCACAGCAATAAGCTCACACAGAGTGAACAGAGAGGATTCCCACCCCTTTTGTTTCTGTAATTCTTTTTGATGTAACTTTCCTGTGTGAGGTGGGATTGTTCAGTCGGTCTCTTCCTACCGTGACCGTTCCCCATGCAAACCTGGTTCCTCTACAAGAGGGCTTCACCTTTATTGCTGTTCCCAGGGGCCTTCTTGCTGAGGTGGTCGCAGATCACCCCCGCGTCCTCGCTGTGCCGGCAGTTGTGTGTCCCGATGTCCTGCTTAATGCAGTCTGCCAGGGATCTCTCGCTTCCCGTACACTTCACGTTATCCACGTGGATGGGGCCTTTGCCCTCACCGAAATAGGCCATTGTCCTTGCTCTAGCCGCACCTCTGGAACCACAGCATATTTTTTATTCAACATTTTAAGGCATTAGTCTGCATTTTACTCAAATATTTCTCAGTGTGTAGTGAAAGGCACTGAGGTTTTATTCCAAGCCCTGTCACTGATTCATTTGAACACAACCACCTTTTCATCACCTCTCTTCTGGTATGTAGAAGAAAAAGATTAACAAAATTGCTACAGTTGACTAATGTTTAAAAAGTGCTTTTATGTATCTAGTTAGAAGGCACAATGCAAAGTATTTTATATTGCAATGGCATTACATTTTGCTGTAAAGCAAAATATGTGAAAGCTGCTTTTTCATAATCTCTTTAATCCTCATATGAAATCAGCATCTGTGAATGCTAAAAATAATTTGTTCAGGTCTGATTCCCTCACAGAGATGGGCCAGTTGAATACAGTATACTTGCAGGGTGGTAGGAGCTACGATTTAGAGATCTGTTAGTTAATAGTCATTAATATATTTCATTATCATGTCATTTTTAAAGTGCACCCCACAACTGAGGTCTAAAAATGCTATGTAATTGGAGCAAGACTGAACCCAGTTCAGTATCAACACCCACCTTTTCCTGTGAAGAACCCAGTGCTTGGTGCTTGTGTAGCATTTAAGCATCTCATTTGATAACTTCTGTGGAAGCTTATTACTACTAATTACTTAGGATAATTCATCTTAATTTATAAATAGATGTTTTGTTATATATGGTGTAAGAGTCAGAAATAATTACGAGTGGGAGACCACCCAACCAGCTACACAGAGCAGTGGGGCAGGAAGCCACAGCCACCTCTAGGTGTGCCTGAACTACAAGTGTACCGATCGGTTAAGAGCAATTTACTGATATTTTCATGGGATAAGAATATATATGAAATTCCAGACAGGTTTCCATTTGAAAGGATATGTTAAATTGCATATTGTAAAGGACTGCTTCTATGTATACAGAAGGGCACCTGCAAGTATGATGAAATGCTGGAGGAGAGAAAGAGTTTGACAATGAAAATGTATTATGCAAGAAAGTATTTCTCTCCCTGTACAGCTCTTTTTATACCTCCTTAATACCTGCAGTTTTGGGGAAGATAGGTGAGAAAGGCATAAAGAGTTTATGTCCCTTGATCAGCCAAGGATTGCCTGTTGGGGAGGAATTCTGATTTGTCATACCATTTTCAAAGCTTCATCATACAGGAAATGTGGCTGGATGAAAATGAATCCAGCTCTCAATTGCGGCATCCATATAATGAAATATGAAAGTAATACCTACAAGCTTCCTCCCTTTTCAAACTTGCACTTGGATAGCATTGCCTTTTGGGATTTTTTTACTATATACTGAAGGGCAGGTGGGCAGGATTTCTATTTAGGGAATGTTAGAGGATGAATTGTAAAAAGCCAAGAAAGAGAGGCATGTAAAAGATTTGACACAGATGATACCACAAGGTCAACTGTCCTTACCCATTTTTAATTTCCACGGCTAGGATGTATTTACCAGATAATCCAAAGCCTTTACTGCCTTTGGAACCAGTATAGGACAATCTTTGCCTAATGAATTTGGTATGATTTAACTTGTCAGTCACAAGCAAATGTTCTTCTTTTGTGAGTGATACTCTGATTACAGATAATGACAAAGAAATAAGTCCATGTATGCTATTACAAAACAGTGAGACAGAACGGACACTCC
Organism: Scytalopus superciliaris; assembly: GCA_013400415.1. Taxonomy (NCBI): domain Eukaryota; kingdom Metazoa; phylum Chordata; class Aves; order Passeriformes; family Rhinocryptidae; genus Scytalopus; species Scytalopus superciliaris. Next base: position 21,462 of record VXBX01004183.1, on the reverse strand, counting down.
TTGTAAATTCTTACCTGGTTTTGGTATCTCTATGTCAAATAACAAAGTTTCTGCTTTAGGGCATTGCTCTGAAGTTCCTCAGGATATTGAAAACTACTTCATTGTGAATCTCCACAGTATTCTTAGCCTTTCCCAGAGAAGTACTTATTGCTGTTCAGTATAGAATTGTCTCTGCAGAATCTTACCAACTACTTAATATGGGCACTACCTCCTTCTTCCTACCTTTATATGAGAGCAATCCATCTCTCACTGCACGTAAGTAATCTCTCAGTTTGCTGGTAATTGCTATGAAAGGTGTGTGCATACCCACTCAACCAAACCCAACCAACCAACCAACCAAAAACACCACAAAAAAACCCAAACCAACCCCCACTGTTTAAATAGGACATCTACCAGGAAACAAATGTAAAAATCATGATGTTCCTAGAGCAAGGAGTGCAGCTTAATAGAGAAAATTATTTCATGTAATTGAGAGATCTCTAAAGGTACAAGTGTTAAGTCTACATGTTTGTTAATACACTGGAATGTGCTCTTACAACTGGCTTTAGTCCACCCTTAACAAGCACGTGTGTCCCTTAATTGCTGCTTTCCAAGCCAGCTATTTATGCACCAATGACCGTCAGAGATACAATCTCTTTGCCTGCTCACATCTGTCTCTAGAGAGAAGAGTGGCTTCAGGTCTTACCCTCTGGCTTTTCTCAGACACAAGGCCATGCACAGTAACATGCTGAACTCTTCATGTGCAGCATTACCATTATTCATAATATTGTTAATCAGGAAATTCAGTGGATTATTAGATGGACAACCACCATAGAAATTACAAGTTAAGTAACTTGTACAAGAGATGACTTGTAAGTCATGTTGTAGTTTTAAAACCACAGTCTACCTACTGCTTTCAAATGAATACCAAGCAGTTTTTAAAAGTCATATATTATGTATTCAGACATAATTTGATGATATTTGGTTGCACAAGCTTCACATTGTTAGATGCAGCAAACAGTTAACACAATTTCTATCTCTCAAGCTCAGATTTCCTTACAAATAGCTCGGAGAAGACATTTCACTAATTTCCTGTTGTATGTTACTGGTGTTCTGGATGTTTTTCAAGTCTCATTAGTCCTGCTATTTATATATCTGCCCTATAGTTGTTATATTTTTACTACTCTTGGGTATCCAGGAAAAAGCTGCTGATGAGTGAATGTAAGCCTGATTAAATGCTTTATTTTAAAAGTGACACCTACATTGCACTGGTTTTAATTAGAGGGTGGGTTTGTCCTGTCAGATCTATTCCTGTATTAAATGAAGCTTACTCAAATCACTGTCATGCAGACCAAAGCGATAATCCTTTGTATAACCGTTTTATCAAATCTTCAAGCTACATTGAGTCAGTCAGATCAGTAAATGAGGAGCAAACCCCATGAAACTCGGAGTTCAGTAGCTGGTGTGCCCGTGTCTGAATCTGCAGACATCATATCCACACCTTGAGACAGTGGACACTGATCTGTTGCTGAATTTCATTAAAAATGTTAACAGTTATGTAAGACCCCCATAAGGACTTCAAAGTCATCATTAAGGTTCACAAAAGATAAATATTAACAATATGCAAAATAATACCTTTCAATGAAAACACATCAAGAGCTTTTTGAAACAAATTTGACAAACAAAATTTAGTATTTAATTATAGCTTAGTAATTTGGAATATTTAACTTTTAACAAAAAATACTTAACCAGCATTAACTTGCATTTCAGTTGCCAGACTGTGAAACACCTTTGAATGCTAAAATTCCTACTCCCAATTATGGTAGGTAATAAATACTCCTTTTGAAGATAGCCTTACTGCTTTTTGTACAAACAGTATGAATACACTTTTCTAAGAGAATGGCAAATTGGCAAGTTTTAAAAGGCATATATTATCTTACCAGATATGTCTGTGATATCTGGTTGCAGAAACTTTACATTTTTAGATGCAGCAAACAGATAACTTGAGAAACAGCTTAATGAGTTTTCTTACTTGTAGCCAAGCTGTCGGCAGACTACAGCTGCATCCTTATCAGACCATCCATCATCACAAATTGTGCCCCACTGGCCATTGATAAAAATCTCCACACGTCCTTCCTTCTTATTCTCACCATCCATCAGCCTGATGGGAGGACCTGGGAATAAATTACTGCTGTCAGCTCACAACAACAAAGCAAGAAGTACTTTAAGTCATTTTCATTATGTTCAGTACAAAGGGTCAAGTGATGTTTATGTTCAACAAGCCTAATATCAGCTGTTAAAGTAGGCATTTTTCCTGGCTGAAGAAAGAAAGCAGTTTGTACAAACCGCAAGACAAATACCAAATACTACTGGTTTCTTCATTTGATACAAATACATGACACAGCTCAGAAATTGACCCAAATGGGCAGAGAACAATTCCCCAGGTAAAGGCAGAAAATACCTGAGACACCTTTGATATGATACCCATACAAGCTGGGCAGCTCTTCCTTACAGAAACTTTATGGGTGAGTTTAACTGTGTATCAGTTTGTAAATCCATTCTCAGACTGGTGGCTGCTGTTCCTTTTAACCACTATCTCAGCAAAAGAAGTGCAGCTTTGTGTTGAACTTCAGCTATTCCTTATCATTACACTTGCTGGTCTGCAGCACGTTATTCTAGACTAATGTCTGATTACTCTCCGAGAAATTTATATGGCTTATTCAGATATGTTCATAATATAAAATCTCACTTACATGGATTAGTCAGACTTAATTAATCATAGTTTGTTCATTGCTTGGCCTGTAGTTAAATTTTGAATCATTAGGCAAAGCACATCCTTAATTCTCACTTGTTAAAATTCCTTTATAGCATGCAAGCAATGCAAGTGGCCTTAAAACAGCTATGAAGTCTTCCATGGCCTCTTTATAACATGTAAGTGAGAATCACTTTCTAAATCTTTTTGTATGTCATACTTTGTAATCTTTAATACACTCATGAGAGTTGCTTTTTAGAATAATTGGAAAGACTGTTCCTCATTCTTCTAACCTGTTCCTAATCTTTTCTAAATCTGTAAGGATTAGAAATTACTTAACTGTGCTCTTAAACAAAGCATTATTTTGAGACATTTGCATTTGATTATTAATTCAGGTTAATCTAGACTCTGAATCAGCACTAGTTAAATCTGGCCCAATTCATTAATTAAAAGAGGAAATATTTGAAACAGTCTGTTTGCTGCACATGTAATTTAAAGCATATATTGTTTCTACTGGAGTTCATACTGTCTGGACAGTTACGTGAATTAACTTCACCAATGTTTTTACCTACACGGTCATGATCTTACATCCTGAACAAATGTTGTCATTATTGTAATGTATGATACGTAATTTTTTGTCTTCCTTAATATCTATATTTTCTCAAGTCATATAATCTAATAATTTATCATATTTTTCCACTGAATTCTTCCTTATAAGGGAAAAAATGCTTTTTCAAGTTCTGGGAAGCAAATGGTAACAATAGAGTCTTTGTCCTCTTTCCAGTCAGAAATCTAAGAAATTTCAGATAAATTGTCTTATTTTCTTGTTGAACTGATGTTATTCTGAAAGAATAACAATTTAGGTGAAAATTTTACTTCTATTAACCAGACAGAGGCACAGGATGTTAATACTACTTCATTGTTATCACATCTTCTTGTGGCTTAGAATATATATATATTTATGAGCACAAAATTAATATAACAGTTTGGTAATGGGGGATGTGAGAATGTTACCATATGGATGTATTTAACTGAACCAGACCTCCTTCAGCTGAGATTATATTTTATAGGAATTTGAGCAAAGCAGCACAGATGGTTTGCATCTGTAAAGACAGCAGTCATGATTTGAATTCCTGTTATTTTGGGGTTGAGAAAATTCTTTCTACCAAATATGATTTGACATCATCTACACATAATGGAACTGTACTGCAACATAAACATTCATTGAATGGTGACAGGTCTAAAGGCCATAAAGGAAAAGACTATAAAGAGGGAGACTAGAAAAGTACATGTGGAAGTGCTGAATGTTGTTGTAACAGGTAGCACCATCATGCAGTAAAGCCGTGTTGTAGGTTGTGGGACAGACCTTCAGCCTAGGATTTCCAGAGAATTTCAGGCACCCAGACACACAATTCCATTGCATTTCAGTAGAATCTGTGAGTCTAACTCCACTAGTCATAATTCTAATTTCAAAATCAACTAAAATATTCTTGAGTAAACTAGATAATTGTCTAAAAGGTACAAACTTCATATAGCAAATTGTAAAAACTAAACTTTTTCAGAACTGCTGAGCAACCCATTGTTGTTCCCCTGTAGTTTCTACTGTGCGTATCTGATAGCCAGAATTATTGTTTAATATCTACATATGGATTTAGGAATTTTTGGAATTTCTTTGTATGTATTTTGTTCTACCAGGTTGCTATGTAAGTGATATTTTTCTGTAATTTCTTTTCTTATCAGTCTTTTTATTCTTTTTATTTTCATACAAGTTCGTAGGCTTTTGACATTGGAACTGACTCTTTTGTCTGTGTGTGTAGTATCATTCTGTCCTGGTCAGCAAGGGGGGCCCATTCACCCAGACACAATATAAATGACAGGCACCGGTAACATTATGATAATAGTTACAGTGCTCAGCTATGTCTCCAGCTTTTGACATCATGACAGAGTTACTGAGAGCCTAGAGAGTGCTGAGTAAGCTGAGTTGTACTGTCAGGAGTGCATGATAGGTCTAAAATCTGGTGAAGACAGAGAGAACAGCATCTCTGAGTGTTACCATGCAAATCTGTGTTGAGCTTTAATGTTGTGGCTGCTTATGTTCCTCTAAACAAAGCTTCATTACTTCCTATGATCTTCATGAGAAAAGTGAGCTTTTTTCCCCTTCCTGTTCCTTCTCTGCACACATCTGACAAATACTAGGATTTTGAGCACCCTTAAGTATCCTGTACTTTGCTGGGATCTGTATCCACAGCAATACTTGTACTGTGACTTTACCAAAGAGCTGCCTTACGGAGTGAGAGCTTATGGCTGTCGTTATCTGGATGGCAGATGAGTCTGACATCCTCCTGATGGTTGCAGTCATGCTTTCCCCAGTCCCTCCGTGAGCACTGCAGAAGGTTTGTCTCCTTCCCAGAGCAGCTGACATCATCCAGCCAGATGGGCCCAGAGCTTCCTTCTGAGTAGCTCTCTTTTTCCATACCTGCACTTCTTCCATACCTGCACAACACATACATATACACAACATTTTGGTCCACAGTGATCAGAGGACATGTGACACATAAGCACTAGAAAGGAAGTAAGTTACTCCTAAAGAAATAAAGGTTTCTCAAGTATTAACTGTAAACAGACCAGGTTCAGTTAGCATTAAATTCAAGGACAGCAGCATATGCTGTCTCTTTGGCAATTTTTTTTTTTTTTTGCAAGGAATTACTATTACATTAATACAAACTTAAGAATGTAATACTTTAAGACCTTTCTTCAAACTTGTGGCTGTCTCACTGACTTTAAGGCTTAAAGCATGTTCTTAGTATTATATATACAGTTAAATGTCACAGTCTGAAGAAAATGAGACAAAATCCTTTTTTGAATGTGAGCTGTTAGTATCTGAAGGCAAGACAGTTTAAAGGCATCAACAGTCACGCAGTGCGAGTACATCTTTTGTAGCCACAGTCAGTAGGCAAAACAGTGAAGAGTGAATGCATGAAACTCTAGTGGGCTCCTTCTAAAATACCCTTTTCAATACATAACAGTGTTCCAGTGCCAGGCCGTGGGTTTACACCTTGAAAATGTATGTCATTTTTAATGACTGTACAACAAGTAAAGATTTAGAATACGAAATCAGTTTTTCTCTAGAGCTTATGGATTGATCTCAGCTGGCCAAAAAGATGATTGGAAGGAACTCTGTGATTAAAGGCTTCTGAATCACAGTATCTGTTGAAGGGCTTTCTTCTGCCTAAACTAAGACCATAAATACCTCTTCGAGACTGAGTGAAGCACGCTTTAGTGGATTTTAACTCAGTAGTTTCTATGAAGCACTCGGCTAATATTAAAGAAACAGACTCCTGCGTAGGGTCCATGGAGGGTTCATGTAAATGTCATCATTGTCAAGTCATGGAGTCAGATATCCAATATCAAATAATCTTACTTAAATCCCAGCTGCCGGCAAACCACCTGTGTGTTCAGCTCTGTCCACCCATCGTCACAGACAGTGCCCCACTGCCCACTGTGATAGACCTCCAGGCGTCCCTCGTGACTGCCTTTCCCGCTTGTGAGTCTTAATGCTCCATCTGTGTTGTTAATGAGCAAGGAAAAACAAGAATCAGCTTCTCTTGAGTTCAGTTATTGTTCTAAACCAAAATCAATAACATTGGGTTTAGTGCATCCGATCCGAGTATGAGGCTCCTGCATCTAGTGCTGATCACTCACGTTGTTCAAGGAGATGAAGTAAATGCCATAATGCACCCGGTCAGCTGCAAAGTGTTGCATAATGCAGCTGCCTAAGTGCATGAGAAACACCACAAGGTATCGATCCCCCAAGCCCATACTACTCACCAAGCCTGCAGGAGTGGGCTTGCATTACACAGTTTCCCTGTATATCCCCATCCTTTTCATTGTATCTTCTGTTCTTTCCCACTGCTTTCATGCTGACACCCTTACTGCCACTGGTAGATGTGATACCGAGCTAAGGCAATGCCACACAGAGTAAGTGGCAGTTGGCACATTACAGAGGAACCAGGGCTTTGTGTTGAATAATTAGATTTGCTGTACCTGTTATCCATAGCCAGCAGCTGGTTCACATTGATACTGCCAGAACAGTTAATTACTGTGGGGTTTTGTGCATTGCAAACTTTAAAAGTTCACTTTGCAGAGCTGTGCATTCTGCATTTGTCACTGCTGTCCTGTGTGATTTTTGGTAATTGAGTTACCTGTGAGAGGCGTGCAGGAAACGCCAGCATCTTCTTTGTGGCCACAGTTGTGTTCTCGCCAGGAGCTTTTTGGACACTGTTCTATGGACAGTTCGTTTCCTGTGCACCGCACTTCATCCAGCAGCACGGGGCCGGAGCCTTCTCCAAAGTAAGCCTGACTCCACGCCTTGGCAACACCCCTGTCGAAATGTAAGGAACACCCAGTCAGGAACAAGCATGCTGAAAATTTTCCTTTTCTGTGCCTTTTGGGTTTTAAGCATAACTTTCCTAGACGAGATTATAGATGTACAGCTTAGGTATGACGATTCTAATTTTAATTTAATGTTTATATGTAGTAAAAATAATCCGATATATATTTCTACAGTGACTTTCATCTGTTGTCCTCAAAGCACATGAATCAAATCTCAAATACCCAGATGAGGCAGATGAAAGTGACTGTTCTGTATTTACGCATGTAAAAACCACAGCACAGAGACCTTAAGTGTCTTGACAACCAGTCAGTGGCAGAAATAAGAACAGAAAGCAGACCTTAGCCTTGTGTGGGGTATATTCTATGTCAGCACAGAGGATTTTGATCCATGCAGATCTACCAGGGTTTTTCCAATTCTATTTAAGATACTGCATCTTTCATATGTAAATGTTTGTCATGGTTTGGTTTCTTTCCACTCAATGGTTTCTCTGTTCATATATTCAGTCTAGTCTGAAACATCAAAATTGAAATGTCTAAATTTTTTACTATAATTATTTACCTATCTGAATGATTAGTTTAAATTAAGCAACATACAGTTTGCAGGGCCAAAAACATCCTCAGATACACAGCAGGCAACATTTTAGCAAAACACATAGCTTCAGTCTGAAGTTAGTGCCCTAGACATTACATTGTCTTCCAAATGACCCTCCTAATTCCAGATAACATACTAACAGGTCTCTCGCTCTAATTTTTTTCCTTTAGCAATGCCAACGAGATTTTTAATACATTGGAAATTATATTTTTCCTTGAGATTTGAAAAAATTTTCTGATTGCCCTTACTATTCTTCCATATACTTTGTTAAGTAATCATGCATTTTTATATGTAGCATTAACTTACTGAACAATGGTATTTTGCAGTGCTGGTAATGGGAAAAAGAGAAAAGTCTTTAATTTCTCATATTTCATAAAGACTTGCCTTTCAAAGTGCTGAAATTGTGAACAACTATATAATAAGCTAAGAAAATACAATCCATAGGATACACTAATGGTAATACTGCAAATCTAGGTATTCCATTTATATTTAAGCATCTAAATAAATAAAAACATCTTTGTTTTTCAGTGTATTTCATACAAATGCTGGTACAATTGTATGGAAAATATTAGGAACAAAAAATTCTTATTCATTAAGAAGCCAGCTGAATTAAGAGATAATGCTTAACTATTCTTACTGCTGAAAACAAATTATACCATAATCTATTAAGAACAGAGTTCCAATAAAGCAGAGACAAAACATCCCTTTACTATAACAAGGGAAATTTATATTGTGCAAAAAGAATTTATTAAATAAAAATGATAATTACCATTTTTTTCACCTTTTAATGGTATATTCACACTGAAGTTTTATGGAAGTGCTACAGAAGAGTTGAAGGGAAAGGGAAGCTACTTACTGAGATGCTTTACTTTTACAATTTCTGGCACGTTTCCAGACAGATTAACAGTATGCAAATTTAGATTATTTTTAGTACTTCAAAAACTGGTCTACTGCCACTGTTGGGAAGATTTCACTTCATATTAACGAGCACATGTGTTTTGACATCTTGCTTACTTAAGAAATTCTGTAAATCTCTACACGTTTCAAAAAGACTTAGCGGACTTAGCACCATCTTAACACAATTTATTTACTCAGAAAAATGAATCAAATTAGAAGCATCTCAGAACTGCCATTTCTGATCATTAAATATAAGTAATCAAAAGTTTTAGTGTAATCAGCAAGGAGGCAGATTAAGAGCATTACATTTGTCATTACTATACAGAAATGCAAAGCAGAGCTTAGTAACTCCCCAAACCTATTAATAGTAGCCAATTCAAAAGCAGAAAAAGCCTGTAAGAAGACAGACTTTCCATTAGGTATTCCCAATTGAAAATGTAGAGGAATATAGAAATACAGCATAAAATAAACTAGGGAAGAATCAAAACTGGATGTCATAAGAGCATGTTGGTTCCCACATGGCTCACCAGGAGATCTAGCAGATTTTTAAGTACTTCACAGTTCTTATCCTTTTGGGCTTATTTGGGTGGCACAGGCAGCCTGAGGCCTCAGTTACAAAACACGTATACACTGGGGGCCACCCATTAATGCCACTGAGCTTGCTGCGTTCCATGCCACTCCTTTTATTTCATCCTAATCCCAGCAGGATGAAACGGGCAACTTCTGTTCCAGTCTCCTCAGCATTTACCAGCTTAATTCTCATCCACTCTGCCTCAGACATAATCCCCTTCTCCTCCTTGGGATACATCTTAGGTGGCTTCTCTGTCTCTTGCTCCTGGTTCTTTCCCTATTCAACCCATTTGGCCTTTCATCACAATTGTCTCCATCTCCTTCCTCTCTGATCCAGCAGTTCTCATCTGTCTCTCACTTCTACAGCATCTTCCCTCAAATACTGAATACTTATCTTCTTAACTAAACACCTTTGGCTGTTGAGAAGCAAGAAAATCCTGTTCTGCTGCTGTGGCTGTATTTTGGCCCATGCTCAGTCCAGGCAGAATCACTGACAAGCTTAACTGTCAAAACTTCAAACAGTATATGCAAACTGACAATCTCCAGAGACTCCTGATTTAAACAAATATTGAGAGGTATGCCAAAAAAACATATCCTTTCTGACAAGGCAGTGCTCTTACGCCAAAGCAAGGAGGCTGTCACTCTTCAGTAAAATGATTGCAAGGATTTGAGCAGTCAAAGCAAATTCCTTTCCATCACCTATGTGTTTTGGTTGAAACTTTACAGAAATTGTAGCAAGTTTTCGCTAAAAACCCAACATTTATTCTGAGACACATCCTTTGTCTGTCCTACAAAATTGCCCCTATCGTATGACACTGAAAACCGGAACCTGTACATCAGAGTTCCAGGGAATAAAAGTAATGGCACTGTTCCTGAACCTTCTATAAATAACTTAATTACTACACATTTAAAGGAGTGTTTCTTACAATTATGCTTCTCTTAGTTTCAGCTGTGTTTCTGATAAAGCTCCTGCTTTGCTGCTAGAATAAAAAACACAGAAAAACAAACCCAAGGCCAAGCTGCCGACAGACAACTTCAGCATCTGCATCATCCCACTGATCGTCACAGACTGTGCCCCACTGGCCACTGTGGTAGACTTCCACTCTTCCTTCATGGGCGTTGGTGCCACCAGCCAGCCGGATCGGGGTAAACACGGGGGCTGTGATCAAACACAGAACATGGAAAAGGTCACTGATTTCCCAAAATACAATCCTGATAGTAAAGAACAAAGTTTCTCTAATTAGATGGAAAATCTGAATTAAACTTTCAGAAATGAGGGCCTGTAAGCTCCACTCTCACTAGCTGGAGAATATTACAGACAAGTAACCATACTGATCTTGAATTACCCAAGGGTCAGAGCATTCACACACACCTAGTGCTGTGAATGTAGGGCTGCATTTCCACCAGTAAGAGCAACATGGGCTCTGGATAGGCTTGCTCTCAGAGGGTAAAATCTGAAGTAAGAGGCAAAAATTATTTTGTTGCCACAGAAGTAGAAATTCACTCTCATGTTTTCTCATTCCTATAGAAATTCCAGTCAGAGCAATAAAATTGCATTGACTATGGAGTCTCACTTTAATTGTACAAGTATTGTTCCCTTCCTGTTTCTGGTCTTTTCAAATCAGTAGCTCTCTTCTGGTGCACCAAGAAACTGTCTTGAAAGCATCTCCTCTGCATAAAGAATATATAATAATGGAAACAGCTTAAAGCCATATGAAAACTCATTGTTGCCCTAATATTAACAAGGTTATTTTAAATTTTCATGATATCTAACATATGAATGATTTGAAACGTGTGTAATTTTTATGTAGCCTTCCAACCAATTAATGCTACTACTTCATCTGTTTCTTGGCTTCAGAAAAGAAAATTGAGGACATTTCCCCAATTTCATGTTACTGGTTCATTAATATGAATCCAGGGGGGCAGGTGTTTGCAATTATTCATAAAGGCAAGTTGTAGTAGAACCTGCAAAACTTGAAAACATTTATAATTTTCAATTTCTTTAGGCAAAACCATTTCTCTTGCTTTGGTCCTTCAACTTGTCTCACAGCTTAAAAAAATTCTCCCTTCCCTCCACTCTACATTTCCCTAAATAAAGACCAAAATGTTCTTTTAAAAGTCATTTATCAAAATACTGGTCATTAATAGGAGAGCTTTAGGACAAAAATGCATCTGCTTTTGGATAGGAATGTGAGTAGGAGAGGAAAGGCAGCACAGAACAGGCTGCAGCCACAGTGCTGGGGTTATAGCACTGCCATTGCCAGCTCCCCAGCACTGCCAGCCCAGCCTTCCTCGAGGCCACGCATCTTAAGTTCAAGGGCATAATGGCCCATTTAGTTGCTGTTTGCCACACTGATTAAAATAATCTGAAATACTTTAAAAACATTAATAATACTTATTTTCCTAATACTGTAATTTTGCCATTAAAAAAAAATACTACTTTTATGGCCAGAGTTTCTTGCTCTTTCATCCTCTCTCACAAGCTGCATCTCAGAGCAACAATCTGCTTGTAGATTAAGGAAAGGTAAAAAGTTAAGCTAGTTGCAGCTTGCATGGCATAGAATTATTTGAGGCAGTTAATGATGTGATGATTCAATCTGTTTCATTTTCTGTTCCAAGAAATCTTAATATTTTTTTCTAATTTAATAATGAGTAATTATTACTACTTCTATTTACATAAGATAAAGGAGTTAACCCAATCATATGTATTTTTTTTTACCCAGGGCAGAGCTACATGTGACAGCAGCTGCCATTTTTTGAGGACATGTTCCATCCTGCCAGGTGTCTTTTTCACATGACAGTATATTTTCTTCATCACCACGACAACGCACTTCACTCCAAAAAACAGGAATAAGGCCCAGTCCAGCAAACGGTATGTGTTTTGCTGTACCTTTTTCACTGTAAGGAGAACAATCAGGATAGGACATTAGGAGTGGGAGGAAGGAAAGTGGAAACATTTTCCCATGTATAAATCTTGGAGTAGAAAAGAAAAGGCTTTCTTCAGTAGTGTAAATTCATCATATTTTCATACAGTTCAGCATTGTATTCTGCACAAAGAAATGTAACAGATGTGACCCAGTTCTCACCATTTTGTTGTGGGGTATTTTAGTACAATGACTGTGTTGCCACAGGGCCAGCTATATTCCTGTTCCCAGTTCTGAACTACAAAATTCAACAGAGTCCACAGGTGAATCAGGCCACCAGGCCTTTCACCTTTATGCTCTCCTTTACTCCATGGAAACATCCCAATGCTGTGCCTATACATGTCATATATTGTGGTTATGATGATGGGATAGTAAAACCATCTCATATTCCATTAAATCAGCCATTTTTCTCTAGTCAGCCATTCCCATCCATCCAGAATATTTATAAACAGCTCCCTTTCCTTCCCATACTGAATCTACAGCAATATTTATTGAGCCATATTTTCTTCCCTATAAAGCCAAACTAAATTAAAACAAAGCCCAAATACTGTAATACCAAAGGAACAGAGAGATGGAAGCACCTGAAAAACACCAGTAATGACTAGTGAATTCACCTTGTGTACTTAGATCCAAATTTCTGCCAAACACTCATGACAACAGAAACTTTTATCTCGTTTGCTTGGGGCTCTTTGGCCTGGATTCAGCTTTAACCCATTTCTGTTGGAAAGACCAAACCACTCACCCGTATCACTGATCTACTTTTGCTAACAGCAGGCTTGTTCAGCTGAACGTTTAGCAGGGGAAGCAGAAAGAACTTACATGAGAATGAGGAAAGGAGACATTGCACGTAGACAGCTGAAGTCATAAGCAAAATCACAGCCTCCAGATGGCTGAACTTTTATCTCATCTAATCCTCATATTTTTATTAGTTGGCGTGGTGTGTCCAGATTAGTACTGAACATTATAAACCAGCTTAGATTTAGTTCTGGCTAGCAGTCTTAAAAAGTGGGATAATCATTAGGAATGTCACAGTACAAGTCTGCTATAAAAGCCCCTTACTGCTTTTAGCAAGCAAAATTACTGCTTTATATGTGAGTGAAAGAAATGTTAGAAAGGCAATAAAGCCAGACAAATTATGTCAAAGTGTCCTTTCTGGCAGCAGTGGGAAGTGGTGGTCAGTGAGGACAATCCAGGGACTTCTAAGTTGTCCAGTATTGCTATAACTTTGTAAAATGTGCCCATTTTAAAAAAACTTAGGATGAGTCCCAGATGTTTACTGGCAGGATAGAATGGACAACTACCAGGGTACCCCCATGGTCCTGAGAACCAGGGATTTTCCTATGATGAGGAACCCATGTAGAGTCTAATTCTGGCCACATTTACATTTGTATAGATTCAATAACCTCACTGGAGCTGTTCCTAATTGAGACTTACATAGGTGAGATCAGGATCAGACCACATATTTCTGCCCTTGTGGACAACTCCTGAATGTCTAGGAGAGCAGCTTTCGTTTGCCCTAAGCTCTTCTGACCTGTTCACACATTTCACTTTGAAAGCAAAGCATCTGCCCTGGTCTGCTCCTCTCCAGATGCCATATGCAGCTTTTTATGAAATACTGATTATCACAGCAACCTCTTTGAAGTGTGGGGGGAAGGATTCTGGGAAGAACAACTTCAGCAGTCAACAACTTTCAAACAGAAAAAGCAATCATCAAACACAAAAAGCCCTCAGGATTGACAAAATACATTGTCCTTTATACTGGAACATTATTAAAATAAGCTGACTGATTTTTACTCAGACTGAAACTTACCCAAGTGCAAGCTGTCGACATACGACTGTTGCATCTTTATTGTCCCAATGGCTCCCACAGATTGTTCCCCAGATTCCATTCAAATAAACCTCCACTGTACCTTCAAACTCATTCTTGCCACCCTGGAGTCTCACTGACCCTAGTTAAAAAAAAATTAAAAATATAACAATTAAGCCTCGAAGATGCACCATTGCTCAATTAATGTATCCCACAGAAAAGACTCCAATCCTCATTTCCCCAGAGTTCCTGTTCCATGTATTAGTGGAACCTGGGCACACCTAACACTCTTATACAGTGATATACAAAAGGAGCTAACCTTATTTTTACATGAGGAAAACATTTTGGCTCTGATATTGAAATTATATTTCTGAACCTTCTGATGCCACAACTTTGCGAAAAATCTAACAAAAAAGTTATTTAAATGTGATTTCCTCTATCCAAATGAGCAACAAAGTGTATATATATATTTCTATACGAATGCTTTACTTTCACAAAATCCCAGTGAACTTAAGGGAATTAGAAAACAACCACAAGGATTGCATAGCTTTTGCTCTGACCCACGTAACATTATGCATGTCATGGATGTCAGCAGTTTATTTTAGCCAAAGAATGCATTTGTTCATACTTGTTCTCAGACAGAAAAACACGGGATGTAGTTCTATTAATTCATGAGAGGTCTTTACCAAATTCTCAGACAAAGCAAGCTAAAAACATAAGGAATTGTCTCAAATAAGTGGGGAGAAAAAAAATATGTTTTTTGAGAGCTACAGAACACAGAAATCTAAGAAAATTAGCTGATTTTTCATTTTTCCATTACAGTAGTTTTACTTGAGATGCCAGGTGCATCTGCTGCTGAAGGTAGCCAAGTGCCACTGGTAAAGGTGGGTAAAAGCTGGCCCTAGGTGTAACTCCACAGAAGCAGAACAGAGTCATGACAGAGCAGTAATACAACATGAAATAATACATTTCTGTGAAATTATCAAACATAGCCCAACTGTGTGACGGAGCACTGCCTGAAATCTCAATCAATCCATCTACCTGTGTTCTGTAATCTACTTAGAATTAGAAACTACACCATCATGCAGTTTGCAGGAGGTTTATCTGTGGGAGGAAATAGTCAATGTTTGTGCCTGCATTTCGTTGTCTATGTGTTCATGTTTGTCTAGGTAGGTCCACTTTTTCTTCTCACCTTGTGTCTGGGTTTTAATTCAGTATATTTTATAAAACCATGAAGCCAAACAACTGCCAAATAACTTAAGGAATTAATTAACCTCAGACTTGGTTTTGCATGTTCCTTTCTGCCTTCTGTTTACCTTCTCAGCAGTAACTTACTGTGCTGTAAATTACATACAACATTTATTCAACTCATGTTACAGAGTGAGCTGTCATTCCAAAGAGAGGATTCTTACTGAGTCACTTATAAGGATACTGCAGACATGCTGCACATCGTTTATCTATCTTGACATTTTTTCTCTTTGTGTTTTTCTGTATGTGTCACATACAGAGTCTGGAACTTTATTTCTGCTCTTCACCAGACTTTTGTATAGACTATTATTTTCACTTGAAACATTAACTGCAGTAATAGCAAAGTGATTCCTCACATACCAGGAAGCAAGTTTGAAGATGTCATCTCCAAAAATAAGTTTATTTTAGTGCATGACTGCTTACAGTCCTGCATGACACCTACTGAAATCAATACAGTGTTTCCTGTACACATTACACAATGTTTCTATTCAAATATTTGAATAAGGGAGTACTTGAGGAATAAAATTCTCTTCTAAGTTCTCCTTGGCAGAATTTGCCTCACTCCTCCTTTTGTATTTACAGAATGCCCAGTGACAGCAGTGAAGGAATTTATTCATGTACATAGAGCAAAACACAGATGAGGATTGTTAAAGGTAAATTTAAAACATTTAATTATTTATTTTTAAATAGTCTTGATTTTTACCTGATAAGATAATCTAGAAAGAAATAAAAAGAAAGCCTATTTTTACATGTAACATATTAAACCTGCCATTTAGCAGAGGTAACCAAATATATGGTATATGCACTTTGAAGTATGTATCAACCTATATCATATGACAAGACATAATTATGTAGCAAACAAATCAAAGGGCACGCTAATGAGAAAATTATTTCTCTGTTGTTTACTCAAAATGTTGTGGTATTCAGATGCCTGGCAGTTACATTACCAGATCAAGAAGTACATTAGCTACAGTAGCAGGGATCCCTCATAAAACATAACAGAGCTTTAATATCTGGACTTCTCACTACAGCAGCTTAGTTTTTCTTTCCAGCAGATAAAACTCTTGCTTCATAATGAAACACGGTTCAGTGTTTCTTGTGTTAATTGATCATAGGGAATTGCAGAATGACCAGCATGATCTGCCATTGTGTATGTTTATGCTGGATTACAAGTATCTATTTATGTGTTAATATTTTAATTGCAAGATAGTCTGTGTTTGCATGGTAAAATGACCAGGAAACACTTTTTCACTTCATAGGCAGCAAGAAAACTAGTATTTAGCATGATTAAAACGATACTGGTTAATTCCTAGTTTCACTGGTGAAGTATTCTACTTTTTTTTAACACCTTAAGCCCATACTGCACACCAGCATGTGTGTCCGAGGGGCTTCCTTTTGTGCTGCCCCTACAGCACGAGAACAGGTCTGGCTTAAGCCTATGCATTGGAGGCTCTAGGTTTCTGGAGTCATAGGTAGAGTAGCATCTCAATCTTTTAAACTCTTAAGTTTTCAGCTCTTTTAGTTGCTGAAGAAAACTAAATATGGTGGCAATTGAGCTAATTCAGTAGTATCTACTCTGGTCTCCATCAACTCAATACAGTGTCAAGCCTCTTCTTGAAGTGCTTCTCAAACCTACACTGGCTGAACATCCAGTTCAACAACAGGGAACAGGAGCACTGGGATACTGCCCATGGCTCTCTGCCCTCCTCAGCACTGGTCAGGAAGAGGAAGGATGATGAGAGGTGAACTGACCCCACGAGAGTTAGAAACAAGGGCACAGGACCACAGAGCAGACCTACTAGGCAGCTCTAAGACCCATACTGTGGTCTGAGGACAGACTTAATTAGGCTTATATTAAAACATACAAATCTACTGTCTTGACAGAACCGCCGTCATTTATAAACACTCAAAATATGTATGCTTGTCTTATAATTGTGTTCTAGCTGAGGTTACTGACGGTCAATTCATGTTGTTTACATAGTCTGGTAATTTTAGTTGTCCTGGTATCTGCCCAAGTTAGAGTCTTTCATATCTGCTATCACTGTTTAAAGGAGATTAAGTTATACTTGCAAATGCAAGGAAGTAAGGGTATCCAGTGGGTGCTGCTGAGACTTGCTCCAGAACACCTGCTATATAGGCTCAAGATGAGACACCCAGGAAAACAGGGAGAGGAAAACCACTCAGCCAACTTTTAATTAACTCCAAGAAGCAGAGAAACTTCAAAGGAATTGTGTTGTTGTGGTGCTTGGCCTCTTTTCCTGTATCGTTCTCATGTCCAGGGATGCTGGGTAACTTCAAACCCTGTTTTATTTTTCACATTTCACTGGGAACAAGCATTGTTACTGTGTGCGGCTGAGTTGCTAATATAGTGGGAATCACTTTCACTTGTGCTGCACTTGTGCTGCAGCAGTGGGGTTTATGGCTAAAGGTGTGCCAGCAGTTCCTTTGTAAACTTCTGTGTCCACAGGTTTGCAATTTGGCTGGAAATGTAGATTGGGGAAAGAGGGCTCAGAAGTAGAAATTGCCTATGCCTTTCATCCTGGTGCTGGGTGCTCTCGAATGGCAGGTGTAAAGCAAAGCAAAGGAAGCATTCTGAATATTGGAAATCTGTAAAAACAACAAACCCTTTTATGTCTGCCTTAATTTCCAAGTTGTTCCAATGTGGTATAATGCCACAGAAAGGCCCTGCACTGATAATTCATCTCTGTTGCCTTGGAGTCAATTAGGCAAGTTTAAATTAACATCAAGTGTGAGGGTCTCCTATTGATACATGCTGTATATCCCATGTAACCACAGAATACTTCAGAATGCTAATGGATGATTCAGAATATATATAAAGGAGTCCATCCCAATTTCAGAACAAAACTAATTCATCGATTTGTATGAGGTACTTGTAAAAGGCTACCTGTAGTATAGGTCAGACCTAACACCAGTTCAAATCAATAGAAGCTTTTCTTCCCTTCCAGGATGAGGCCTGGCTAAAATCAAAGGAATTAATCCTGTTGACTTCAGCAAAACTATAGATGATGCTCGCTGTGATCAGTGAATGCTGAAGTCTATCACTATTATAATTACTTCCCCCTGGCATTTTAACCTTGAAAAAAGGGGGCATCCATAAGTACTTTTTAAGAACTATCCTGAGAACTTCAGCAGATAGCAGTATTGCATACAAGGATCCTTTTATTAGAACTTTTATAAATATTGTATAACCTGAGTGTGTAATGTGCTGTGTTGGTTCCTCTGCAGCAGTGGGATCCATCATGTCAGTGATCAGTTGTTTAAGGCTCTGAAAAACTACACTGAAATGTGAGGAATGTAATGGGCTCTGAAGGGCTGCAGTTGTCCTATGTGGTCAGAGCTGAAGAAAATGAGGGGTCTCATACTGTGCAGCTCTAGAAAGAATGGAGTTGCTTCTTAAAAGGGAAATAAGGACACTCATGCTTATATTTTTTTCTTTTAACTCTATGCTATTAAAAAAAGCCAAAACCCCAAAAGGCCTTCCATCTCTACCTGGACTATAGTCTAACAGGTAGGGAGAATAATTAAGTGTTTAGACAACGAACCTGAGGCTTGATTCTTCTCTCACAGAAGTTTAGTGAAGCCTTATTTGATTGGTATTAGTGGAATTACTCTGATAAAAAGCAATTTAAATGGAAAGACTCTATAATCAGGCCCTTCTGGAGATGTGCACTTTATTTCCAGTTCTGCCACTGACCTCTGGCAAAGACACTTACTCTCTCTTGTATTGTTTCCTCTTTGTAATAGAAAGGAAAATAATTAACCCACTTTACTTAAAGGGCTTTAAATTACATATGTAACAACATAGCATGAACAACGTATCATGCAGAATACTGTACATGCCACACAGATGTTGTCTGGCAGCAGTTGCTTCCAGCTACTGAACTTGGCCTCTTTCTTGAAGCCTGAGTACATTACATGTAAGTTGTTATTAGCAATAGCTAAAATACTGAATTCTGCTGGACTTATACTGGCTCAATGTAGAGAGCACTCTCATATTCACTTATTTTCCTCTACGATTTCCTTGGTTAATCATGATAATTTATATATGTATTTGTTTACTTGCTATCAAGGCATAAGTATGTAATATTACCCAGATGTCTCTCATTTTAGAAGGAAGGAAATGAAACAAGAAAATCTGTTATTTTAAACTATAAAACTGATTTTAGACTGGTACCACATAGTTTAATTGCAAAGGCACTTTTTTTTTTAAATTTTTCATTGTTAATGCTTAAATATAAAGCAGTTTAATATATACACATGCACAAAGTTTCGCCAATTAACTTTGCAGATAAGTCTTAATATTTAAGCTAGAGAAGGCCAGAGATTTACAGTTAAGCCTTTGAACATGGTATTGTATTTAGTTATTGCAGGTGCCTAATACTGAGTGTGAGCTTCCTTAGTCCAGGTACTGAAACAGCAGATTAGCGAGTTTCTCTCCAAGTAGTCTGTCCTGCCCTAGCTAAAGACTGCATCATAACATTGCCTTACTTGCATTTCTTTGCTTTTTGCAAGAAAGAACACACTTCAGGAGGAATGTTATAATAATGTTTATTTCTGGCTTCATTTATTTCCATGTTTCCCTATAAGCCACCTCACAAACCCTCTAGTTCTTTCCTGCTGCCCCCACAAAGGCTTCTGGGCAGAGGTTTGCCTGGTGATGTCATGAGAGTTCATCACTGAGTCCAACAGGAAGAGATGACCCTTCCATTAGAAAGGATTGGCTGTTGTTCAGTAGTCATGTCCTCCCTCTTAGCAGGGGTCAACCTGGATTTCCTTTTTCTGGGGGGAAAAAGCAGCATTCTGAAAAAACTGAAGAAACACAGCTAAACCCAAATCATGAAGTATTTGGGTTTTTTTTTTTACTTACATCCCCTTCATGCTGAACTTACAGGGAAATCTGGAACTAACTTACTTCAGTAAGTGCAAGATTGGGTCCTCAGCAATATACTGCTGTGTTCTTCTTCACTATTAGATTAGACCAAGTCCTCATAAAGTATTCTGGGAGCCAGACTGAAGAATTCTGAAAAAAGCTATTCATATGCTGGGCTAAATTAGAGAAGCAACTGTGAGACCAGTTAAAGGGTGTAAAGTCTTCTGGATTTTTTTTCATCTGTGTCTAGTTATCTGTTTTCTCCTCCATGCCATCAGCTGCCTGGTATTATTTCTAGGGAAACATCTGTACTGCATAACATCATTCTATCTTCTGGAACATTTGACTTGGAATGTAGCTTTGGAAGCTGCATTTTTTTAATGTGTAAATGATCAGTGTGGACTTTGGTGTCTCTCTATCCTCTTCCTGTGATATCCTATACCGAAATGTATAGCTATCACACTGTTCAAATTATTATCTTTTTTTCACACATCTTCTACAACTATTGTTGAAAGAGAAAGATAATAATCCTTTTCAGTGATCTGAAAGTAAATTAATGTAAAAAAATCTCCACAACAAAACCAACTTCCACAAGAACAAATTATTATTAATAATATTATCAACTTCCTTACTGACCTTGTGCTATTACAAAATACATAAAAGGAAGGTCAACAAAGCAGGAAATTTTAATTTTCATTGCAACAATTATGCTTGATCATTGTTAGTATAGATAGGACGTAATTCTTATGTAGTTGGGAGACAATATCAGAGTGATGCAGGAGAAAATGTGAAGTTATTCAAAACCAGACTGTGCATAAATGTATTTAATGCCAATACTGATGAAACGTAAAGGCTGAATGCTGAAATTGCTGCTCAATCCTTAAACACTGAAAACTTCCCCTGAAGTCAGTGAGAGTTCAGCTGGGAGTGTGTGGGGAGGGAGCGCAGGTCTCTTGGCTCCATTCACAGATGTCCTGGAGCACCATCGCTAACTTGTGAGCCCCAAGATATGGGGTAAAAAAAGACATACTGTGTGAGCAGATCGCCTTTAGAGCAAGGCATCCTTCTGCCTCTCCTTCTGCCACTTCACTTCTGTAAACCAAGCGCTTCCCGCAGAACTGCACCCAGCTACAAAAAAAGGAATGCAGCCAGCCTTGGCTAACTGAGCCTACCGAACACTTACAGCACAGCTCCGAAACGCGATTTACCCAGAATTAGAAAATAGCGGGGGAATAACCCAGGTGGGACCCTCGTCCTCCCGCTGCATCCGCTGATGCACAAGTTTAACTCTGCTCTCGGAACAGCTTCGGCTGTCACTTTGGCAGGCGGTGTCCGTCCCCCCCGCTCCCGTTCCCGCTCCCGTTCCCTCCAGCGGCGGTGCAGCGGGCACGGGATGGGCGCCGCCCGGCC
>VXBX01004182.1:41207-57038 GCA_013400415.1 Scytalopus superciliaris | reverse complement strand
TCCATGGGATCTCATGGATACCCTCCCTTTCCCCGTTTCCCTTCCCGTCGGTGCAGGCGCTGCCCGCGGGACGCCCCCGGGACCGGCCCCTCCCGGGGCCCGCTGGACGAGGGGTCGGCGCTGCAGTGCCGGTCTTTGATCAGCAGGTGGAACGAGAGAGTCACTACAGGCCGCTCGCCCTTACTTAGCCCGTGACAATTAGCTTCAGTCTATCGACTGCGCCTGCGTCAGCCGTCGCCATCTTGCGCTTTCGTGATGTCAGGGCTTCTAATCTGTTATTGCGCATGCGTTTACTTTGCCACTATTTTTGCCATTACAGACCATGTCGTCTGTGACTTCGATCAAGAGATCGCGCATGCGTGGAGTTCTTGCGTGCAGTGCTCCCTCTCTGCCAGCAGGTGTCACTCGCGAGTCACGGCGCACAGCAGTACCGCACGGGCACCGCCAGGCGGCAGCAGCGGCGGCTCCAGCCCCGACCGGGAGCGGCTCAATCCGGGCCCAACGCACATTCTGATTCTAATTTGGTTTTCTTTTTTTATTTTTCATTTTCTATGAGTCTTTTTATAGTTTTTTATTGATTTTCTTTTTACAGTATAGTTTTAGTTAAGTTTTTTTAATTCTGTTTTTTATTTATATTTCTTNTGCGGTCAAAGTCACTTCCAGCAGCACTGGATGCTCCTGCTCAAGGTGACCACTCCGTGGAAGTCAGAGCAGTGACAACCCACGGGGGATTATCAGTGCGTTACTTGCAGGTTTTATTCTCTGGAAACTCCAGTTCCTTTTGGCACCTCTGGCTTCAATGATTCCCTGTTGAAAGAGGTCAAGTAGCCTTTTTGGTGACCAGAGTGCCAAGGTTAGGGAAATACATCTGGCATTCCCTCTGCCACCTGCACGCCCACCTGCAATCAGATGCCCATGGGCAGCAACCTGCAGCCCAGGCTCCAGGGGTGGTGTTCAGTCCATTATTCCCAAGGCTGGAGTGATTCTGGCATTATGCCATGGCCAGGAGTGGGACAGAAAGCCCAGAGCCAAGAGCAACTCGAGCCAGTTGCAGGCAGATGTCAGTCCTTCCCATCTTTCTGGGAGAATGGGGGAAAAGTCCCATTCCCCATTCAGCAGTGGGAATCATCTCTGCTACAGAGCCTGCACTGATCCTGAGTATTCTTTTTTATTTTACTTTTTTTTTCTGTTTTACTTTTTTAATTTGATTTTACAGTAGCCTCTGTGGCTCACCTCCACCTACTGATGGGCCTGGTGAGGCACCTACACCCTCCCACCTGCAGTGGCTGAGTGGTTAAGGTGCTCACCTGGGGAGCACCTCATTCTCTGAGCCTTGGGCTTCAGCCTCAGCAAGCAGCAAAAACTGGCCCTGCCTTAAATATTTATTTTTATTTTAGTTCCCTGGTTTTAATCTTTTATTTATTCTATTTTCCTGTTTTATTTATTTATTTTAGTTTAGTTCTATTTTTTATTTGAATTTTTAAAAAATTAATTATTTTGTATGGTGGTTTCAACCAGATCAAACCAGTTCCAACCAGGTCACACTACCTCCCCTGGGCCACCTGTTGTCTGCCCCACCAACACTTCTTCCCAAAGGAAAATAAAGTAATTTTCTTTCTAGAGCCCACCTCCAGAGTGTGAAATTTGTCAGAGAAACAACCCACACACCACAAACCAAATAGAATTGGGAACAATTGAGAAAGCCAACCTACCTGGTCAGCACTGGCAAAGTGTTTTCTCTGAACTCCCAAGAAAAGGGAGGTACACATATCTATTGGTACTGACAGACATTTTCTCTGGTTGGCTGGAAGCCTTCCAATGCAGAATGAATAAATCTAGGAAAGTTACCAAGGCACTTCAGCATGAAATTATACCTTGATTTGAGATACCAGCTGCAATTTCCTCTGACAAAGGTATGCATTTCTGTGCACAAGTGATGGAACAACTTAGCAAAGCCCCGGGGATAGATGGGCAGCCACACACTCCCTGTATCCCACTGGAAACTAATATCCAACTAATAAACAACAATTAGCAAAAATTTGTCAAGAAACTGCAGTGCCTCGTTTTATTTTGCAGGCTTTCTAACATCAAAAAATCCTTTAGTCTTCGGGGATCCCTTTAGTTTGTAAGGATCCCTGGGGGTCCCTGGAGATGCTTCTGGGTCCTTGAATGTCCAGTGAGAGTTTCTGGGAGGGTTGCGGGACCTTGGGGGTTCCTCGAGGACCCTGTGGGTCGATGGGATCCATGAGCATCCCTGCAGGTGCTGGGGGTCCCTGAGACTTCTTGGGGGTCTTTGCAGTTTGCTGAGAATCCCCTGAATGCCAGGAGTCCCTGTAGCTCTCTGAGGGGTCCCTGGGAGGATTGGGGAAACTTGGGGGTTCCTCGAGTGGGCAAAAGGAGGGGCATAGAGTGACCCAGGACCTCCAAAATTGGAGGGGGTCATTAATGGAATCCCCCCAGGGATGCCCACTTTTTAGGGGTCCCTACCTACTTCTGTGGGTGGAGATCCCTGATGTTTTAGGGCTCCTCCCTGACAAATTTGAGGGTCCCTACTCATGTTTTGGGGTCACCTCTCCCACTTTTGGTGGTCCCCCACCCTACTTCTGGGGGTCCTCACTCACTTTTGAGAGTCCCACCTATTTTTGGGGCCCTTCTCTGAGATTCTGGGGGCTCTCCACCCCCTTTTATCATGGTTTCCCCACCTTTAGGGATCCCTCTCACCCAATTTGTGGGACCCTTCCCTGACATTTTGGGGCTTCCCCGCCAATTTGCAGGTCTTTGGGAGTCCCCACCACCTTTTGGGGCCCCTCACTAACTTTTGGGGCCTCTCCCTGAAATTTTAGGAGTCCCCTCTCCCACTTTTTGGGTCTCTTCAATTTTTGGGATCCTGAACCCCCAAAGCAACTCTCAGACTCACAAACTGGGACCAACTTGGAACAGAGAAAGGTTTCCTGGTAGAAAATGAATGCCTATGAACACAAATTTTGGACTAGTGATGGCAGCCACTGAAGGAGGGGAATAGTTTAGAGAAACTGAGCAGTACTTCTATTGCACACAAAAATCAGAAACAATAAACACCAAAATGGACTTTATTGAGCAGCAAGACAAGGACAGTCACGGGAGCCAAAGGCGAGAGGTGCACACAGGAGCACCACAGCAGCACCTGGGGCTTGGAGGAACACAATCTTACCAAGTTATAAGCCAGGGGATGACAGCTAGGTACAGTTCCAGTGCCACTGATGCTATCCCACCCACACAGTGATTTCTGGACCCATGCACGAGTACTTACCTAAGCTCCAATACCTATCCCAGCCCCTCAGTGATTTCAGCTCCAGTCCCACAAGCTTTCTTTCACTGCCAGCTCTAAGGCTGCAGGAAACTGAGGACTTCTAGCAGGTATGGGACAGGTTCAGCAGAGCCTTGAGAAAAAACCTCTGCCTTCCTCAGTCCAAAGGGACACCAGAGCCCAACTGCATCCATTCATGATAATCCTCTGTGAATGCCAGGCTGTTATTCCTTGCAGAAGGTCTAAGACTGCAGACATTCACATGCCAGTGGTGCCTGGAGCATGAGGCCACCTGGCATCTAAATATGATCACCCACTCTCTCACGCTCCCGTGATAATACTTGCTAAATTTCATTTGGCGTAACTGAAAGTCTGGATGTTTTGTTCAGGATACTATAGGGATAGGTTGACCCTGGCTGGATGCCAGGTGCCCACCAAAGTCTCTTTGTCACTCCCCTCCTCAGCTGGACAGGTGAGAGAAAACATAAAAAAGCTCATAAGTTAAGGACAGGGAGAGGTCACTCACTGATTACCATCACAGGAGAAACAGACCTGACTTGGATAAAGTAATTGACTTTATTACTGATTAAAATCAGAGTAGGAAAATGAGAAGTAAAACAAATCTTAAAATCATCTTCCCCCCAACACCTTCCTCCTTCCAGGCTTAACTTTATTCCCAGTTGTCTCCTTCCTCCCCACCAGCAGCGCAGGGAGATGGGAATGGAGGTTATAGTCAGTTCATGCTGCTGCTTCCCCCTCAGGGAGACGAGTCCTTGCCCTGCTGCAGCATGGGATCCCTCCCACAGGAGACAGTTCTCCATGAACCTCTCCAACATGAGTCCTTCCCATGGGCTGTGGTTCTTCATGAGCTGCTCCAGCATGGGATCCTTCTCACAGGTTCAGTCTTTGAGGACCTGCTCTGGTGCGTGTCCTTCCATGGGGTCAGTCTTCCAGGAACAGCTTGAATGTGGATCCTTCCACAGTGTAAGTTTTTCCACAGGGTGAGTCCTCCAGGAACTGCTCCAGCATGGACTTTTCTCCAGAGGCCAACAGGTTGTGCCAGGACCCTGCTCCAGCGTGGCCTAATCACCAGATCACAGCCTCCTTCAGCATCCACCTGCTCTAACATGGGGCTCTTACACGGGCTGCAGGTGGATTTCTGCTTCCCTGTGGACCTACATGGGCTGCAAGAGGACAACCTGCTTCACCATAGGTTGCACCATGGGCTGCAGGGGAATCTCAGCTCCAGCACATTTAACAGCACCTCCTCCTCTTCCTTCTTCAAAGATTTTTGTGTCTGTAGAGCTATTCTTCTCACATATTCTCACTCCTCTCTTCTCTGGCTGCAATTGTTTCTGCCCAGTAACTTTTTCTCCTTCTTAAATACCTTATTCCTGAGGTGTCACTGCCATGTCTGTTGAGCTCAGCCTTGGCCAGCAGCAGGTCCATCCAGCTGGCATTGGCTCTGCTGGACATGGGGGTTGCTTCTGGCAGCTTCTCAAAGAAAGCCACCCCTGTAGCTGCTCCCCCCACTCCCTGCTGCCAAAACCTGGCCATGCAAACCCAACACACATATGAACATCACAGAAGCTTAAATATAAGCAAGAATAAGTCCAGTCTAAGTTCTTGTTATAGGTCTGCAAGTTCTTCCTCCTGCACAGGAAAAACATGCCAGCTATGGTATAGGCACTCAGCTAAATTTTTCCTGTATTCTTTTTTCCTTCTGGTTCTCTCTCCCAATTCAAAGGATCTTCTGACTGAGACCTTGTCTAACATCAGTGAACAAGACACGCTTTGCTGAGCTTCTATCTATGCTACATCCCTCTTCCCATCCTGTGCAAAGATGGAGAGCCATTTGTGGCAGCACAGAGGATCAACTTCACTCCAGCATTCACAAGTCACCTTGCTAAAATGTTTCTTTTTATTAGGTTGTCCCCTCAAGAACAAAATGAAAGACCAATAAAGGATGTGTGAAGCAACAATATTAGGGTATCTTCACATACTTCATTTATCATGGAGTAACGGAATGGTTTGGGTTGGAAGCCACCTCAAAGATCATCGAGTTCCAACCATATGCCATCGGTAGGGATGTCACTCACCAGATCAGGTTGCTCCAAGCCCTGTTCAACCTGTCCTTGAACACTTCCAGGGATTCATTTGTATGAAAGGAGAAAAAGAACAGCTATGAGTGTATAAAAATTTGATCTCTCAACTAATGCTTTGGGAATCTGAGCAGCATATTTTCTCTGGTTACAGAAGCTGCTCCAGACTGTTGACTTGTTTGGTAGAGTTCTTTGACAACAGAAAGCTCAAACACCTGCACTACTGACAGTGCAGCTGGGGACAGATTTGTCACTATCAGACTGGGTTTTCTTCCAGTTCCTGTGATCTTATGACTAAAGTTACATCTGTAGAGACTACCAAATACAAGCACATCTGGTATGGACAACCATGCCGGTGTTTATGAACCAATGTCATGACAAGAGCAGCACAACTTACATTCTTTTGATAGTTCTCTACATTGGTAACAGTTTGAAGCTCTTCTTTTGTACATCAGAAATCCTCCACACTCCATCATCCAGTTTTGCTAGTGCTCTTCACAAACTTGGCATTACCTGCAGTCCATTGCAAAGTGACAATCTGGGACACAGAATAAGGAGGAAAATTGTGCCCTGAAATGTGTCCTTTAAATTTTAGCAAGTCAAGTCAAATACTGCCATGCAGATCCAGTTTTCTGAATCTGCCCTGCATGCATGTGGCTAAGCTTCAGTATTTGTACAGGAACATGCACTCAGATACAAATACAGCAGTGTCTTTCTGTTCCTACTTCCATATTCAAGTTTATGGAAATTTTGTTTTAAAAAATGTTGTCTCTCCTTCCTTGTGTTTCTATATCCTTCTGTCTATTGGCACAGCATCTTGTCCCAGCTTGATTTATACACTATGCCGACGGTTGTTGATCATGGCCACAATGTGTGACAGGTCCAAACTTTTCACCATAACCTCCATGAACTCCTCGTCTTTCCTTGCTCCCTCCACAAATTCATCCAGCGAAAGTTCACCTGTGTCAGACACAAACAAAAGGCATCAGAATCCACATTTGACAGGAAAAAGAATACAGTAATCTAACTAGAGAGACCACTTACTATATAGGCACTGTTGTAAAGCAATGAGGCCTCAGATAGTCTTCTTAACTTTTATGAAACTCTTCCGGTGTCCAGGCAACATTAGCTTCCCTTTTTTTCCCATACAAGGGAAGGGGTACATAGGAACAGTGGAAGTGTGTATCTAAGGAGTGGGATTACAGCATCCTATAAATGAGACTGCATTATCTTCTTCCTTTTTGACCCAGTCTGTCAAAGTCCTAACCTGCCCTATGCTTTCTGGTTTTCATGGATAAAGGAAATGACGGAAAGACACTGTGACAGGCATAAATAGATTTTCTGTCCTAGGCCAAAAAGCCCTTGTGCAGGGAAGCAGCTCAGCACAGATATTCTGCAGTAACAGAAGAGCCTCTTAGGAGGTCATGAGTACCTGAAGTAGCAGGGAAAGAAATATCTCTCAGGGACATACAGTAACTACAGTGGCATTGATCACCTTTTGACTGAGCACTTCATGTACCTGCTGTACTGCCTGCAATAGATCCAGTGAAGAAACTCTGAACTTCAACATTAAATTCGAGTTCTTCCTTACAGTGCTAAATTATTTAGGAGCAGCTGGGGCCATTTGTTAATATTTCTCACTTCTAACTGACGTAAGATACACAGCGACATACAAAAAGGACACAAAACGGAACACCACTCCAAAACGCCAGTACCAAACTCATGTGGACATAACACATCTGGGAGTCAGTATAGGGAACAAATACAGTCATATTCATTATGTATGATGCAAGGAGGAAAACACTTTTTGATAGCTGAAGAACACATTACTGGCTGAGAAGACATATAAAAAGAAAATATGAAATGAAGAGGCATAAAGATCAATCAAGAAAGGAAGACATGGATGTTTCTCTGTAGAATAGACTATCTGAGCTAGATGACAAAGGCAAGAATCTTACCATCTCCATTCACATCAATCCTGTCAAAGACTCGGTTGGTGAACTCTTCTGCACTGGTTTCATGGTCACCACCATTAATAGCTCGAATAGCCTAAAATAAAAGAGCAAGAATAAGAAGCCACCTAATGGCTCCCAAAATGATAGACTGATGATTCCATTGCAGCAGGTCAGCACAGATTCAGAATAAGACAGTCATGCGGGGTACCTACCACATAGAAATGAACCAGCATCATAGGAAAACAGCACAAATAATCAGGCCTTATGGCTGGAACTTAAGGGTGCAAAGGCAACATGGTTCTGGAGCATGGAATGAGCAGCAAAACCCAGAGGATCATCCTAAATCTGTTTAGGTACAGTTTAGGCACTGCAGAAATGGCAGAATCAGGATCCCCCTGACTGATCCACTTTGGGCCAGTTGGTGACCCTATGGCCCACTGAGCCCCAGTAACACTGTCAAACACCCTCTGCATTTGACATTATGAAATTCCTTTGTTATATGCTGTGGTCATTTATTTCTATTCTTGCTTTCCATGTATATACTGCTTCCTGTGTGTCTGGCTTCTCCTGAAAGCTCACAAGAAATTAATTTTTGGCTTGAGAAAGTTAAAGTATTATCCACTATTATTTACTACAATTCTTATTCGTAACTACATAGAGAAGGGTTCTCTTTTCTTTCCATGCCTAATTATCTCCTTTGCTTAAATATGTCAATTAAATACACGGTTTCAGAGCCTTTATACTGATTTCTAAGACTATTCACTTTCTAGTTTTGATATTTGCTAAGTTTCTTCATTCTTTTTCAAAGGCTATTTTACTAAAATTAAGTATCACCTCAGCAACTTCCTAAGGCTGCCAAAAAAGACACTGAACTACAGCCACAAAATTCAAAGGGCAATCAATTGCTTGCCACCAATTGTAGCCTACAAGACTTGTTTCTTAATAGCTGTGTGTTAACTACTGTTATCTGTTGCTTCACTGTCTGAGTATTTCTATTGCAAGCTATTAGTAGGAGGCTGCATATTATTACAGTTATTGATTTTGGTCTCTTTGACACCCAGCATTAAAATGCATATCCAGATGAGAATGCATTACTAACATCTTAGTGCTTTTATTTGTGGACAGCTTACACTTCAAATCTTTATTAAACAAATTTCCCAATATTTCATATTCAGAAATGTAATTTATTTGGAGTCATTGAATCTTTCCTGCATCTTGGTAATTTCCCACAGTCTACAAAATAATCTGAACTTGGAGCATAATTCTGGGGTATTCATAATGATCTTTATACCAGTAGTTCCAACTCCGTCCACAATAGCTATTTGCACACAACGTTTTCCATTCAAAATCATTCTTCTTCAAGCTATTTGCCAGTGCCAGATATGTTTTATTGCATTGATATTTAAGATTTGGTTCTAAAAAGCAAATTGGGAGTAACTCTCCAACTTCTCACAGGGAAAAGGACCAATGAAGGACACATGGCAGAGATGGCAACTGACTCCTTGGAAAGTGCAATTTAGGTGCTAGGCAGCTAAAACAAATTCATGGTTAGCTAGGCTGTAACATACGTTGTGGTGGTAGAGTCTGTCAAGTCTGATTATTGCATTATGGGATGGTGGGAAATTCTGCTCAAAGAAAGAATGATGTTAAAAGTCCCACCCATGATCATCCATATGGGGAACAGCAAAAGTCTTATTTGTGTGATTTTTGTCTTTAAGGAAAGAGGAAAGAACACAGACCCCTGGAGATTCACCTTAATGATGTTGAGCAGTTCATGTCGATCAATACAGCCATTGCCATCTACATCATAGAGCTTGAAATACCACCGCAATTTCTGCTCCATTTTCCCTCGGAGAACAAGGCTGAGGGCAGCCACATATTCCATGAAGTCAATATACCCATCCTGTGGAAAAATGAAAACCAAATTGTGACGGGAATAAACTGAGGGAGTTACAGCTCTGGAGTTGTTTTACCTCATTGCTCTTCAGATTCACAATTGAAAGAGAAAGGCAAACAAATGGCACAGAGACTTGGACTTAGGAAAAAGCTTTAGTGCACACACACACATGGTATTCCTCCGGCCACTAAATACCTGGATTCCTAAAGTTATGATCTATTACATGTCTAGGTTCCTCTCTTCTCACCACCTACAGTGGGGGAACCTGCCAGTCCTCATGGGCAGTGTGAACAAACCTCTCTCTGTCCACCAAAGCCTTTGGCCTGCTGGGAGAGAACACTGAGCCCTGGCTGCAAGTATCCTGTACTAGTCTGCTCTGCCTTTGTGGGATACTATGCTAATTCATTAAGCCATAGACCTCTTCTCCATCCTCTGGAAAATAAAATGACTGGGGATATTTTATAAAATACATAGAACATGATTTGACCACTAGAAAAACATCCTGCATTTAGGTTTTTAACATTCCATTTCTTGAATCTACAAAGAAACTCAAAACCCTCTTTTTTCTTCTGCAAGAAAAATGCCAGACAGTAAAAGTTTGTAAGCCCTAGATTTAACACTAAAATTTGAAGTGGTTAAAAACAAACTAGAAATAAAACACTTATTTCCATCAAAGATTCCAAGTAACTACCTCAACAAATTATAGAGCAAAAAATTGAAACTTTCATTTATTGAGGTGTTTAAATGAAATCAGATGGATGTAAATAAACATGTAAAAGGTGAATGTAGGTGAATTAGCAGAGCACTACTGTTTTACCACAAGGTCCCTGCTCTGTCTGTCAATCTCCTGTGCTGTTCACGTTCATTCTTCAGCCTAGAGAAGGCTTTGGCAAGACCTCAGTGCCCCTTCTGGGGCCTAAGGGAGGTTTAGTAAAGGAGGAAAGTGTTTTTTTAACATGAGCAGGTCATGACAGGACAAGGAAAAATGGTTTTAATCTAAAACAGGGGAGATTTGGATTACATTTTCAGAAGGGCTTTTATTCAGGTGGTGGGGAGGCCCTGGCACAGGTTGCCCAGAAAGGCTGTGACTGTCCCATTCCTCCAAGTGTTCAAGGCCAGGTTGAATGTGGCTTGGGAGTAACCTGGTTTACTGGAAAGTGTCCCTGCCATAGCTTGGAATGAGATGATCTTTAAGGTCCCTTCCAGCCCAAACTATTCTATAATTCTATGATTGCAATTTCTAGAATCAGTCTATTGAAAATTTCTCCTCTTTGTCCTCAGCACAGTTCTCAGCACCTGAAGGCCCAGAGGATAGATGATTCCATCCATCATGTCTGTATTAGTAGAGGGTGGATCTTCCTCTGGGTGCTCTTGTTCCTTGTACCTGTTAATTAGAGGAGCTAAAGGATCTTAGATTAAGTTGACTAAGTAGTAACAGACTAAGATTAACTGATGTAGGTCTATCTCCACTAGTTGCCACCCTCTCAGTTCATTCCACTTGAGATCACTATCACTTTATTTAGATGACAGCTTTTTATTTTTTCTGACTAAGTTTAAATTTGAGAGTCTTCTTAAAACATTGTTTACCACGTAACTCAGGGCTGACAGGAGAACTCTGGAATGCACAATATCCCTGAACACATTTTAAAGTCCTTAAACATCCCAAGAAATAAGAGAGGTAACATGAAAGGAAGACTTGTGCAAAATCAGTAAAGGTTTTGCTTTTGTTTATGAAACTGTTTCTCATCATTATCATCATCCTGGGCACAGAGGACTTTGGGATGAGGAAGGATATTTTTTGAGATTTATAGTCATTTCCAGTCATCACATCCACTACAAGACCTCAGCTACCCTCATGGAGCCTGGTTGCTCCTCTCTTTTAAAATTTCCTAATATTTCTTAGCATTCCTTAACTCCTTATGCTGTCTTACATGTCCAAACTAACATCATTTGCTCAGTCCCTGGGCTTTCCTTCTTCAAGACTGACCCTGTGACTTCCCACCTGGTTCACATGTCTCTGTGATTGGACCCTCCCTGACTCCATTTCACAGCCTTGGAGCAGAGGGCAAAGCTTAATTTTCCCAAAGACAAATTTCTTTGTCATTGAGATTACAAGCCTGAAAGAATAGGCTGAAGTATATATGGATAAAAAGCATGCAAAAGTGAGAGCCACTGCATACCTAAAGGAATTATGGGGGTACTGCTTGTTACCAGTGGTCTCCTGCCCCAGAAAGGAACACTACCCACCCTTTGTTCCTGTTCTATGCAGCACATCTGGCACCCAGGAGAGCCACAGGGGTTATCTGCCCATGCACTGCTCATTTCAGCTGCCAAATACCTGTAGGTTACTCTTCTGTGAATGCTATAATGATTTCTATTCTGTCTGATTCCTGTGGTCTCTACAATCTCATACAGATATATTTTTGAATAATAAGAACATATAAGAAAAGGACTAATGAAGCTAGCACTTTGACAGTCAAACAAGACCAAGTCAAATAATACGCAATAAGGACTTTTTCAAAATTCAAAGATGAACTTGCAAAAGGTAGTTAGTAAGCAGGTGTTATTACCTATGGTTGCTATCTATGTCATTATCTATGTACAGTCATTTGTTCTTTGCATTTTCCTACTTTACATTAGCATCTCTCGACAGCTTTCCACACCAATGTTTGTGAGAGAAAAGTGAGGACTCTAGAAGTGCAGGAGTTGGCTCACTTTTAAGCAGCACGAGACAGTTAATTCCTTGCCGGAGAACTCACCTTGTTCATATCAAATGTGCGGAACATCTGTTCAATGTACCTATTGGCTTCTGGATCCAGCCCTCGAAGGCCAAAGAACTGCTTAAATTCATGCTCCGTCAGCTGTCCAGAAGGACACTCCGTCATGAACTTCTTGTACCAGTGGTGGATCTCGACAGCCTGTAGATCATCCACTGTGGAGCTGCTATTGTTTCCCATGTGTATCTGTGGTCAGAATAATGATGCTACAGGAATGATCCTTTTCCTCCTGTGGCTTTCACAGCACTGCCTGTCTGTTCCAGTCCACGTTCAACACTAATGTCAGTTACGTGAGGGATCTAACTTTCCGCAAGCCAATTATAAACATTAAGCTGCTTAGAGGCTGATCTACAAACCAGAAAGTTTCAATGATACAAACAGTCTTCTTAAAATGGATGCAAGATAATCTAGCAAATCACTTCTATTTTGGGAGCTAAACCACAAAAGGTGAGAAGGTTAATCAGACACTGGCATTGGGAGCTATACTGGTTTGGTAGACTACCCCGTTTTTAACACTGATATAATTATACCTGAAGATAAGAGGAAATGGCTACAAGACGTGGGATGTGAGGTTAAGTAAAGATCTGCTCCTCTAACTGGATTTGAGAGTCTGTTTTCTCAAATAGACATGTTGAATAACTGAGTGATGAGGACCACAAAGTGTTACAGAAGTGGCCCAGAATAAGAGTGAGACTATGTGGGGAAAAACTCACCCCCATGCACACGAAGTGGCACAGAGGAACAATGGCACGTAGGGAAACTCAAGTAATGCCCTGGCCTGTCTAATCCCACAATCACCACAGATCTGCAGTCAACTCATGAAACGCTCATCTGTACAAAGAGAAAGCAGCAGAGAGACAACCACAGGCAGGGGAACCCAGTAAGAGAAATGAAGGACCTGTTCCAGCTCCTTCTAAGTCTGTCACAGGGAAGCCATCAGCCCCATGGGCCTAGAGATGACACCACCATGGTGAGTCAATGGGAAAGGTTGTCAGAGCACCTTACAAGACCGAGTGGGTACTGCCTGGGGGCATGAAAAACACTGTGGAGTGCAGGGGAAAAGCATCTGGGATTGATTGCACAAGACTCACAACAGGATGTTTAGGGAAGGAACAAAAGGTGGGGAAAGGGATGGGTCTAGGTATTTTGGGGATGAACAAGCATGGGAAAGTGGATGTAAGGGGCTGGTTGCATGCAGAATGGTGCTGGTCACCATGAATGTCTAACCATGCCCTATGCCTGATCAGCAGAGTCTTTCTGGTCTTCTAACAATTCCACCTCTTTTTTCTACCTCTTTTTTTTTTTTCTGGCCGTGCAGTGCTGTCCTCTGGACATATGTGTGCACAGGGATTTAAGTGCCCACAACTGGATTGAGTGAGATTATGTCAGTCTTTGATCACTACTGAATATCAAGCCAGACCAGACAGCATATAGATTAAGTATTTTGGGAACCAGCTGTGTGTATGTCTTCGTTAGTGAGATCACTGGAATAGCTGACTATTGGAAGGACCAGGGGTGACTGAAGGTGTGAGGTTGAAGCAGACCCACTTGTCTGTGTGTTTCTCCATGCAGGAGACAGCTCCGTGCTGTGAGCCTCATCACAGGTACTGGAGGGACCCACAGTGTATATGTCTGTTTGTATGTTGGTGTGTGTGAGGGAATACCAGCAACTGAGGGGCCCTGTGTGCCTTGGGAGTCTGGCATATCCATATGCCAGCAGCTGGGGAGACCAGGCATTGGGAGCCAGCTGCTGGGTACTCTGCATGTCTAGGTCCAGCCACTGTATGTATTTCCCACTGATAGATCTTCATAGAATCACAGAATGGTTTGGGTTGCAAGACACCTTAAAGATTATTGGATTCCGCTCCCCTGACATGGGCAGGGACACCTTCCACTGAAGCAGGTAGAGTCGAGTAGCAGAGGGGGAAAATCCATTCCCTTGACCTGCTGCCAAGCTTCTTTTGATGGAGTCCAGGATACAGTTGGCTCCCTGGGCTGTGAGCACACTTTGCTGGTCCACATTCAGTTTTTCATTCACTAAGACCCCCAAGTCCTTCTCCACAGGACTGCTTTCAATCTACTTGTCACCCAGCCTGTATCTATGTTTGGGATTGCCCCAATCCAGTGCAGAACCTTGCACTTGACCTTGTAGAACTTCATGAGGTTGGCATGGGCCCTTCTGTCTACCCTGTCCAGGTCCTTTTGGATGCTCCATCCCTTCCTTCTAGAGAATCAACTACACCACTTTACATATAAATTAAAGACCAAAATTTAGTTTCAGTGTAATAGAAATTTTAAGTCTAGTTCAAGAGTCATCATTAACCTACATTTAATTACAGAAAGCAAAGAAAAATAATGTAAGCCAAGTACTTATATACAAGAAAAAATTGCACTAGTAGAGATAATCCAGTTAAAATTACAATATTCATGCTTTGTTTCTGTGCCTTTTCTAACGTTACACTCATCTGCCTGCTGTTCCTCTGAATATTAAGATCTGTGGTTCACTCAGCTGCTTGCAGGGGGGAGAGGAGTGTCATGGCAAGTTGTCAGCATCTGGAGTCCTTCACTGGAGGTTCTTGCTAATGGTTTCTTTATCCTCTTTTCTTTTCCTTTTTTCCCCTTTCTTCTCTTTTCTTCAACTTAGACTCATGTATGCATGTGTTAGAGTTGAAAATATCTCCTTCTACCTAGAATAACAGCTTGCTGTTTCTAGCTATCTAAAATGATGGTTGCACCATACAAAGATAAATAAGCAAAATAAACTAGCCATAGACCCCTGACATTACAGAAATTGCTCTCACAACTAAACTAAGTGAACAAAGCTGCAGGCAGGGCATGAAAAATTCAGACAGGCCTGGCAAGTCTTGTACCAAGGCCTTGTGAACTCGGAACAGAGCCTGTGGCCATACCAGGATGGGACTGCGTGGTCCCATGGGAAGCTGGAATACAGGTGCATCTGAATGCACACACCAACACATGATGGGGATGGCTGCAGCAGCCAGGGAACTCTGCTGCTTGGGCTTCACGAAACCTTGCCCTACACCTGGCTAGGGGCACCCTCTGGTACCAGCACAGGCCAGGAGGTGAATGGACTCAGAGTTGAGAATGACTCAAAGAAAACAAAAAACTGAACAGGAGCTGGCAGTGTGCACAGCCCGAGCTCGGGCAGCAGGGGAGGGAGGGGATTCTGTCCCTCTGCCCGCTCAGGTGAGACTCCCTGCAGAGCTGCCCCAGCCCTGGGAACAACAGCAGGAGCACCGGGAGCTGCTGGAGAGTCCAGAGGGGGCCCCGGGGATGCTGCAGGGCTGGAGCCCCTCTGGGATGGAGCCAGGCTGGGAGAGCTGGGAGGGTTCCCCTGGAGAAGGGAAGGCTCTGAGGAGGCCTTGTTGCAGGCTTTCTATACGTAGAGGGAGCTTAGAAGAAAAGAGTCTTTTTCTGTCAAAGGCTGTAGTGCCCTAAAAGGGATAATTGTGCACGAGGGCAGGTTTGCATGGGGCACCTCCAGAAGTGTCCAAGGCCAGGTTGGACGGGGCTTGGAGCAACTTAGTGTAGCGGGAGGTGCAGGTGACAGCACCGCATGATCCTTAAAGGTTAGTTCCGTCCAAACCAGTCCGTGACCAGACCAACCTCGGGATCTCCCAGCNTGCGGTGCTGAGGTGGCGGCGGGAGCGGTGTGTCGGTAGCGGGGCTGGCGGGGCTTGGCGGTCGGTCCGAGCCACTCCTCGGCGCTGCCTCCCCGCCGTGCGGCAGGTTAGTGCCTTCCCCGCCTGCGGTGCTGTCCCCGTGCCGAGCGCGGCCCGCGGGTTCCCCGCCC
>VXBX01004182.1:0-41174 GCA_013400415.1 Scytalopus superciliaris | reverse complement strand
CTCTCGGCGGTGTCCCGGGCCGCGGAGCCGGGGGGGGTTGGCAGCTCCCCGGCTCGGAGCAGCGAGCAGGGCCGGGCCGGCCTGGCCTCTTTCTCGGCGCTGCCTGCCCGCCCTCTCCGCGGGGCAGGAGCCGCCGCTCCCGCGGCCCCGCACGGCGCTCCGGGGCTCCCGCCGGTCCTGGTCGCTCTCGGAGTCCCTCTGCATAGTGTGAGAGGTTTGGTCCGGGGCTTGTGGACAGCAGCAATGCCTTCAGTGCTTGTTTGATTTTAAAAGAAGGACATGCAAGGAATTCATTTATGTATAGAAAACTTAGGGTAGAATAAATTAGGGAAAACCGCTTCTGGTCTTTGCTATCGCTGATGCCTCGGGGTAGAAATGCCTGATTTATGCCCTACTTACTGAAGGCTGTGCTGTCATTTTCAGTGGGCTGAGGCTGTTTGGGTCTGGAAGATAAATGTATTTCAGAGGAAAGGAGCCTCTTCCTGACAACTGCTGGTAGTCCCAGGATTCAAAGTGAAGTGCCCCCTGTGTGAGTTCATTAGTCATAGGAATGGTGAGCAAATGGTTATTTTCAACTACAGCTAGCATGCAGAGGATCCTGGCTCACATCCTGAGCACAGTGAGGGTCCTTGTGCTCTGCTATTCATTACAAAGATGGGAATCCACACCCCAGTGTGAGCCTGGGAGAGCACCGGTCTTGTCTCTGAGAGGTGTACTGTTTGCTTTACTGGGGTGAGGCAGTGGAACACTGACTAACCTCTGTCCTTTTGTGTTTGTCTACTTGTGTTTGTGGAGAAATTGGCCAGCATTATATAAAGCCGGGATATTCCTGCCACAAGTCCTTGCGGCTAATGCATAGGACAGCCACCACCCTGTGTGCAGACTGTTGGCTTTGGGACAGAACTTAAAGCCTTGTTATGCTTGTTCCTGGATTTGCTCTTGGGAAGGGTTCAAAGAAGGCTGAGCCAGGGTCTTTACAATGTGGTGTCTGGTGTCAGGATGAGAAGGCATGAGCTGAGACACAGAAGGTTCCCCTGATCAACAGGAAATGCTTTTTCACTGTGTGGGTCACTGAGCACTGGCCCAGGTTGCCCAGGCAGGTTGTGGAGCCTCTGTCCTTGGAGATATGGCTGCACAATGGTCCTGGGCAACTGGCTCTGGGTGGCCCGTTTGAGCAGGTAGTTTGGACCAGATGACATCCTAACTTCATTCATTCTGGGGTTCTGTGATAAGATCCTCCATGAGCCTTTTATTTGTTGTCCTTCACTGAATTTTCTCCAACAGGTTCCCACCTCTTTTGTTCTGGGGAGCCCAGAACTGGACGCTACTTCAGACCGTGGCCTCACTAGGGCTCAGTAGACAGGAAGGATCACATTCCTCCTGATAATGCTCCCAGTGCGGCCCAGGATGGCCTTTGCCATGAGGGTGCATTATGGCCTAGGATCAGTTGCCACTTCTCTGCAGAGCTGCTTTCCAGGGAAGTGTTCTGAGGGATTCAGAGCAGTAGGCCCATGTTTTCCCTGTTTGCTATACACAGCAAACCTGTTGCTGTTTATGGAATTATAGAATCACTTTTTGTTCCCCGTTCACATCCCATGCCATATTCACCTGAGTTGAGAATATAATTTAAAAATGAGTTCAAAAGATGTGACTCTCTATGATTTGAGTTCAGGTCATTAAAATACATGTCCATGCAAATAGCTGCAGACAGGCATCAGTTTCTCTGTTTGCATTTTGAGGAAGCTAACTGTGAGCCAAACCCCTCAAGGCATATTAGCTTGAGTGCAGTATCAGGTTAATGCAGCCAACCTGGACAAAAACCAAGGAATATTTTCTCAACATAATGCAAGCATGCATGCTTGAAATTGTGGTGCCTGCAGCATGCAGATAGGTGCTGAGCCCCCCATACCTATTCTGGTTACAGTGGATGCCTGCATGTCTGACTGTTGTGTTTGTGCAGAACATGGACAGTCCTGGTGTTCTGACTGTCTCTGAAGGAATTGCATCCCCTAGAGCTCTTTGCAGAAGCCTGTCTGAGGCCTGTCTTCTTGCTACACGTCTTTTTGCTTCACTAACTGCTGCTCGAGCATTTCATTCTTGTCAGCTGAAGAGACTAATCTCATGTCATGCAGTGTGAGAAACGAGGGCATGTCCCTGCAAGAACAGGAGAAATCCAGGTTTCCAAACAGAGCACATTTTTTATGCTTATTGCAAGTGACTGACTGTAACAATCCTGGAGTGTACTGTGTAGGATGAACTTATTTCTTTACTGCTGGATAATTTATTTTCCTCTTCTTTTTCTGTTCTTCTTCTCTCTCCATCAAGAGTCTTGGTTCATGCAAACTGTCAGTACCCAAGGGATTAAAAGGAATGGCATGAAGGGCCTGCGTGTGACTGCTCTGCCTTGGAAACCTCCTTACTACTGAGTAAGCAGACCTGTGAACTCCTGGGAGCATAAAGCAGGTTGGTGTCCACATGTCCTTTTGTGCTATTTGTGCTCTCATGTGCATCATGGCATTTTCTACTTCTGCAAAATCAGATGGTTAGAAGGTGTGACTGCTATGGAAAAGTAATGATTTACTCCTCTCCATTGTCAATATTTCCACACTTCTAAGTTGCAATTTAAGAGCCAAGATTTGCCTACTAAGACAAAGGAGATCAGGAATGAGTGAATCAGTGTAGCCAACTTCTTCCACAAGGAAGAGACATCTTGTCATATTTTAAAATTTCATTCAATAGAGGTAATTGTAAACTTGATCTTATGGCTGATGTGAGCTTGCCTGACTTCATCTTTCACTCCTGTATTTGTGCAAATGATTTTGCCATTTACAAGCATGAACAGATCTGTAGCCTTTCTGTTAAGAGATGTCTTCAGAGAACACTAGAATGATGATACTGTGATTCCTAAGGTACTTTGGGAGTTCAGTGGTCGAATCCTTTGCTCTTAGCACATCTAATGTCAGTCAGATTAGGTTGCTATGATCCTAATCCAGTATTTTTAACATCTTCACTCTATATTTTTTTTTCTGATTGAAATTGCTTATGCTGCAGCTTGTGTCCTCTGCTTCAGGTTCATCTGCTGTGGGCCTTGTAAGAAGTGTGTGATGCTGTCTTTAGGTACCTCATCAGTGGCTATAGGAAGGGCAGCAGCTGCATTCCATTCCTCACCTGCCATTCTCCGGGCTGAACAAGCCCAGCATTCTTAGACTCTCCCTATGCCTGGTAACCCAACTCTTAGTCATCCTGGGGGCTTTCAGCTTTACTTGATTCAGTTTCTCCCTGTCATTTTTGTGTACCAGCGAGCTTGAAAGTGGGCCCAGTACTTGAAATGTAGTCTTACAGGTGCTGAATAGAAAGGAGTAGTTTCTTCCCTCAACCTGCTGCCTGCAGTCCTACCAACGTAGCTCGGTGTACAGCTGAGCTTTGCTGTGAGTGTGCTGCTGACTCGTGCCCAGCTTGGTCACCAGCACCTTGAAGTTGTTTTCTGAAACACAGTTGTGCAGCCAGTTGCTCCACAGCCTGTACCACTCACATGCTTCTCCCAGCTCTGTATTTGTTTGCCTTTTCTGACCTTCATGATGTTTCTATCCATCTGTTTCTCCAGCCTGCCAAGATCCCTCTGGTTGGCAGGTCTAGACTTTGGCTTATCAACTGCTCATTAGAATTTGGTGAATTTATTGAGGTGGTTTGCATCCCACTGTCTTGGTTAATAATGGAGAATTTAATTTACTACTCTCTCCAAAATGCAAGTTGTGTTGCTGGCTGGCACTGCTGCATATTTTTTCCTTCTTCACTTCCATTTGCTGGATCACTTTGGCTCCTGAATTTCAAGGAAAGGAAAGAAGGTATGCAAAGCAGCAGCCAGGGAATATATGCCCTCTCCAGACTGTTGCCCTATGTAAAAGTCCTGTCCTGTCTCATATGTGACATGCTGAGGTCTCATCATCTCTCTAATGTAACACACTTGCATCTGCTTAGCAAACATCAGGGCTGAATTCATCATCCCCGCTACTTATTAGCAGAAAGCTGCTTTTGTGTATTTGCAGGCCATGTTTGGCCTGTAAAGAAGTGACTTCATTTAAGAATCACCCTTCTTTTAAGTAAACTGAAGAGATCACAGTTCTGTAATGCTATTGTTAAGAAAGATCAAGAGTGAACTATGGGGATGCCTTGACATCTGGTATAAAAATGTATTTTTCAATCATACATGTAGAGTGGTGAAGGAATCTTCATGTATCTTTACACCACCACATAGTCTGCTTTTGTGTTCAGAGAGTCTGACTGCTTCTGTTAATGTGATTGTTTCTTTATTCCTGAAGCTTTAGTTTGGCTTTTCTCTCTTGTCAGTGGAGACATATTCCCTGCAAGCCTGCACACTGCTGAAACATTAGAGACCAGCATGGAAGGGGCTTGTTCTTTTTAGCAGTTTTGACTCTGTAACTGTATTCTGACACTTGGTTTTGTTTTAGGCTGAAGATGCTGAGCCGTTTGTCAGGTTTAGCAAGTACTGTTTTACAAGAGCTGTCAGGGGAGGATGGAGATGCAGTTACTGAACCCTCTGCCGCTGTAAGTATAGTGTTATCTAAAGACTTTCAATTCTTATTGACAATTAGTTTGGGGAGGGTGAGTCGTCAGACTGCAATTAGAACTGCCTCCTGCTTCCTCCTTGCTGTCTAGACTGAACTGTCATTCCACTCTGCTTTTCCTGTATTCCTCACCTCTTAAGTTAACACTTTTGTGAGGCAGACCGTAACCTCTTCAGTTTCCACATCTCAAGGTAATCCTAGAAAACAAACTAAAATTATGGTGTCTCCATGAAATGCCTGCAGGGACCAGAGTGCAGCATTTAGGAATGGAGCTGAAGGTAGCGTTTGGATGCTCTGCTGCAGGCTGTTAATAGTTTTTCTTTCAGAGCACTTGTTTCACTGTTCCA
The DNA here is from genome assembly GCA_013400415.1 of Scytalopus superciliaris. Classification (NCBI taxonomy): domain Eukaryota; kingdom Metazoa; phylum Chordata; class Aves; order Passeriformes; family Rhinocryptidae; genus Scytalopus; species Scytalopus superciliaris. The sequence continues at coordinate 36,241 of VXBX01004182.1, read as the reverse complement.
GGTACAAGCTTTGGAGCCAGAAGCAGAAAGCATGGAGGAGCCACCTGAGGAGCTGTTGGAGCGCCTGGCCCAAACAGAAAAGCTGGTTGTTCAACTGAAGGATTTGATTCGAGAAAAGGATGCTCTGCTCCAGCAAAAAGAAACTATACTGAAGGTATCATTTTCTTCTCTGGTGACCAAGAGTAAAATGCTGCTTCAGCTTCCTTTGCAAGCTAGTCCCTGGTTTCTTTTGAACTCTGTACCCTGGGTTCTCTGTCACTTGAAAGGAAGTGCTGGGGTAGAAGCTACAGTTCTGTTCTGGGTAGTGTTTCAGAACAAATTTGTTTTGTGGATATGTTTTAAATAATGCTATTACTGGGGAGGCAGGGTTGGACAGAGAATGACAGACTGGCAAGTTGTATAACTTCTCAAAGTGGTGCTTCCTGGGTGACAGCAGGAGGCTGAGGTGCAGTCAGCTTATGTCCTTCTCTTACAGGAAGAGCGAGAGGCTGGAGATGCGAAGCTGATGAAACTTAAACTTCAGGCCAAAGCCAAACTGGCCGCTCTGAACAAACGCATTGAGGAGCTGACAGGGAAAGGATCACCACTGCCTACACAGACCTTATCAGAAGAGCAGGAACATCCCAAGGTCAGGAGAACAGGGCCACTTAAAAGATGGAGCTTCTATGGATAACCTGGTGCTGCTGATGTTTCAGGTCCCAGTGAGCCAGCAGGTCCTATTTGTCTTAGCAGGATGTTCATAGTTCCAGCAGGGGTGTCTGTGCCTGTGCTGTAGGAAACTGGTCTGTCCTGCTTCTTTGTACTGCAGATGTCCTTGGAGTGCTCAACTTGATCTCTTCAAGGGCATGGGCGAGTTTCCCTTTGCATAACTTTGCTTATCCATTGTAGCCAAGATCTCTCCTGCAGGAACCGTGTGTCTGTCTGAGCTGTGAGTTTTAAAGTGTTACCTGTCATGTGAGTATAGCAAAGGTTGGCTACAAGAACAAGGAGGTCATTAAAATTGAAAGGCAGTAACTTCAATATAAAAAAATAAATATGAATACATTTTCGAGCTGTATATCTTCCTAAGCCACCACAAAGTTTTACAGTTGACAAGCCATGATTGTGTAATGCTAGGTAAAAACTGAGGGGAACCAAGACATTAAAGAAGCTGTTAGCTACTAGCTAGAAACTCCCATTGGAGCTGGTAATTTTTGAAAACTTAATGTTCTGCTGGCCACATAGTTTTCTTTAAAAAGTTATTTATATTAAGGAACGGAAATGGGATAGAAGTCCAAACAGAATGCCAGACATCCAATGATGTTCATTAAAGGGGAGAAGATAAAGGTTATTTCAGCACTGAAAAATAAAAATATGAAAGTAAACATGAAAAGGTTAGTGTGAGAGGTGACTACTAATGAAGTGAAGATTAGTTCTATGACTTGTGATGACTGTTTTTGATTGAGAGCATCATAAAATCATAGAAATGTGCTGCTGTAATTCCTTTTGCAATACCATCTTAAGAATCTTTCTCAATGTAAAGCAGCATTTAGTTTTCATACATGGAGAACTGGAGGATCTTGAGGATTGACATAATATAAAAACAAAGCAAAATTTAACAAGTGCACCATCAAGCACTTGCGGTGTCCTGCAACTGCATACTGTGAGGCTATGAATCACATTTCCTGGCTGCAGAGGCCAGTGGAGGCTATTCATCTGTGTCACCTGGCATTGCTCTCCTGCTGCTGAGGCTCTTTTTTAGCTTATTGTGCAGCATGCATGTGTAACAGCGGTGTGCTGCTACATTACTTTGGGTAGACTTGCTGTTCAGGACTTGTGATTCAAATTCAAATTCACCAGTTGAAGAAGGTAAGATGAGAGAAAGCTTATCATCAGTTAATCTGTGTGATACAGATTTTATAAAGAGGCCTACCCTTTTTTATACAAGGTGGTTACTTTTCTAACTATTGTACTGGGCCTTGTGCAGAGTGTTGTCTTGTTCTGTTCACTTGGAATCAGGAAAGATAAATTCTAAGAGCAGCATAAGACTTTCTTTTCTTCTATTATGTTGGCAGCTACAGTGATGAGATACTCAAATATCTTGGTTGTTTAGTCAGCCAGTGTCAGAGAGGAAACATCATTTCATTCTGGAGTTGTATGAGGAAGGTGAGCACCAAGAAAGTGGAAGAACTGTTAAAGTGATAGTGCCGATGAATGGATGAGTATAAATTAGCCATTAGGAAAAATGGCCTTTTAATAAGAGGAATGAGGTCTTGAGACAGTCTCCAGTTGGCATGGTATGGATCAGTAATGGTGTTATTTCCTAAACACCCTGATTGAAATTGCATCTTCACCCTCTCATGTGAAGATGAAAAATTTAGATTAGGGTTGCACGTTGTGCTGACATATAGAATGTTATCAAAGGGCTGGGTTTTTTCCTATCCATAACATGGGCTCCATGAGAAGGCTGTATTTTAAATATCTAATTAGTACTAGTACTTCCTGGGCTTTTAACAGAGTACCTTATTTTGAAAAGAATGGAAATATCAGCTTATATCTTTCTATTAGATGGTCCTTGTATACAGAACAATTGAGGGTCGTCTTAAACTTTTACAGTGGGTAAACTATGTTCAGATGTAAGAGCTTGTACGTTTTGGAAAAACATCATATTTGAAAGCTTGAGCTGTGGGAACTTTGTGGCTATGCTACTGTCCTTAGTTGCGGCACTCTGTGTAATGGCCAGCATGCAAGGACTTTATAAGAAGCTTTTCCAAATTCGACCGTAAAAGTCAATCCTGAAAGCTAATTACAAGTAAGCAAACTAATCCACACATCGTGCCCCCTGGCAACTGCTCCGCCCCAGCATTATAAGTTATGTATATCCCTGGCTTCTTAGAGCTTCCTGCATTTCTGGTCTTTCTTTTTCTGTCCTGTTCTATTTCTAAACTTAAGTGCAATTGAAGCTTTCTTGTCTGTCTCTTCTACCTACTGCCAAAGACTGTCTCTGTAGGTGAAATGTCTTTTGAGGAACAGTAACCTCTTACGTATTCTTATTACACTGACTTACAAGTCCTTCTAAAAGCCTTCATAAATTTTTCAGAATGGCTTTAAGGATATAAATACTGCATAGAATCACTGTGTTATTGGTGGTCTTTGACTCAATACCTGGCAGAAGCAAAAGGGACAAGGTGCATTTTGTGGATATGCAGTATGAAATATACCCAGCACCGAGTTCTTGCAGCAGCTGGGAGTGCTGAGATGAGAATGTAGAGGGTGTTTGTCCTGCTCAGTGACAGGTGATGTGCTGAACCTGCCCTCACACAGGTGAGAAGCACAGCTGTGGGTTCAGTGACCCCACTCAGTTATGAAGCACAGCTGTGGTATCCTAGAATGTTTGTTTGCCTGTTTCTCATATGGAGGATATTCTTCTATATCTAATTTTAAAATGTTCTTATTTCTGGTATTAGAGAAATCTGTGATGTTAAAAAGCCCCACAAATCAAGGTAATCATACCATAAATTATGTATTATATTGTATTTAATCATCTAATCTACCTTAGTTTATATGGTAAGCAGTCACAGACAATCAGCTGTTCCAAGTGATTTGACACTTCCCAGTTAAAGGTACCTGGTGTGTATCTACACAGAAATAGGGAAGATAGTTACTTAACATAAGTCAACTTCATTTAAAGAAACAAAGAAAATGTAAAGTTAAGAAATGAAGCAATGTAGTAGAAATAAGTATTGGTTAGGAGGCAAGAGTGCAGTAGCATTCTAGTTTAGTGGAATTTTTTAATTAACTGACAAGTTTACTTTCTCCTGTTTCTCTTCTCCCCACTTCTTTCCTCTTACAATGTCAGAATGATGAAAACACAAGACAAGGGCACAGAGATGAAGTGGAAGTACTGAAAGAGCAGCTCAGGGAGCAAGAGGAGACTGTTCAGGACCTGAAGGAACAGCTGACTCTAGCCAAAGTGAATCTGAAAGATGCTGAAATCAAGTATGCAACACAGGTATGGAAGTTTTTTCTATTGATCAGTCTGTGTGTTTCCCACCCCACCACTTACACCAGTATGATAGAAGACAACAGTATTTACACAAGTGATCTTTAACTCCCTTAGCCACTATCTTGTCATTTTTGTTCAAATCATCCAGTCAATTTCCCTGCCTTTTGTTCCTTCTCTGGATATCCCACAAGTCTTTCCCAATCTCCAAATGCTCTTCACCTGCCCCCCGTAGTACATTCTCTAACCCCCAGGCCAGAACCACCCTAGTTACAAAAGGTGCTCCACAGCTAAGTGATGGGTTTCACCCTTGGGCAATGGGACTGGTGGCTCTCTGAGAAGGGAGAAATAGTCCCTGGCGGGGCCTGGGTGGGTTGTCCCTTCCTCTGAATTTGGGTTCTCTGCCTGCCTTTGTTGTTCTGCATTGGACTTTGCAGTAGCTGGGGCAGTGTTCTTCCAGCTGTCAGACTGTGTTCTGCTGTGGGTGGGCAGGGGAGCTGCTTATCATGAACTGTTAATAATACAGTTATTATACATTTTATTATTCTGCACATTTGTAGACAAAATTCTATGCTTTTTGCTTTCTGGGGTCTGAAGTATTATCAGTTGTTATACATATATTAGGAGGATGAAGATACCATTTGACCAAGGTGACATACAGGATTGTCAAGCTGAAAACCGCATCGCACACATAATATGCTGGTGCATGTTGAAAGCAAACCTGTGTGTCTGTCAGACTCATAACCTTGTTGACTTGTTTTTATTTTATGGCTTATTTTTTTCAGCTGAGTTCCCTGCAAGAAGTGATTCAGGAAAAAGAAGCTCTCCTGAAAGAGCAGGTGCACCAGCATCAAGCTGAATTGCTCAAGATGGTGGCCCAGTCGGATGTGGAAGTAGAGATGCAACAGGTATATTTGATATAGAAATCTTTTAATAGGAAGAAGAAGGAAAAATAATTTTACCAGAAGACATCCTGAGAGAGCAGTTGTCATTAAAGTAACTCAAAAGGGTTGAGAAGAGAGATTATTTGATTGTTTGGAGTTTTTTGGAATGCTAGTTTGGACCTTGAGTCCTAGCTTCAATCTGCTGGTTTGCTATCAGTTGAAAAGAAAGAACAGTTAAAAAAAAAGTATTAAATCATTGTGCTCCTGTTCCCTCTTTGTAAAGGACTGGTGAGCACTTCATACTGCACCAGGGCTCCAGAATTGGTGTCAACAAAGATGAACTGATTCAGGCTATAAAAGTAACTGTGTTATGAAAACCAGGTGTATGGATGAAACCAGGGAATCTACTTGTGTAGTGTGAGCCTCCCCAGTTCTGGGATAGCCTTTTCTCTATCATAGAGCCTGTGCACACTCCAGAGGAAGCTCGAGGAGCAGGAGGCAGCTCTGCTGGGACGAACTCAGGTGGTAGAACTGCTGCAGCAGGAGTTACACTCTGCTGAACAACAAAACCAGGTACCTGTGTGTGCTTTTTATTGCTTTGCTGTCACGTGTGTGTGGTGGACAGGGCCTTTGTCAGCAGCTTAGAGGTTACCAGATTAACTTGTTTCTGATGCCAGGTTTCCATCCTGAAATCTGCTAGGGCCTCCTTCAGGTCAGGTGTTAGAGCTGCAGTTCTGTGTGCACAGCTTGTCAATGGGGTGCTGCAGCTGCCATCTCTAGTGATTTGGGTTCTGGGCAGGTGGACAGAGACTGCATCTGTCCATACCCACACTGCTCACTGCACTTTCAAAGCCACCAAATACACAAACTTTTGCCAAGGGCAGAAGTGCCTAGCACAGTGCTGCTGTAGCCTCAGTGTTCCTGGACTGCAGTATCCAGGCCAGATCAGAGCAGAAACAGATATTCTTCAGTGTATCTTGTTTATCTGGTGACACAACTTCTGGAGTGGAATTGGCTCTCATTGTGCCATATTGGAGCATGAAGAGGATGAGATCAAGTCTGTGCATATATAACTATATATACCTGTCCTCCTTTAGAAGAGACTTACACTGGATCAGTGTCATGTTCATACCCGGTATACATACCAACTTGAAGCCAGGTGGCTGAAGCTTCTCTTCCTACCCATAACTTAAAAGGAGCTCCTCAGCAGACTCCTCCCAAAATTAGCTATACTGACTGTCTGCAGGTCCAGGATGAGGAGCTTTGACAAGAGGAGTTTGGGAAGTGTAAGGTCTGTTTCTGTTTCTTGGTCAACTTAAATCTCTGTCCAGTGTCGACCAGCCTTCTGAGATCTTTCTTAAAGCAGGGAGCACTGTGTGGACCACTCAGTTTGTTATCTCCAGGTTCATATTTCAGCATTCCCAGCATGTATATTTTATATACACACTTTTGTTCTTTTTTTTTTTAATTGAACTGTATAGTTGTTGAGTTCTTCCTCTTTTGGGAAGCTTGCTTTCTTCTAAAAGAGAATTCACAGCCACTGTTCTATTGCTTCTTTTTTCTGAATTTCCCTTCACTAAATCAAGAGTTTTCTTTACCAAAATGATAAGGAGTCGTTTCTCCCAGCATTGCTTTATTGCAGTTTGCAAATAGTAAGGCAGTTTCTTTCCAACAAATACTGGTTTCTGACATATTTGTTGCCTCTTTTCTGCTACTCAGATATTTTAAAAGGATTCAGTGGAAATCTTAAAATATAACTCAGGTACTTCGCTTTGTCAAGGTATTGAATTAGTTGAGAGATAAATCAATTTCTGTGTCACTTTACAGATGCTCCGAGATCAGTGCCAGAAGATGGAAGTGGATCTAAGCTCCATGAGGAATATGCTAGATGTGGAGAGACAAGAGTCTCAGGATCTCAGGGAGAAGATGGAGCTGGAAATAGCTGAGAGGAAGCTGTCTTCCCATCGCTTGCAGGAGGAGGTGCAGCGTCTCTTGGAACAGCTGGAGGAGGCAAGAAGAGCACAAGCTGAACTAGAGGTGAAGTATAAAGACCTGGAGCAGGAACACAGGCTGGAAGTGGAAGAGAAAAAGCAGCAGATCAGTTGTCTCATGGTGGCTGAGCAGGAGCTGCAACGTGGCCGCGCTGCCCTCGTGGCTGAGAATGACCAGCTGAAGCAGGACCTTGGCCAGCTCCTGGTGCTGTCTGCAGAACAGGGAGCCACAACAGCCAGAGCACAAGGTGAACAGGTTCTCAGGAGCCTGAGCATCACTGTGTTGCTTTCTCTTTGGTTTTGTTTTTATAAAGCTCACAGGAATGGCTTGGTATAACAATTCCTAATTGCACAGGGTCATAGGACTGGTGGTGCTGTCTCAAATCAATAGGGTCTGGTGCAATCCCACTGTTATGTCCTTGGCAGCTGCAAGAGGAGGAGCAGAAGAGTAGGGCAACAAATATGTTGCTTTCCATGGGTACTGTCCCAGCCTCTCATCTTTTGGGGCTTATGGATTTCCTCAGCCAGATGCATCTTTTAGTAGATTATGTTAACTTGCTGAATTTATTCCATCAACTTATGTAAGTCCTTTTTAGATGTGCCACATTCTTCAGAGTCTGAATTTCTACTGAAATTATAAGTAAAATAACCAAGAAAAGCAAACTGTACCATTTTCTCCATAGACCTATATTAAAACTAATAACATTGATCTTGCCTGAAGGTCTTATTTCAAATTTATTTTCTTCCAGCTCCTTTATGGCCCAAAACTGAAGCAATGACTAAGAGATAAGGGATCTCATAAACAATAGTGCATGTGTGTAACTTGGATGTAGTTCAGCAAAAAAGACAAGAACACACCTTAAGTTCCCTTTTTCTCCTCCATCAGATGAACTTGTACAGAAATATGAAGAATTTGTCTGCTGTCAGAATGAGCTGAAATCCCAGTCACAAGTGCAAGTCTCTGAACTGAAACAGCAGGTATGATATTTTCATATGATTCTCATGTTATTTACCCATATGTTGAGGAACTGAAATCAAATTAAATGTCTGGAATTCCTTTTTTTTATCATGTGTTACTCAAGAAAGGCTTTTCTTGGTTCTCTCAGCTGATGGGTAGACATGTTGTGACTAGGAAGCCTGAGAAGAAGTAGGAGTTAATTTGAGAAATATAAAAGTTACCAATTGATCTTTTTTTAAAACAAGTTAACCAAAAGATCAAAGACTGATGTATTTTTTTAAACTGTATTGAAATTTATCTTTCTCCCCTCATCCTGCGTTTAAACAGAATGAATCAACTTCACAGGAAAAAATAATAGATCAGGAAGATCAGAATGAGACTTCACTCCTACCCACAGAAAACTTAGAAACACAGAAGACTGAAGGTAGTATGATTACCTTACCTATTTTAATATTCTTAAAATATTTAAGAATTTTTCTAGAATTAGATGGTACAGCATAAGATTTAAGTGAAGTAGAAACTTCCCCCTTGTACAAAATGCTGACAGTCTGCAGGTGGTACTTCTGGGGGAGTTATTTTTGATAGCTTTTGCTGAAACAGTAAAGGGCCCCTACATATGCCACATAAGAAAAAACCCGGACAGTGAAATTGATTTTGAGTGTCTGGGTATGTAGACTGGTAGCAGCAATATCACCATTCTGTCAGAATTATACTGTAAAACAATGGATTCCCTCAAGTGTTTGCTTTAGGGTCTGGTGCACTGTTGCAGTAGACTGTCTTGATTTTTGCAGAAATAGATTGCTTTTTCTTCCTATCATTCAAAGATAAAACCTCTTTGTAAGAATCTTGGTGGGAGAATAATCACCAATGACCCAGATTCCTGCAGTCCTGGAACATCTCCTTTCTCTCTCTTTGTTCCATGATCTCAGTTATGTAGGTCTTTAACAGGCTTCAAGACATCATTTAGAATCATGGAATGGTTTGCATTGGAAGGAACTCATGAAGATCACCTAGTCCACCCCTCCTGCCCTGGGCAGGGACATCCTTCACTGGGTCATGGTGCTCAGAGCCCAGTCCAACTCGACCTTGAACATGTCCAATGATGGGGCAACTGACAGCTTCTCTGGGCAACCCAAAGAGAAGCAGCCCTCTTGAAATGCTGCAGTAAGGCCTCCCTGGAGCCTTCTCTTCTCCAGGCTGAACAACCCCAATTCTCTCAGCCTTTCTTCATGGGAGATATGTTCCAGCCCTCTGATCATTTTTGTGACTTCCTTTAGACTCAACCCAACAGATCCACATCTCTTGTGCTGAGCAACCCAGAACTGGGCACAGTGCTCTGGGTGGGGTCTCACAAGAGCAAAGAAGAGGGTGAGAATTGTGTCCCTTGACCTGCTGCCCACACCTCTTTTGCTGCAGCCCAGAATATGGTTGGCTTTCTGTGCTGCAGGCATACATTGCCAGTTCCTGTCCAGTTTTTAGTTCACCAGTATCCCAGAGTCCTTCTCTGCAGCCTGCCCTCAATCTATTCACCTCACAGTCTGTGCTGGTACTGGAGATTGTCCCAGCCCAGGTGTAGCACCTTGCACTTGGCTTTGTTAAGCCTTGCCCTGCACAAGGGTCACATGGCCCTACTCCTCAGGCTTGTCCAGGTCCCTGTGGATGTCATCCCATCTCTATAGCGAGGGAACTGCCCCACTCAGCTCAGTGTCACCCTGGTGTGCCAGGGGTGCCCTCCATCCTGCTGTCTATGTCACCAGCTGAGACACTAAATAGTACTGGTCCCAGTATGGACCTTAGTGGGACACTGCTTACTCCTGATTTCCACATGGACACTGAGCACGTGTTGACACAGAAATCCAGCTTTTATCGTGATACTATGCCCTGAGTTACAATTGAGTGTATCCAAAAGGCACCTGGAAAATTTTCATCAGCTTTCTTAAAAAGCAACTCCTTCCTCTGCTGAAAGGAATTTCACCTGAAAAATGCAGTGATTCAGAACTTCATTGTCATGTTACTTAAAAAATCTTTGCCAATGCATGTTTAGCTGCATATTTACTTCAAAACAAGCTTTTTTTATTGTAATTCTGTTTCCAGTGTGTTGAATGCTTGGTTACTGACATTTTTTTTCAGATTTTAAACATGGGAAGATGTAACTTCTTAAAAAAACCCCACCAAAATATTAAGTGAAACGTATAAAAAAATCATCATCTTTCAAGTAGGTTCTTAATACTTTGTCAGTCCTCTTCATCTTGTGATGACTTTCTAATTTGTTAGTCTTATTTAGTGTGGACTGCCTAAAACTGCCAACAGTACTCCATTCCTAACTCAAGGAGAGTGAAATAAGGATATATGTTTATATCATAATATGGAATGATAGTTACTTTGTAATTTGCAATTTCTGATCATTTTCAAGCAGACCTCAATGAATCATTTCAAATAACTTAACTGTCATTGTTTGAAATTTAAAGGTTCTTTAAATCCTTGCACAGTCTTCTAATTTCCATGGGCTTAGCAGTGCATTATACCAGAATATCTGTCGCTCTCTTTCCATACAAATGGAGTCCTTGAACTTTTCTTGAGGCAACTCTTTGAGTGACTGAAGGTCTCTCTTTGTGCTGCATCAGAGTGCATTTGGTTTATTTTTTTCTACTTTGTCTGTATGACAAGAATTGTTTTCTAAAAGGTGCTTAAAATAGCATGTTATTTTGGTGGTTTGCCTCTAAAAAAGAACAAACCACATTACCCAGTGACAGTTTTATATATCCACTACATAAGTGTTATTAATACCCATGTATCCTTTTTCTAAAGCTACTAGAAGAATATCATGTTACTGTCTAAAACAGTCTTAATTTTCAAAGAAGTTTTTTGTGTTTGAATGTTTCAGAAATACCACATTTGCAACTTGTTCTCCAGGAGCCTCAGCAGGAAGCTATGATTGTCACAGAAGATGCAGAACAGGTAATGATTAAGCAGCTGAAATAAGCTAAAACTAAAACAGGTCAAGGACTGGCTTAAAAACAGCTAAGCTGTCATGGCCCTTTTTATCAATCCTCTTTGGAAGGTTATTATTAACTGGATTAACGACAGAATACAAAAATAGCTGCCAAACACTTCTTGCACTGTATCATCACACTGGCTGTGTGGAATTCTTGTGTACTTCATCCACCCAATCCATATTTGTGCTATTTTCTCCCCCTTGTGAGTTAGTTCTTCAGCAAAACCATGGGCTAAACTGAGGCAGGTCTCTGGAAACACAATTCCAAAGGCTTAGCTGTTATTGTAGGATGCCTTTTAAACTAGCCCTGTCCCTTCCCACTGCCAGATGGGCATCTGGCAGAGACTGCCTGGGGGAAGCTGTGTGGTCATGGAGCAGGAGCATGGTGGACACTGCTCTTGTTCTCTTCCACTGTGGACAGCTGCAGGTACAGCTGCAGTCAGGCTGTTCTTGAGAAAAGCACAGGATTAGGGACCTGCTGCTTGGCTTTGCACTCAGCCAGGGGGAGGAGCATGACAGCCTCTGTGTCCCTATGCTAAGGATTTGCTGTGGAATGGGTTTTTAGCTTAGAGCAAGGTCTGGACTCTGTGCAGCCAACTCTTCTTGCAAGGGCAAAATACTCCAGAACTGGGGGCTGAAGATCATGTGACTGTTAGTGCCCTATAGTTACAGCAAATGTTAATTCTGAGCACTTTATTTTGTTTTCAGTCTTTCCATTGTCAGGTTGTGGTTTTTTACTTGCATTTTTTTTGGGATGGGAGGGACTAGGGGTTTTTTAGAGATCCTTTACTTAGTTCTGACTCGTCATTGCTTTGTTCTCTAGTTCAGACCATTTCCCACAGAAGTGGCACTAATGGTGCCAGTTGTTTGCTGTGGTGAAAGACAGGTGTTGGGAGCTGGCTAGAAATATCACTGTGCATTTTATATGTATGATTAACTTATAAATGGACTTTTCTGAATGAAGAAATTAGTAGATGAAGTCTTAGTTCTTGTATGGCTGTCAGCAGCAAACTAAGTTATTAGGCTTTATTAACATCTTTGGGCAAAAAGAGTCTGTGTCTGTGAAACAGCAAAATCTCATCTCCCTTTCCAGCCTGTCGAATTCTGTTCCATTTGGCAGAGAAGTGGTGGAGTTAAGAGACTTGTGGAGTGGTGGTTTGTCTGTGTGGTAGAGCCTGGTGTGACTTTCTTGGGAATATTCCTGCTTCTTTATGTGCTGGAGCAGTGAGGCAAACACTGAAATACATGAAAAGCACATGAAAATTTTAGTTTAGTTTAAAAGCCACGAAGAATTGATTTTTTTAAAACATTTTGTAACCTAAAGGGGTTGATACATCACTGCAACAGACTTTAAGAGCAGCTCTCTTTTAGTGGTTCCCCTCCAAACTGCTGAACAGCCTTTACAACATGGCATGTGGACTTACTGGGGGGCTGCTGATCCACACTTTCTGGGAAGTATTTGTGACTTATTTTTTTTTTGTAATCTGTTTTTGGGGTTGGGAGGAAACCTTAAAGTAGTTATTTGGAAAAAGCCAAGCACTTTGCGCCAGGTGCTTTGTCTAGTGCTTTCACTTTGGACTTGGACACAGATTGGAATATGGGCTTCTGTCCTGTTTATTTGCTGTGTTCAGTGGACAGATAGAATAGGGGACAAACCCTCCTTATTCAAAGTCAGGAAAATGTGGCTGGATAAGTACACTAGAGGGCTTGTGAGAATCACAGGAGAACTTAAACACTTCAGAGTCATACTACCTTGTAATCAAGAGAAAAAGGGGAAAAATGGAATAGGAAGTTGCCCTTATGGTCTGATCCTAAAGCCAGAGTCTTTCATGTGGCAACTTCAGAAACTGAAATGAGCAGAAGTGACCTGGGGAGTCACAGAATCACAGAATAATTTGGGTTGGAAGGGACCTCTGGACATCATCTAGTCCACCCCCCGCTGCCAAGGCAGAGTCCCCCTGTTCTTTTTACTGCAGAAGCCCTCAAGAGAGGGCATCCTTAAGCTACAAAATGTGGAAAGCAGATACTTCCAAAAGTGACCCTTAATGAGATTCAATGGAAAATTGATACTACTATTTTCTTTCAGGCAAGAACAGGTAGCTTTCCCAATGGAAGCAAGCAGCTTACTGAGGAAAGTTGTTCACCTGCAATTCTAGAGTATATTGCTGCAGAGAAACAGAAGGAACTGTCAGTTTTGCTGCTGGAACTGAAAGAAGCCCAAGAAGAAATAAACTTTCTGAAAAACCAGCTCAAAGGCTCCACCAGCCAAGCTTCTACAGGCAGTCAAACAGAAGATAACCAGCTGGAAGAGAATTCCCATATAGTGTGTCTGGGGAGGGAAGAGCAGAAGACTTCTGATACACAGAATGAGTTGGGCAGTAGCTCATTACAGAGAGAAACAGAAATGCAGCAAATTGGCTTGTTTCAGGAAAACAGACTCAGTCTCCAGGAAGAGCCCCAGGGGAGCCCTGACTCCTGCAGGGATGAGGTGGAGGCAACACAGGGAGTTTCTACAGCGGATCCAGAGCCAAGAGCCTCTCAGTCTCAGGAGGTGATAAAGTTACAAAACCAAATTACAGAACTGCAAATAATTCTGCAGAAATCAGAAGAATCCTTTAAGAAAGATCTAGGAGAAAAAAGTGCAGAAATAAATAGGCTAAACCAGTTGGCTGAGGAATACAGAAAAAAAATAGAGGATTCTAACAGTGTGTTTTGTGTTTTGTCTGAAGAACGAGATCAGCTCCTGTGTCAGGTGAAGGAACTTTCTACCATAACAGAACTGAAAGAGCAAGTGAAGCAACTTGAGGAAGATCTAGCTCTTTCAGAAAAGCAGAGACTGTCAGACAGTCAAAGCAGTCTTCTAAGAGAACAAATTGAAAGCCTTAAAAATGAATTTAAATCCAAGGATATAAAGATTGAAGCTTTGCAAAAAGACTTGGATGAAGCACAGCTGCAGCTCTCTGACCAGGACACACAGCTAAAGGATCTGAGAAGTCAGATTGAGATGAAGGAATGTGAAGTACTTGATCTAGAACAACTTTTGAGGAAGAACACAGCAGAGATGGCAGAGCTTTCCCGTGAGTTAGCCTCAAAGGGGCACGAAGCAGCAAGCCTAGAACAGCTTGTTGCTGAGCACACCAGGTCTATAGACAGCCTGCAACAAGCCTTGCTGGAGAAGGACCAGCAGATGATGGAGTTCAGTGTTAGAATGTCTGAGAAAATGGTTCTGCTGAATGAAGAGAAATTTTCTCTAGGAAATGAACTGAAGAGTCTTAAAGAGCAGACAAGTGTGTTATTAAAAGACCAAAACATAGGAGCAAAAGATACGTGTTTGAAATGTGGGGCATCTGAGCAGCAAAATGAGACAGAAGCAGTGAGTAAAAAAAGTGAAGAATTAGTAAATCAAGTTGAACTTCTGAGAAAAGAAAATGAGCAAGTAAAGCGGAAGCTGCAAGCAGCACTTGTGAACAGGAAGGAGCTTCTGAAGAAGGTCAGCAAGTTGGAGAATGAATTAGTACAACTGAGCAGAGACCAAGAATCAGAAACCTCAGTTGCTCAGGCAGCTGCAAGGGAAGAAAATATGAGAAGCATGATCAGCAGAGAAGTGAGTCTTGAAAACCAGTCCAGTGAGGAGTATCTAATTCAACTGCTTTCTGAAAAGGAATCAGAGTTGCAGAGCATCCGGAAAAACCTGCAGGATAAAGAAACTACTGAAGCACAACTGCAGGCAGTGATTGAAGAAATGAGGCAAAGCTTGCAAGGTAAGGCAAACCCTGTTTCAATTAAAGATGAAATCCTGAAGCATCAGGCAATTGCTGACAAAGTAACTGAAACCAATGAAAGCTCAGAAGATCATGAAGAAATTGAAAAACATAGCTCAGCAGCTGCAAATCTGGAAGAAAACCAAAAGTTTCTCCTAAAAGAAAGGATTTCAATTCTTGAACAAGAAAAAGAGCAACTTCAAAAAAAACTTCAGGAAGCCCTGGCATCTCGCAAAGACACTATAAAAAAGGCTCAAGAAAAAGACAGGCATCACAGAGAACAGCTGAAACAACAGAAAGATGATTACAACATCCTACAAGAGCAATTTGATCAGCAAAGCAGAGAGAAGGAGAGCATCCAAGCTCAGCTCAGACAGCTCCAAGAACAGAAAGGATCAGCAGAGGGTGTTCTTGTGAATCAAAGTGGATTGGATTCTTCATGCATGGAAGCAGAAAATATAACAAATAACAAGCTTGTACAAGTCACAGATGTTTCTGAGGATGAGTTTAAAAAACACCTTGAAAAATTGCAGAGGGAGAAAGAGGAACTGGAATGTAATGTCAGCCATATGCAAAGTGAACTTGCTTGCAAATCAGAACTAGTCTTTGATTTGCAACAGCACGTAGCACAGTTGTTTCTGGAGATAGAAGGGCTGAAGAGAACCTCTGATCAAGCTGAAGCTGAGGCAGCAAGTCTTCAGAAGAAATTGGAGGAGAATCAAGCAAAAATTTCCAAAGAGGCCAGTCTGGAAGACTTGAAAACCCTTGTGCACCAAAAGGATGAAGAAATGGAATTTCTTAACTTGCAGTTAAAAGAGAAAAGTGAAGCTCTCGATAAGGTGCAGGCACAGTTGCTGGAAAAAGAGGACTCAGTCAAAAGACTGTGTAGTCAGTTGGAAGCTCAGGCTCAGGTGCATGAGGAGCAAAGCAAGCAATTGCAAACAGAGTTGCTGGGAATTCAGGAGAAGCAAGGGAACAGTGAAGAAGCAGCTAAACAGAAGAATCAAATGCAGAGAAAGCTACAAGCTGCACTTATCTCTAGAAAAGAGGCACTAAAGGAGAGCAAATCTCTAAAAGAGGAGCTGGCTATTGCTAAAACTACTATTGACAATCTTTCTGTTAAGCTGACAAATATGGAAAGCCAAATATGTGTCCATGTTAAAGAAACAGATGCTTTAACAGAGAAGTTAGTGTGCCTCACTGAAGAGAGAGAAAAACTTACTGCAGAAGTTGATAAAGTACTTATCGAAAATCAGAATCTTGATGGATGCTGTAAAAACCTAACACTTACTCTGGATAGAGTTGTTCTAGAGAAGGAGAAGCTGGAGAAGGAGATGGAATCATTGAAATGCTCTCAAGCCACTATAAGTTCTGAGTGGCAGGAGAAATACAAGGAGCTTCAGGGAGAGTATGAAACTCTGTTGCAGTCCTATGAGAATGTGAGTAATGAGACCGAGCGGATTCAGCGTGTGTTGGAAACAGTTAGGCAGGAAAAGCAGGAGATTTTCATTAAGCTGAAAAGTGCTGAAGCAAAAAAGGAGGAAACAGATAAGCAGCTACAGGAAGCTGGACAGGAAATTGATGGAATGAAGGAGAAAATGAGGAAATTTGCAAAATCAAAGCAACAAAAAATCCTGGAACTAGAGGAGGAGAATGAGAAGCTTAGAGCAGAGATGCATTTGACAGATGGAGAGCTACCCAGGACTGGAGAGGTCTTTACAAACACTGGCCTGAAAGAAGACCTGGAGTGCTGTAGGAGAGAATACCAGACTCTTTCTTCACAGCTTGAGACAGTAATGGCTGAAAAGGAGTCTCTTAATCAAGAGATCACAGACTTAAAGTGTCTTTTGCAGTTAACAGAATCTAAACTGAAGGAAAGCAGAGAACTTGTAGACAGGTATGTTGCTCAGAAGACAACAGGGGAAGAAATAAATGAAGCAGTTGCCACACCACCACCAATGGAAAGGCCTGAAAATCAAGTGGACGTAACTTCTAAACAAGAGTTTCCTCCTGCAGAGCTGGAACAGGAGGCATTTGAAGGTGGCAGCCCTTCTGAGGATCCTGGCACCTACAGACAGCAAATCATCGAGCTCACCAAGCAAATCACAGAGCTGGAGGATAAGAGAAGGGCTTCAGAGCAACAGCTGGGTGACATCCACGGATGTGTAGAGACTTTAGCAGATGAGAAAAGGGCTTTAGAGTGCCAGATGGAAGAGAAAGTCCATGAAGTGAATGCTCTGCAGGCTACAGTAGAAGAGCTGGAGCAAATGGTCCAAAAAACCACAGATGACCTCATCAGGATGACAGAGCTGAAGGAAGCCCTAGCAGCTGAGAAGGATGACTTGGAAGAAAGGCTCATGAATCAGCTGGCAGAACTTAATGGAAGTATTGGAAACTATCAGCAAGATGCAACAGACTTCCAGATCAAAAATGATCAACTGAAACAGGAGCTTCAGAGTTTGCAGAGAATGATGCGTGAACTGGAGGAGGAGAAAAGTCAAATGGAAAAGGAGAAAAGCAAAGCAAGCTCAGAAAAGCAAAAGGAATTTGTAGAAAAGTCGAAGTGCGATTGGAGGGGAGAGACCAGCACACATATAAAGGAGCTTCAAGAACTGCTGAAACAGAAACAGCAGGAGATTAAGCAGCTGCAAAAGGACTGTATTAAAAGCCAGGAAAAGAGCAGTAGTTTAGAAAGAACTGTTAAAGCTCTGGAATTTCTGCAGAGCGAGACTCAGAAAGAGGTAGAAGTAGCCAAAGAGACTTCAGCTAAAGCAGTTGAAGACACCAAGAAAGCCCAGGCAGAGCTTGCTCACTGCAGAGTAGTGCTGGATGACACACAGAGCGAGGCAGCAAGGGTTCTGGCAGAGAGTGTCAAAGTGAAAGAAGAGTTGCAGGCAAACAAAGAGAATATTAAAATTCAAATGAAGAAAAAGGATGAGGACTTTGAGAGAAGGCTGGAACAGGAAAAAGACAAGCACTCAAAGGAAATCAAAAACATGGAAGAAAAGCTGGCAACTTTGCAGAGGGAGAAAGACCATATGGAAACAGTTCTCTGTGATCTGCAAGGCTCCTTGAAGACAAAGGATCAGGAAGCCAAGCAACTGGAAGGCAGTCTAAACAAAACACTAGCCCAGCTTGCAGCCTTCACGAGGAGCATGTCTTCCCTTCAGGATGACAGGGATAGAGTGATAGATGAATCAAAAACATGGGAGAAGAAATTCACTGAAACTATTCAGAAGAAGGAGGAAGAAATACGTTCAAAAGAGGAAACTTGTGTTGTGCTAAAGGACCAGATGAATCAGATGACCATACGTGTGGAAGAGCTTCAGACTCATATATCCAGGTAAAGAAGCTGTGTCAGGGAAAATTTAGGCTGGATATCAGGAATAGGCTACTATGTATTTGTTGTCTGCACAAGGACACGGGGAGATTAGCACCCTAAAATATTCCTTCTTCTCATCATTAGGGTACCTGTGTTAAATCTGTTCTCTGTGACAAGCAGTCACCATCTGAGCACTATCTAGAGTCTTTAATAATCTGATATTTGGAAGAGTTTCTTTTGCATGGAGTTGTTGCATTGAGAGGTCAAGAGAGTGTTGGGATACACATAATTCTGGTTCAATCCCAAAATAAATTTGGAGAGAAAGATAAAACAATGGAAACATACCAACATGTTTATCTGCGAATTTCCAAAATTCTAAACCAAACCACTCTTACATGAGTAAAATTCTCCTATAAAGTTTATATGCTGTATCTTTCCATGCTGGAACATGAAATGGACATCAAAGGTATGAAAACAGCACTTTCACTGGGGGGGGTGTTTTGTTTTTACTGTTACTTACAATGGATAAGGATTGTAATGAAAAGGAGGTGATAACATACAATGTTTAAGCACCTTCATTTTTTTCAGTACTGACACGAAAAACTTTAAAAAAATATGTTCCCCTGGCACCACTCCCTTCAGAGAGTAGTGCAGTCAGAACCTTAAAAGATGCCTTGAGTTGTAAATCAAGGGATATTTCCAGTTTGCTTTCTTAAAGTAAAACTAATTTTGTAGCTTTTCTAAATTAGTATAAAGCCAGTGTTGCTGTGCATTTGGATACTGAAATACTTTGTGGATTTTTGACCAACTTTATATTTTGTGTTTTCAGGCTGGAATGCAGCAAGAAAGACTTGGAGTCTGACTGCAGGAAGGAGATTCAGCAGCATCAGAAGACATGTGAAATGTTGCAGGAGGAAAAAAAAGAGCTTTTAACTCAACTTGAAGGGTCTCAGCAACTGTACAACAAGTCTCAGAATGAACAGCAGGAACTGGAGTCACAAATCAGCAGCCTGAGAGACCAGCTGGCTGACTTACAGAACTCCTTCACCAAATGTGAGCTGGCCAGGGAAGAGCTGGGGACTGTGGTCAAGCAACAAGAGACCAGTATCCAGAATTATAAATTCAGCTGTGAGCAGCTTGAAGCTGATCTGCAGGCTTCCAAGGACCTAACAAATAAGCTGCATGAAGAAACTAGTGCCAAAGATCAAAAGATCATTAGTTTGCTGTCTGCCAAAGAAGAAGCAGTGATGGCTGCTCTATCTGAATTACAGCAGCAACATTCTGAAGAGATCAAAGAGTTGGAGCGTAGGCTAATTAAGGAGGAAGAAGATAAAAAAGCCTTGGAAAATGAAAAGAACAAATTTCTTGACAAACTTGATCATCTCACTGAAAAGATGAAGATAAGCAGAGAAGAAAGTAAGCAGCAGAAGGCACAATTGGACTCCTTCACCAAGTCCATGTCATCTCTGCAGGATGACCGGGACCGCATCCTGAGGGACTACAAGCAGCTTGAGGAACGTCATCTTGCTGTAATCTTGGAAAAAGACCAGCTAATTCAAGAGGCTGCTGCTGAAAACAACAAGCTCAAGGAAGAAATGAGAAGTTTCCATAGCCGGGTGGATGACCTCAACTCTGAGAATGCCAAGCTGAATGCAGAGCTGGTGCGGTACAGAGAAGACCTGAACCAAGTGATTTCAATAAAGGACTCCCAACAGAAGCAACTTCTCAAAACACAGCTTCAGCAGATCCAGGCACTGGAAAACGAGAAAGCGACCATGGAAATGCAGCTGAAAGAGTCTAAGCATACTCAGGTTGATCTCAGGAAGTGCATGGAAGGCTTGAGAGAGGATAAAGTCAGTATGTCTCAGGAGATTGAAACCCTTAGGTCCTCTCTGTCCCGGGTGCAGAGTGAAATGGCAGCGTTACGTGAGGGGACTCCCATTGTGGAGTGTCAGGCAGAACTAAAGGCCCGAGAGGAAGAGGCTCAAGAACTGAGTCATAAGCTTTCTGTCTCCCAGAAAAGAATAACTGAACTTGAGGGGGAACTAGAATGTGTTCAAAGGGATGCAGCCAAGAGAGTGGGAGAGGCTGAGGACAGGCTTCGGAAGGAATTGAAACACCTGCATCATGATGCAGGGATAATGCGGAATGAAACAGAGACAGCAGAGGAGAGAGTAGCAGAGTTGGCACGGGACTTGATGGAAATGGAACAGAAATTGCTTGCAGTCACAGATGAAAACCAGGATCTCAAAGCTCAAATTCAGTCTTTTGGGAGGTCCATGAGCTCTCTTCAGGATAGCCGGGACCAGGCCAATGAAGAGCTTCACATTTTGAAGCAGAAATACTCTGCAGACTTAGAGGAACAAAAGAGTCTAGTGCAGAATCTTCAGAAACAGATGGCTCAGCTACAAGAGGAGCAACATTCCACTGCCAGGGACCGAGACAGAGTGAGGTCTGAGCTGATAGAACTGCAGAATGCCATTGAAGAAAGAGGTTCCTTGGCTCAGATTGAGAGACTTAATGACCAGCTCAGAGCCAAAGATGATGAGCTTCTCCGTTTGTCTTCAGAACTGGAAGGCTCTTCCAACCAAGTCAAATCTTTCTCCAAGGCTATGGCAAGTCTGCAGAATGAACGAGACCGTCTGCTGAATGAACTGGACAAAGCACGAAAGGTTGAAGAAGTGAAACAACAAGCAGAAGAGAGCACTTCCACCACTCCCTCAGAAGTCCAGAGTCTGAAGAAGGCTCTGTCCTCCTTGCAGAATGACAGAGACAGAGTAGTAAGTCCTCCTTCTCTCTTCCTGCTCTGACTTAAAGCACCATGGGAGGTTTGGATCTTCAGGTCTTAGAATTCAGCACAGTTAGATCTGGTAGTTGGGATGTAACACATAGAAATCACAGAGTAGTTGAGGTTGAAAGGGTCTTCTGTAGATCTTCTAGGCCAACCCCCCTGTGCAAACAAGGTCAGCTGGAATCAGTTGCCCTGGACAATGCCCAGTTGAATTTTGAATATCTCCACTGTGGATATTCCACAACTTCTCTGGCCAACCTGTTTTTTCATATTTCTGGAAATGATTTCCAGAATTAGTTGCTCCTGTACCTTTCCAGGGATGGAGATGAGGCTGACCAGACTGCAGTTCCCCAGTTTCTCCTTCTTGCCCTTCTAGTGGGTAGGGATGGCATTTCCTTTCTTTCCAGTCTTCATGACTTTTCAAAGGTAATGGAGTTGCCTCCCAATGACCTTAGCATTTGTGGGCGTGCTCCATCAGATCCCATGGATTTGATATGGGCCATCTATGTTATTTTCTCTGACATATGGAAGCTGTGATTTCATTGTGAACTTCACCGAGTGGTTTCTCTTGTTAACTTGGTTTAAAAAATGAAATAATGAAACTAAGGTCCCTGTTAAGGTGTTTAGTTCATACCTGTGTCAGTTCATGCATTTGATTTGCCTTAGATTTCTAAAAGAGACTAGAGCAAAGATTTGAGTCTCCTCCTCCACTTGGCAGCTGATTTTCAAGGCAGGTCCAAGACATTGTAGGTTCCTTTTGACATCCTTGCCTGCACACTGAATGTGTCTGTGTTTGTGTAGTTTCTGGCACAGTGCAACCCAGCAAATTTGAGTTCTCTTTGCTGGTCAGAAGACAGACTTTGACTGTCGCTTCCCACTGCCACTCCCCACTGCCACTCATTAAGTGCTTTCCTGTCTCCAGAGTCCGCCACGTCTTCTCATCCTCAGAAACCAATTGCAGTGATTCATGTGTAACAACAATTTATTTCTAATTCCAGCCTGGCTGCAATTGGAGAGCCTAAAGGGTTTTAGTTCATCGGTTCCCTGATTTACAGTAAATACCAACTTCAGGAGTTACGCTTAACCAGCTCCATCTGTCTCACTTTGCTTTCCTCTAATAAGAGAATTGATATTGTAGCCTGGAGTCTTTTTGTTAATGCATATCAGATTTTCATGAAAGGGCTCAAAACTCACTACTCTCATTAACAATAGAATTCTCTGAGGGTTTTTTTCCTGAGCAGTTTTTAGTACACTGCTGTACTTGCTGATTCAGTTTCTAGTTTTTCTATCATCTGAACGTGACCTGTTTTTTCCTCCAGATGCCACAGTGAGAAATGCTCTTAAATACTTCTGAGAAGTAAACCCAGCTGCTGGCTCAGCTGTCATGCACTGATGTCTCCCTTTAATTCCAGGTAAGAGAGCTGAAGAATCTGCAGCAGCAGTACATCCTGGTTGGGGTGGAAGCCGCTGAGAATTCTCGCCTAAAGTCACAACTGCAGGAGTGGCAGCAAGAGGCAGACAAACAGCTCCGTCTGCAGGAGCAGCTGAAGCAAGAAGGAGTTGTCTGCCAGCAGGAGCTCCAACAGCTCAGGTGAGTTTGTCTGTTTCACTCAAAGGGCAAAGAGAGTCCTGAGAGCCTCAGGCCCTGGGCTGTGCCAGGTGCCACTGCCTCACTCTGCCCAGGCCAGGACTGGGCACATGTTTCCCTCATCCAACGTCAGCCTCAGGATTACAGCCCAGCAGCTTGGAGGGCAATGCCTGTGTGAAATAGATCAATGACCTTTTAGTTTTTATTTCCTTCATCCAGTGGTGGTCAGTGTTATCTGTTGGCGAGGAAGCTTGCACTGTTTCTTCTATGGGAACTCATGTATATAATCACAGAACTCTCCATTCCAAGCTGCTGCTGAACACTCTTTATTATCCCACTGATACCATAGTTTAGAAAATACTCATTTTGTATGGCTGTCTAATCCTTTGTTTCACTTGCTCCATCTTCTTTTTTTTAAAAGAAGTGTGTCTTTCAAGTCTAGTAAAATTGTCTTCTCCAAATGGAGTAAAACTAGTCAGACAAATAGACTCTGTTGTAAAAACGGGGAAAAATCCTTTCAGGTGCCTCAGAGATCCATGTAAGAATACCTGAATGAAAGGGGTGGATTTTTTTTTTTGTGGAAAGATCTATGGCTTATCTTTGTCCAGTGATATAAAAACTTATAGTTCTCCTTTCCTTTCCCCCTGCATCCAGTGTAACCCTCAAGCTAAAACACTTCAGGTCTCATAAAGTTTAAGGCATCTTACAAATTTTGTCTCCTGACAAAAGAGCAGGAGATCGATTTCCTAAGTAGCTTTTACACTGTACATGAAGTGAAGACCTCAGCTTCGTGTGGTGGGATCAGTGGTGTACATGTGACTACACAGGGACAAGTGACATTGTCATGATTTGCTTGACTAAACTCTGTACAGCAAGATCAAAACAATGTCTGGAAGCACCAAAAGCTTGAGCATGGAACATACTGCAGGCTTGAGCCAAATACAGAAAACTTCTTGCTTTTAAGGTTCCTGTACTTAAGTGGGTTGGTTTGGTTTAGTTATAAAACTTCATTTCCAGCATGGGTTGTTGATAGAATCATCCTCAGCTCATCTTTAGCTGGGTACCTGGACATCATAAGGGATATTGGTCACCTCCTGGTAATTTCCCTTGTGTTGTGCTGTGCAGACAGGAGAAGACCACCTGGGAAAAGCAGAGCATCAGCATGAAGGAGCAGTACCTGATGGCCATAGCAGAGAAGGACAAGCAGCTGAGCCATTTACAAAGGATCACACAGGAAATGAGGCTGCCCTTCAGCAAGTCTCAAACTGTAGAGGAGCAGCACCAAACTAAGGTTGGTGGAAAGACACAGGTTCTTTACTGCATGGGGAATGTGAGGCTTGAAATTCAGCCAGAGGAGTGTGTGTTACCTGTATCCAGCTCCTATGGACTCAGTACTGGATGTGGTTGTGGGGCCTCCAAAGACAATATTGACAATCTAACTTGAATTATGAAAAGTTTTAGAAATTATGCCATCCCTTTATGTGCTCTTCCCTAAGTTTATTGTTCACAATATTTCAAGAAAGAGAGTAAAAGAGATAGGACTTCCCAGGCACCTTCAAAGCAGTAGAAACTTCCCAGGGGGGTGTTTCTGGTTGTTTCAGAACTGTTTCCTGCACTGTCTTTGAACATAAGATGTTCTGGTTTAGTTCTCATTTTAATGTCACATTACAATTTTTAAGTTTCCTGTTGAATTTTTCTTGCTGTTTTTACTTTAACAAGTATCTACAATCCTGGCTCAAGCCCAGAGAGGCTGAGGCTTGAACATTGCACCTTCCATCTTCTTCCCCCTGTGTAGAGTCCTAAAAGTGGAGTGGAATACGTTTGGTATTTTGCTTGCCTACAGAAGGCTGTATGCACAGTGCGTTGTGTTAGAGCCAGGACAGAACTCTCCTGCCCAAGTCTGTAATGTTCCAGTGGTTTGTGTCAGTGGAGGGGGGAGGAAATCTCACCTTATCCCTTTGGCACACCCATGCATACATGCCAGGGAAAAGCTAGAACAATGCTTGTGTGATGCTTTTCAGGAGGATTCTTCAGTGCTGGCCTTCTGGTCTTTGTTGAATGAAAGCAGTGTGAACATTGCTTTGGTTTTTTGTTTGTTTTTCTTTTTTCATTCATGTGTCCTTTTTTTACCTTCCTGTATTGTAAACAGCTTTAAGACAACTTTTGAGAAGGACCCATCATGTGTGCAAGTTCAATGATCTTTCCTAACTGGATTTTCAGATGGCTCCTGGGATACTTCTGTTTATTCCCCATTTGCTTTTTTGCCTGAGTAGATCAAGTTCCAGGTCTAGGAGTAATATTGGGTTTGACCTTGGAATACAGAACAGACAGGACTAACATAAGAGTACCTTCTCAAACGTGCAGTATGTTTTTCAGTGTTCTTTCCTTGGCAGGTTTCTCCAGAAGTCCTGAAAGGGGACTTTTCAAGCCTAGAAACAGAGATGAAACATCTCCAGACTCAGTTAAATGACAGCCTGAAAGAACTGCACCAAAAAGAGCTCAGAATTCAGCAGTTAAACAGCAAGGTACTGAACATATCCTATACTTCCTTGCAGTCAGGGATGAGGAATGTGGGGAGGCTGAAATAGGGCTCAGGGAGCAGGAATGAATATGTCCATGTTGGCATTCAATGAAGTAACACAAAATCAGAAATATGTCTCAAAAAAGCAGCGTTGGAACCACACTGATGCATTTGCTGTTGCTGAATGGGGCCTGCACAGCACTGGGGCCCGTTCTCCCTCTCCCACACTGCTCTCCCTCAGTGAGTAACTGAGCAGGCTCAGAGCATGGGAGAGGCCATGGCTGGGTCAGCTGTCCTGGATGGACCAGAGGGGTTATTCCAGACCCCATGCAGATCCCATCCAGCAGGGTCAATGACAGGGTCTGAATCAGCAGCTTTTCTGCCACTGAATTTTAGTGCCCTTTCTCCCAAGAGACCAAAGGGAGAAAGAAGAAGGGAAGAGGACAGGGTAGAAAAGAAAGAGAGGAGAGGGAGTAGAGAACACAGATGGAGGAGACAGTGGAGGAAGGAAACTGAGGTGGGGGAGAGGAAGACTAGACAAAGGGATCTGAGAGTGAGACCAAGTTGTTTCCATATTCCTTGTCTATCGTTGGAAGCATTTTCTATCATCCTGCTTTCTGGGCTGCTGAAGGAAGTCCCTCTTTGGGAAGACAATCTCGTCATCTTCACTGCTGCCTGCCTGCTTGAAGCAGTTCCTGTGTCTCAGTGCAGAATCACAATTAGTCAATATCCACACTGAAATGGAAGACTTGGAATTTATTAATCCTCAGAAAAATAGTTGCTTTCAAGGAGAAAGTGAGAATATAAAATCATAATTTATTGATGATATTTCTAAAATGTTTAGATGAATCTCAGCACTTTATGTTGTTCTGGACATGTAGTGTTCTGTACATCATGATGATGTTTCAGGACTCCTGTTCTGGAAACCTTGGTCACAAGCTACTCTTGGACATTGTCACTGGTCTTTGGACCTTCATGATGGGCAGTGTGGCGGTTCCATGTTCTCAATAGAATTCTTACCCTCAGTTACACAGGGAACAATTTTGCTTTCACAAGGCTGAGTTCTTTACTTGGCATTTGTCTTCTCTTCTTAGCTGTCTCAGGTCTTTGAGGAGAAAAACGCCCTCTCCCTCCAGCTGCGCGGGAGCAGCCGGAGCATCTGTGAGAGCCACCAGCACTACAGTGAGGTTCTGAACCGCTGCCTGGTACTCGAGAGGCAGCTCCAGGAGCTGCAGGCTGCAGACAAGGGCATGGTAAGGGGGGTTGGGCTAGGTTCATGGCAGGGAAATGCCTTCTGCAGTTGGCTCTGCTAACTGCAGCATTGTAGCTTCTGTCTGTCTGTGTCACGCTGTGCAGTCGGTAGTAGACACTCCTGCCTTCTTTCAGGAGCTGTTCGCAACAGACGCTGCTCCAGGAGCACCCCAAGAAAAGAACGAGCAGCAGAGAGGCAGTTACACACCTGAACTACAGGAGCTGCAGCTTAGGTAAAGAAAGTCTGAGAAAATAGGGGTGGGAATGTTGGTCCTGATGAAGGTCAGGGCTAGTGATGAGCCTATTGCTGTTACTCTGTATCACTGTGTTGGGAAAACTCAGTCGCACAGTAGGATCTTATGAACTTGGAGGAACTCTGTGTGCACTTGGCAGATGTCATTAGTTTTCTCCTTGGCTAGAGCTTCAAAAAACATAGTGACAACATGCAGAAGCAATGCCAGCCAAACTAGGATCTGGTGGGCTGCATCCTCAGTAGCTGCTGAAGTGTATCAAGAATCCTGGTCTCATGGCTGTAGCCTGAGAGTGTCTGGAATTGAGACCTAGCCCATGATTCCTTGTAGCCTTCTGGAGCTAAGATCTAGCACATGATTCCTCATACCCTTTCAAAATAATTTTCAGAAGTCAGGGCCATGGATGACAGAACCAAGGAACTCCTTGCTGATGTGAAATAGAAACTTCAAGAGATTTATCATCTCTCAGGCTTTTCAAGTAATTTAGATGTATTAAAGACAACTAAGTCTTTTGTGTGAGGTGTGAGGTAATTTGAGTCTGTTCACATCGGTGAATACAACAGAAACAGAATAGTCCACAAATTAGGTCTTTTTTGGCATATGTTTGGTTATTTTCTGCCAGGTTGTCTGAAACAGAACATTTACATAGCAGCACAAAGCAGGATCTGAGGTATTTGGAGGAGCAGCTGGAGGAGGAACGGGACCGTCGTCTTGCTGCAGAGGAGGCACTTTTTACGGCGCAGGATCAGATCAGGAGGTGAGGCAGCTTGAGCAAACGTGCTGTCACCATGGAAGTGTGGCAGTTCCAGCTCTGTTCTTCATCTGCACTTCATCACATCCTTCTGTTGAATGGTGGCATAGAAACAACAGTGCTGAACAGATGCCCTGATTGTTAGCAGAGGAAAGGAGGCTGACGTGGCCTTGATGCTGGGATTAGGATGCAGTGAGTGGCAGGTTCAAAATGCTTGTTTCTCCTCATTGACTGTGGAGGTGGGTTTTATCATATGACCTGACCGGTGCCTGTAGGCACTTGTGCAGTACATTTCCTCATCATTCAAATAAGCCTCATTAGTGGAGTCTTTTACAAGAAAAAATGGCTTGCTTTCTGGCAGACTTGCTGATTCAGCCAAAAAAATAGTGATCTGTATGAAGAAATTCTGGACGTAGTTCCCTGGTACTTGCTACACAACTTGGACAACTGTAGCTCCTTCTGGCATTGAAGTCTGTGAAAGCCTCCTGCAGCTGATCTCACTAATGAATGGTAGCCCCAGGATGTGCCTGTGCTGCCTCTGTCACTAGCAAATACATATCAGGAACCAGCACTATTGTGACCACAGTTGGCTTCCAAAATAATTTCACAGAATTTAAACCACACAGTTGTATCATCTGCCCTGGCTCCTTTCAAGTCACACTGTGAAATTTCACTTGAAAGGAAGGACTCCTGCTGGCTCCGTCGCCCAGTCCTTTTTGCTCAATGTGAGCTCAGGAGGCACCAAGGCACCACAGCTGTACCAGTGGAACCAGCTCTTGTCCAGTGAGGCCAGGGCTTGCCTGCAGGGGTTGATTCCTTTCTGGAGAAATACCCCGTCTCTTAAGCTTGATTACAGTCTTGGTTTGGGGCATCCTAAGAAACTGAATTTAATTTCCTCTTTGTTGTGGCAGGTTGCAGTCAAGTGAGTGGGCATCTTCCTTAAGTGCAAGCATTGATATGACTCCAGGTCATGAACAGTCCTTGCTGATCGACTCCGTGGATCATAATACCAGCAGAGTAAGAACTAACCCTAACATTCAGAGCTGTCAATTATGTAAACCCTGACTAATCCAAGAAACTGTGAACCTGCAGTAGCTTAATCCCTCTGTAGGCACACACAAAGCTGTCGGGGGGCTGTGTAGGTTTCTGCTCTTGCCTTGCTCTCTCTTCCATGCTGGAGACAGAATTGGATAGGACTGGATCATGGAAAACCTGCAGAGAGCAGAGGAAGGGGAATATTTCATGAGGATTGCCCTAGAGGTAGTATCTGACAGGGAAATTACTTTGGGAAGGTTTGTCTAGCTTAAACAAACTTATCTTCATGTTCTGGAGAGCTCTGGGTGAAGGCAGGTGGGGACAAAACCATTCCTTGTACTGACTGGTCTCTCTTGACTCTTTCAGACTCGGAATACCCTTGGACTACGACGCCTGTTACGGTCTCTCTTCCGTTCCCGGACCCACTTGCCTCTGCTAGTGGCCATATATCTGCTTGCTGTCCATGTCCTGCTTTTCCTGTGCTTTACAGGCCACCTGTGAGCAGGAGTGACAGCCTTTTATAGAGCCCCGGCCTCATTTTCACCAAGGGCCTGCATTCCCCGTCAAAGGGCAGCACTTCTCCTGGCTGCCTTCTTTCCCAAACCAGGCCTGGAGCAGCAGCTGCACCCAGTACTGAGTGCTGCTGTCAGAGTCAGTGCTGGTGCTGGAAACTGCTCCCAGGACATTTGCCATTCCCTTGGTGTCTCTACCCTGAGCCAGGATCATGCTGTAAACTTCAAGGACAGCATCTGCTTCTGTACCTGGAAGTAGAACCACTCATTTTAGATAGTATTGTGCTGTGGTAGGAGTAAGAAGAATATTCTTGAGTTGCTGCAGTACATTAACACTTCTGGAACTACGGAATCTTCCCCCTCTTAGGCTGAATCCGTGGGTGGGGCTGGAAAAACCACATGGATGGATATAAGACAAAGAATTATCTTCCCTTTCTTCTATCCCTTAGATTTGCTCTATGGCTCAGTGCTGCCTGAAATGCTTATCCTAAGGAAATTGTGGGCACTTTAAGGAACATGAATCTTAAAATTGTGTTTCCTGCTTAGTTGCATCTTCAGTTGAGGAAAGGCCAAAATTAGTGTATCTGGCCCTTCTGAGCATTCCATTTAAAAACAGTCATGTCTGCCCTGCCAAGCCTGTTAAATAATGCCAGTAATTTAGTTATTTTAAAGGAATGGGAAGCAAGAAACTTTTTAGCTCTTAAGTTAAAAACCTTGCTATTTATAGCATTTGTGCGCCTCTCACAATAGAAGGTGCTGGGTTACCTCCAGAAACAAGAGCAGCCCTGCTGCTCCTGCATTCTCATCCACTGACCACTAATCTCGAGCCTTGAACCTGCACAGGCTGTGTTGAAGAGGTCCATGATGTGCTGCATGGGCCCAAAGCAAAGGCAGAACCTCCAAAAATAAAGTGTCTACCCTATGTTGAGGAAGGGACCAGAGTTCTGAAACCTTCTGGTACAGATGGCTGGTGCTGATCATTGAGCTTGTTTGGCCTCAAAGCAAACGATACAAATGGACTGGATCTTTTAGGATATATTCTAAAGACCTCCCAAATTTGAGACTGCCCTCTTCCAAAAGCAAAACGTCAAATGCAAAGGAAGTTCCAGTCATGTTCCCTGTCGGAGACCGAGTGGTCATTCCATTCAGAGTTCTGGCTAGGAGGGTTGTATCTGCCTCTTAGTAGAGCATTAATAGTCACATTTTCCCATGGGAAAGAGGTAGTTCTTTTGATATTGCTGGTAAACTAAGCTGCTTTATCCAGTGTGCAAAGCCTGTTTGAGGATGGATGGATTTTATCAGTAGCTAAACCAGCTGGATCTCTGGCAGGTCCAGAGCACTGGCACTGCATATCCACTTGTGCACTGCCCATAATTATTGGTGTGGACTTCCTCCAACTACATAAAATTCAGTGACCAAACACTTTGCCTATAGTTTCCTGGGACATAAACTCCTGTATATATAATAAAGTTTATTTTTCAGATGGAATTTGTCTAATGTTGTCATGTGACTGTCAAAGGTCTCTCAAGGGTGTAGTGCTGCTGTATCACACCTTGCAGAGGACACGGGACTGCAGGTCCCTTTGGTGTGTGCTGCCTTGTGTGATGGTTGCAGAAGCTTTGTTTCTTCATATGATGTGAACACCTACGGGATGCCTTTTTCCCCATCTTGCCTGTTTCTCAGCTTTTTTCAGCTAACAGAAGAAGGAAATAGCGCTTGAATAGGCAATGTCCTATGGCAGGGTGGTGGGGTGGAACTAATAATTTCAAGGTCCCTTTCAACCTGAACCATTTCATGAATAGTGAAAGCAATTCCAGTAAAATAAGATTTGCTTGGGTATGATGGGTTGTTTCTTGTAGGCCTTCCTTGGTAACCAGGGTCAAAATCTAGGAAGTATTCCATCCCATCTCTTTACGTAATCAGGTGTATATAAGCCGAAGGGGGAGGTGTTCTTTCTCTTTTGCTCCCTTTTCCTTCACGGGCTAGCACGCTGACAGGCTCTTGGTGTTTACGCCTGGCTTATCTGTGTTAAGCGAGGTCTGTTCCAAGGGCTGTTTGCCTGGGCTGACGGTGAAGGTTAAGAATCTGCTTTTCCTAAGGAAAGTAGTGAGTTTACTATTGTATTTGTTACTTACTGAGTTAATTTNCCAACCCAAACTTTCACATCTTATAATTTGGTGGCCCTTAAGGGGAGCTTGTTTTGATCAGTTTGGTTTGTTTTGGTACATTGTCTGGGAAGGTGGCCAGAGGTGATTTGTTTGGTAAACACCAGTCATTGTTTGGGAACGTTACTGGGAAAGTCTCCAAAAACCAGTTTGTTTATATAAACACCTGTTTTGTTTAGGAACAAAGAGAACAAATATAAACAATGTCCCTTTTACTAATTCTTTTCTCAATTCTAACCATTTTTGTACCTGGTGCCAATCATTCTGATTTGGGCAGAGAGAGTTGGAGTGACTTCTTCAAACAATTCTCTTTCCTTGCTATTGACATCAAAGGTCTGGTAAGGCAAATCTTTGGGGATAAACTTTGGATCAACTCTTTTTAGTACTCTTATGTACTAACAATTCTCTTAGTAGTGAAAGCCATGGGTGTGCTATTTGAAACTGGGAAGAGAGTGTTTTATGGCTCTCCTTGTTCTAAGGAAAGTCAAACCCCAGAAAGTCAAACCTTGGAAGAATTCACTGGAAATTTGGAAAGGTCCTTGGAAAGGCCAGTCTCTGGGTGGCAAGGAGTATGGGAAAATTTTGGTAAATTGGTAGGCCGTGTGGCACCTCCCAGTTACTGGGATTTCACACCAGAACAAGTGTTTAATCCTGATGAGATGACCCACCATCTGTTAGAAGGGTGTTTTCTATATGAAGATCCAAATAGGCGATCCTTTACTTTGAACTGGGGCCTGGCTAGTGCTTATCGAATTGCAGTAGACCATTTTCAAAAGGTTATGGCTGAGACAGCAACACAAATCACACCTCCAGTGACTCAAACTAAACCATCAGTGACTTCATCTACATCACCATCAGCACCTGAAACCGCACCATTTGGTTTACTTTTCCATGTTTGCCTGAACACTGCACCCAGTTAGTGTTGTGCAACCCCAGGACAGACAGGAGTTGGCAACAGCGAGCTGGAATATGCTACCAACTCAGATGGGAGAGTTAAACTGTCCCCTTCCAACTTTCTGTGCCAAAAGACAGGTACCCTTGTTCACAGTCACCACTACAGTCCCCCACCACTGCTGGAACAAAAGCCAGTGCTGAGGTGTTGTAGGGCTGTAGGTAATGTTTCTATTGTATTTTAACAGGAGCAAGGATTATAAGCAAAGTATGTTTCCTTAAAGCCCCTGCAGGTTTTCCTGAACTGAAGAAAGACATGATTCCGCTGGATCAGAGACCTTTTTATTGTTTTGTACCTGCAGATGAAACATTTGCAGCTTATATTAAACACAGAAATAAAACAAAACCTCAGAAGGAACTCCTGGTCTGACAATCATAGTCTGACTGAACAGTTTTGTGGTTTGACCTGATGAAAGATTGGGGCTTTTACCTGATGTTTCCTGTGTCAAACATTTCAACATTTTGTTTCTTCTCTGGTGGACCTCTCCTGCCTTGGTTTTGATCTATCTGCAATAAAGCCTGAGAAGGAGGTTGAGCAGCAGAGCTGTTCTGCCATCCCTGGGACACAGGCCAATTCAGCCCCACCACTGGGGATGGTCCAGGGTCTGGTTTTGTGCCAGGAGGAAGGTGGTGTCACCCGATAGGGAGGAGTGGCTGCAGGTTACTGCCTGGAGCTGTAAGGGGAACCCTCCTGACCCTCAGCTCCTGTTAAAGCACAGGTGTGAGGCTCTGGGAATGGCAGACAAAGCACACGATGAGATAGAAGAGGAGGAACCTCTGCAGGTACCCTCACCAAAGTCATATCAACCTATCTCTTACAACAAGAGCTGCATTAAGGGCTGGGGCTGAGGAGAAACAACAGAGAGGGGCAGTCACAGTTGCTCCTGAGCAGAACGGAGGCTCCCGTGTGCAGACTGGACCCTCATTTTAGGGGAGTTTGCTGCCTCCCTGGGGCCTGAATCAGGGCTGTCACCAGATGACTGACTGAGCTCAGTACAGCCTTTGGACTGTGTTCACTCTGGTTCTTTCATGTGGGTACTGGTGATGTTGCAACAAGAAGCCCAAGGTTGATCAAAGGAGTTCTCGGGGCACTGAGAGGAACAGGAAAACATTCAGGGGTACAGTTAGTGTTTTCCTCAATCCTCCCAGCAATGGGGAGAGATACTGGAAGAAACAGGCATATGAAGACATGAATACTGGCTCCAGGATTGATGCCAGTATAAAACTTTGTTTTTATAACCATGTGAGTCTTCTTTAGAACACAAGGTGTGCTGGGACCCGATGGGAACCCCTGTGCCAATGGGGAAGCACTGGGTGTGCACCGTGTTGGCATCTCAGAGCAGAGGCAGCAAGGGAAGGAACTGCAGCACTGGGGCAGGTTTGGGGAGTCATGACTTGAGCAGAGCTGGGGGCTGGGACACAGGAAGTGAAAAGAACTGAAGTTAAAACAGGAACTCGGAGCAGACACAGGCCCAAAGCTGTTGCAGGCAGCAGGTGCCTGAGAAAAGAGCAGCAAGTTTGCCAGCAGGAGCCTTTAAAGGTAAGAAAGCTTGAGTGGATTTTGGGAGTAGAAAATGAGAAATGACTACCAAAAAAGTGGAGTTTGGTGGGCAAAGAGAAGTCCTTCCTAACCTAGCAGGTTTGAGTGGACTATGCTCGGCATTTGCTTCTCACACTGTTGTCCTGTCATCGTTGTTGCTCTTGTGTCTGAGCCTCTAAAGAACCACATTTCCAAATCTGCCAGCATGACTGTGCTGTGTAGTAGCCCTATTTTTGTGCTATAGTATATGTTTTCACAGGGGAAAATGGGACAAAGTAAGGGGGTGAGGTGCTACTCTGGCTGATACTACTGTACCAAGTGTCTGGAGCTTCATAGTCTAATTACAATCTGTGGTTTGCCATGGTTCCCACCATGCAGGGCACATGGCTTTGGAGAAGCAGTGGTCAAGAACCGTTTACAGCAGCATTTAAAACCCCTGAACCACCTGATTTGAGCTCAAATCAGCTGCCCTGATGAAAAGCAATCCGCTAGCTAGTTATTGCTGCTGATTTATCCTTTACAAAAATGAGCAACAAACTTCAAAAATCTTTGATGTGAGAAGAAAGGTGTTGTTAGATTGTGCTGTGTCACACATGTGAGCCTGCCTGCTTTCCCTGCTTCTGGTTGCAATTAGCTATATTCAGTTTGGCACGGGATTGCTGTGAGTGGGGAATGGCACGGACCTGCTGTGGTCCTGAGGCACCTGGAGAAGGCCTAAAACCAACCCCTCCACTGTAAATCTGCCTTGGCCCTACATCCTCTCCCTTATCTGACTACCTGGCTTTTGCTTAACAAAAGAAAGACTCATCCCTGCTGGTTTAGTTTCTGTTCCATTTGCTCCCTGACCTTAAAGTGCTGGAAAAGGACAGCTTGAAACTAAGCAGTGCCCTGCAGTCAACTGGAAAGTTATTCACTTAAACAGCTTTTGATGTGGTGCAGCTAATTACTTAGCATAAACAGAGGATGACTTAATTACAAACATTTGGCTCACACACAGGGCGAGTGCCCCGAGCACTGAGGGCTTCTGAGGCTCTCACGTGGCCTTTGGAGTGAGGGGTTAGTACCCCATGGTAAAAATTGCTCTTAACTGAGGATTCAGCACACAGGTCTCGTCACAGAATGCCTGCACACTCTGTTCCACCTCTCTCCCTGCCTCAGGGAAAAACTTCTTTGGGCAACGCTGAGAACAATTTGGGGCTCCTCAACACTGCAGGCAGTAAAGGGCTGGGATATGAGAGCTCTGTTGAGAGTGCTCTGGGGTGGAGGCAACTTACACCATCTTCCCTCTCTCTCGTTTTGTGAAAACTCTGTTGTTTGGGAGAGGCTTTTTCATCATCTTTTTTCACGATCAGCTTGAAAATGAAATGCAGGAGTTTTAGATTTCACATTAGTTTTAACTTCCTCTTCCTGGGCCCATCACTTCCTCCAGGCCTGTGGGAGCTGTTCCACCACGGCCTCAGCCTGTCCAGCCCTGCACTCTCAGGGCTTTTTTAGCCACGATTCCCATTTTCTCCAGATGACACACACAAACACCGTACGGCACCAGCCCTGTCACACCAGTGTCCAGTCTTGCCCTGACCCTTTTCTCGGTGACTGGGCAGGGATTAAAAGGTTAGACAACAGCAAAGAGGGTTGAAGAGTCGACCTCGGGTTCAGCAGCACATAAGAGCACACAGCAGTGGTGTGGCTGTGCTAATGGGGGGATTAATGCGGGAAACAGCCTCCCACAACATGGAAAATTAAAGTCTGTTGGAAAAGCAGAAATCTGGTAGTTGGATGCCAGCACTCACTTACATCACAATAAGGTGTGTTTTTACTGCTGAGTCAGGGTACCTGAAGGCTGTACACCTATAATCCCTGCATGTTTTTGTGTAAAAGATGCTGTGGGCCAGGAGTGGCAGCTGCTTTGGGGTGCCCTGCACTGTATGAGGGGCAGATGTACAAGGGCAGGTGGCCTGCAAGAGCCTCTCCCAGCCCAGGTTCTGCTGTGCTGTCCATGAGCTGGCTGTCCTCACGTGCTGGCCCTGGCTGACACCCGGGTGACACCGTGTCCTCACTGTGCAGATGTGGAAAGCGGTTGTGGGACACGACGTGTCAGTGAAGGTGGAGACTCAGGGAGATGACTGGGACACGGACCCTGATTTTGTGGTGAGTGTCTGGTGCTGTAACTGTTATACTGGTGTAATGGTTCCTGGCCCTGGGCACTTGCTGCTTGGCTGGACTGGGGCTCAGGGCTCAGCATGAGGCACTGCTGGCTGGGGAGGAGCAGCCAAGTCCCACCAGCCCCTCGCAGGTACCATCAGGAACTTGTCTGAGCCACTCCTGCCCCATCTCCATGTTTAGTCTCCAGAACTTCCTACATCAGTGCACCCCCGGTGTCTGACCACAAGTAATGGCACTTGAGGAGTACAGAATATCAGGTTTTTTTAAACCTGCTCCTTGGTAACTTCCTGCGTCCTACCCACAACGTATGTTACAAGACATAGTGAACACTTACATTTTCTCTGTCCCACACTGTTTGTAGTTATACAGGATCCAGCATTTCCCTCATTTGTCTTTTTTTCCAGATGGGAAATCCTACTGTACTTAGTCACCTTGTGCAGGTGCAGCTCTGTGCCCCTCATACTCTTGTTTTCTGTCTAGTCCGACTCTGGGTGAGCTGGTGAGAGAGCAGAAGGGCTCCGTCAGGGAACTCCCTGCAGTCATACAGAGTCACGGTTTTCATTTTCCTTTGGGTTCTCAATTCCTTTCCTAATAAGTCTCTCTCGTTACACAAGAGTCCTGTGTTTTTGAGGTTCAGTCTTGCCTGGTTACTTCCAGTTAGAAAGCCTAGTTTGGGACAGAAAAACAAATGCCTTCCTCAAAGTTTCAAAATATTAATGTTTTAGGGAAAATCTATGCTGTCCAATTTTTTCACTTGTTTCTTCATTTTGTCTATTTGTGGAAGCATTCAAACTAAGCCTGAACAGAATGAGACTTTATATATATATAT
>VXBX01004181.1:44212-62922 GCA_013400415.1 Scytalopus superciliaris | reverse complement strand
TAAATACATGTAGAAAGGGAATTGATCTACAGTCTCTCTAATCAATAGCTAGCATACCTGCACTGACATTCTGGACATTGCTGTATGTCAGGAGAAAACTTGAGTTGTGATCTAAGTGGATTAATATGAGTAGGAGTTACTTTTCAATTTTGCTTACCTGTTTTTATACTTCTTAGTACCTGTATTTGTGCACTTAGTTTCAATAAATGCACTTTCATTTCAGCTCAACCTTGCTTGTACAAGCAGTTTTGTCAGTTAACTAGCAAAAACCAAGACATTCCACAGGTATTTTTTGGAGCTTCCAAGCAAAAGCATCTGCTTTCCTTTACAAGTACATACCTTTTCTGTTTCATTAATCAGCTGAGTTTTTCCTAAGAAAATAATCTTTCCCTCAAACTGTATCATTCCCTCTTCTCTTTGGACTCTGAAAAATACCAGCAATACATTGCCCTTACAGAGATCATGAAACTTAAATTCCAGCTTACCTGCATGTAAAATGGTGAAGTCTTTAAATAAGAGCAACTGTTAATCTTTTGTCTAATATTGTATTTCATGATCTTCCCACCAGGATTAAAAAGCATTTGCTAGGAAATAAATGTTAATTGCAAGTACTGTAAAAAAAGACTGGCAATTCAGAAGGAAGTTACAGTAAAAGCTGTTTGAGATAATCAGAGAAAGAGAAAAGTCTTTTTCCTTACAAGAAGTCACCTTTAGAGCAGACAGTAGGTGGTCTGGTAGAGGTGGACACCTGTGTGGTATTTGCTGAACTTCCAGGGATAGAAAGTGGAAATCATATGAGGTAAAATAAAGACCTAAGTATTAGAAATATTTGATTAGCCTTCTTTTAATGGAACCCTAAAGACTTCAAAAGGAATGTTAGCCACAGAGCTAACAATTACTTGATAAAATAATTCTAAGGTTAAAGCAATTTATGAGAAGTAAAGTTTAAGTTCAGCTTTAACAACTCCTGCAGCACTCATAAAACTTGCCTCTGGAAATCCAGAGCCCTTCATTCTCCTGAGAACGTCTGGAGCAAGGAAGATGTGCCCAGGGCTAAGGAGAATCAGGTTAAAGCAATTGTTCACACATGAGACCACAGGAGCTGATGGGATGTTCCTGTGAGTGTTGAGGAATCTAGCAAATGTCACTGTGAGACCACCTTTAATTACCTTTGAAAGGTCATTGTGTTTAGGGAGGCAAATGTCACCCCCAGGTTCCAGATGGGCAAGAAGGAGCATTGGTAAAACCACAGGCCAGTCAGCCTCCCTTCAGTCCCTGGGAAAGTGATGGAGCAAATCCTCCCAACAGCCTTTTTTGAATATGTAAAGGACAAGAAGGAGACTGGAAGTTGTGAGCACGGATTTATGGTGAGAACCTTGTGCCTGAGCAGCCTTCTGCAGTGAAATGACTGGCTCCACAAATGAGGGTAGAGCCACTAACACTGTTTGTCTCAACTTTAGCAAGGGTTTTGTGACTTCTTTAAGAAATACTAGAATCCACTAAAGGCCAGTATATTTGTGAGCCTGTGCTACATAAGTTTACTCCCATACACAGTAACTTTACACCACTTGCCTTATCATACAACCAAAATTCCAGTGTTTTCTGTAGATGAGTGATGCAGAACACAGGAAATAAGTGTGTCTTTTACAACATGAGTGTTCCTTCTCTTGTGAATTAATCAAGAAACATAATCTTCACGTGCCAGTCTCCTCCTACTGCTCACATCAGACTGCCTTTTCAAACTGACTGCTGATAACACTCCTATTTTCTACTTTTGCACAGACACGTGTTCCAGACTGGGATATTTTTCTACCTCTCATAATCAGTCAAGAATTTTACCCTATGTCTAAATTGACACAGAGATGCTTGCCAAGTTCTGTTCATGGCCAAAACCCCAGTTCTGATAGTGTGAACTGTTAGTAGCCAGAGTACATAGTTAACATGAAATCTGAAAAACAAGAGTTATGTTTTACCTACTGTTACTTCAACACATTTTATTTTGCAATAAAACTGCATGTGAAAGTAGGATTTTTCAAATACCTAATGCAATTCAGATTCACACCTCAGTTTAAACTTGAACTTTCAAATACAGACAAATCAGGAAATGTTAACTTTGTAGCATTTCAGACAATAGCTTTTATTCTAAACTCTACGTATCCACAGTGCTTCCTAAATGCTAGAAGTTCCTGTCACTCCCTTTCCATTGTTACATGATTCAGGTTTATCAGGTAGCTGCTCTCATTTTTGTATACACCTAAGTATAATTTGTAAGGTTTTTTTAAAAGAAGACTGTTGCATAGAACTGAGAAAACATCTTACAGAAAACAAACTCTTAATTCTGTGAAGTAATCCCCAATCCACCACAGCTATAATCTCAAACATTATACAAAATGCATTTTAAAAGAACTGTTTTCCACAAAATACAAAATTTATATACTTACTCAGAAAAATTATAAAAATATTTTCCCCAGATAATATTTCTCAAGTAGTAATTATTTTTACCCAGATAAAAGTTGATACAGAAATCTTAAAATCCTGCCTATACTGAGATGAGCAGATGAACTCAACACAGTCTGTGTAAGCAGCTGAAACCCTTTCAAACCTCTCCCCTCTGGATGGCACTCAGCAATACAAACTGGCATTGGTAAACTGAAACAGCTGTGAGAGTTCTGCATCTGAATTTTATCTGTTTTATGGCAAAAAGTTAGTCTTGTTTATTTAGGATAGCAGTACCCATTAGAAGAGTGGTATTAGCAGCTATGAGTGTGTTTTACAATGAAATTCTTCTCTCCATAGTAGTGCTTAGAGTAGCTTTTCTCAGCTGACAGTTAAACTTACTTGAAGATAAGATGAGGGACTTGGCTGACAACCTGAGATAGTATCCTTATCTCTGAATCTCCCAGCACACATTAACAGAGGAGGAGATTGGGAAAATGCACCCAAGTGGGAAAGATTTGAGAATCTTAATCTGAGAGCAGATTCTGCATCCAATTATTGTTTCGGGGCAGCGTTTCTTCAGCCACTTATAAGATCTAGTATGTCTTTTCCAGATAACAGTACTTGGATTATAGAAGCATTTCTACTTCAAAAGCAGTTTTTTATAAAACCCTGTGTTAAGCTATATAAAAGTCTGTGTATCTGTAGATAATAGTTTTATGATATACCTTTAACATCAGTATTTATGAATATGTAGGTGTACGGAAAGGAAAAGAAGATATAAAAAAATTACCTTTTAATTTATTTATTTGTTTTAATGAAGTTGAGCATCTGCCGAGAGATCTGTTACTTGCTGTTTTTCTGGCAGGACATGCAATTGGAACTGTTCAGGTAGATGCCCACTATTTCTGGAGTGAAGAAAAACGTCTTTTTTCTTTGCTCTGAGATTATCCTGCTGGGAGTCATAGCATGTAATTCTGCATAAGGGGTGGATGTTTTTAAACCTCAAAACCCCTATCTGAATAAGATAACAAAAGGAGTTGAAAAATTCTGGAATGCACTGGGAAGAACTTCCTCTCCTTCCCAGCCAGTGTTTGTAGGAGCAGGACAAAAAGTTTTCCTATTTGCATAACAATATAGAAGAACCTTTATAAATGTGACGTTTGAAAATGTACCAGAGTATAACTCCGCACAAATAAATATTAATGCTTTTTTTATAACTTCTATTTGAAAGTGGCATAAAATAAGCATTATTCAAGTTCAGTAAGTACTAACACTGAAAAAAAAATGCTGGAGTCTTAAGATGTCTTAAAATATATGCATGTCATGATTCCTTCTATAATAGACTAATTACAATCTACAATTAAAAAACCACCACACTGCTTACTGCAGAGTCAGAAAATTACTCAGTGTATTTTCACAGCTTTTAAAATTAAACTGTAGCAGGAAAAAAATTGTGTGGAGGTTTTATCTGTTTGGAGGCTTTTCAGCATGGTTTCTGACCTTTGCATGCATCAACTCAAACTTCATCAGTCATTTTTCATTACAGTTGGCAAATGAGGCAATTTTACATGATTATTTCATTTTTCCCAGGACTTAATATTATGTCAGCTAACCAGCTGTTACAATCTATTTCAATATTTATTAGTAAGCCTCAGTTTCTCTGTAGTGAAGCCATGGCTT
Organism: Scytalopus superciliaris; assembly: GCA_013400415.1. Lineage (NCBI taxonomy): Eukaryota > Metazoa > Chordata > Aves > Passeriformes > Rhinocryptidae > Scytalopus > Scytalopus superciliaris. The sequence continues at coordinate 58,803 of VXBX01004181.1, read as the reverse complement.
TCAAGTGAAGTAGTTTTTGGCAGAAACATTCTCAGCAAAAATACCTTCTCCGTATTCAAAACCAGTGTTGATTATTCTATTGTGAGTGGAAGTTCTTGGAGACAAAAATCAATCAAATATGCTAAAATGTTGATGTTAGGAGCCTTGGCACAATACTTTCAAATCCTCTATTTTGCCAGTGCATACTTATAATTCAGTACAAAGCTTTTCCCGCTTTTCGTTGGTTTGAGGGTTTTTTCCTCCAGTTTCCTTCACGAATTGTCAGCATTAGCAGTTGAATGAGAATTCCTCTGCAGAGCACCTGGTTCATCTGCTCCCAGTTTCTCTATTAAGACAGTCCCTGGAAAGTTTGTTCAAAGCAGTATCTTCACATCTGGCAAATGAGTGAATATTCCACCAAAGTTTTTTTAATTAATTGGATAACACTGAAGCACAAACAGTTCAGCCATTTGCAGTGTCCAGCCATGCCTCATGAAATGGATGCAGCACAGAGCCATATTCCCCTTTGTGTTATGCAGCTGCAAAAATAGATTTTGCAGGCTACTGTGATCAGAAATTTAATTCCCAGTGCTCTAATGTTCAAAAACATGCAGAAAAGCTTTATCACTTCAGCAACATGACCTTTCATGGGGAACTGTTCTCAGCCATGTCAGGAACCTTGCCAGCACAGTCCTTTGTTCTCTTGCATGCTCTCAAAGCGTCTCTAAAACTTTGAATCAGGTATTCATGCAAACATGAGGGACTGAAAGTGTCCCGGCTCAGCCACTCCAAGCTACACGTTAACTGAATCTTTTGCAGCTCAGTAACATTTATCCATAACTGCAACTTACTTTTGACAGGCACAAAATCCTGTGCGTATTTCTGATGTAGTCTAAAATATCGATTGTAGTGTTCATGTTTTCTCTTCCTTTAGGCCAAACAGCTGCTACTTTTTCCGTGCTTAATGCTTTACCCTTAATACAAAGCAATAGTTCAATCTGCAGTATGGAAATACAAGTCACATTCTCACAGGCAATATGAGTAAACACAACAAGGCAGAGAGCTGGAAACTGGGGAGTGTGACAGACAAAAGTCTGAACTGCAAGGAGTGGTGATGCTGTCTGTACTTGAAATGAGGTCCTTAGAAAGCGGTAGGAAGGGGAGTGCTCTTGGGAACCCTCCAGGAATTTTTAGGGTACCTGCTGCTGCCAGGTACAAGGCAAGGTGGGCCACAGGGCTGTGGCCCTGGGTGAGCTCTGGCAGCTTCTAGCGAGTATAGTCAGCAGCCCTTGATGCAGGGCTGCCGGGAGCCTTTGTTGCAGCTGCCCCTGGCTTGGGAGAGGGTGATGCCCCCACCCTTTAGCTGGTGCTAGGGAGAGGCCTGTGTCAGAGCTCGTTGGATCACAGGGAATAACTGGGCCCTCTCCTGACCCTTTCCCGTGTTGCTGTTGGAAAGCTGTGCTGCTAAACAGAGGAGTTTAGGGAAATCAGCAACCTGTGCAGGTTAGGGAGAGACAGGATCTCCTCAGACCCTACAGCTTCAAGAGCCTTGGACCCTCAACACAACGCAGAGCAGCACAGTCTGCCACTCACAGAACCACAAATGGAATACCAGTGGAAGGCAATAGCTGGAAACTGGTGGCTTCCAGCACCACCTGCTTATAGTGCACTTGTAACATTTGGGGTAGCAGAGCCAGCAGACCCCCAGTTTCAAGGCAGTCTCATAGATGCTGCAATAGAATCTTCTGTACACGTTCCATAACTGAATTTCATCTGAGGCAACAGAAATACCATTTTCTCTCCGAAAAAGTGCCTTCAGTCAGAAAAGCACAAGTTAGACTCAGCATTCTCAGGTGCCTGATGAAAAAGTAAATTGTTGAGTTAAAAAATAACGTCCAAATAGGGAGCAGGTATAGAAAACCTAAGTAAGGAGGGCCCCAATACTGAGGGTTATCAGGGCTGTAACCTGTTATACTTAGAATCAGTTTTCTGTATAGAGGAAGTCGGAAGTCAGGTAGTGATAGTGTATGCCAGATTCACATACACACCAAAAAGAGACTAAACAATTTATGTTACTATATTGTTGTGTGTTTTCCAAGAAAACTGGATGTAAAACTGAATTTAGCTCTCCTGTTAAATTCTGTGCCTAGCTTTTCAATTTACTACATAACCCTTGTACACCTACCTCTTCAGAGCACTGTCAGGATCCTCTCCATTTTAAGCCTACTCATTCACCTAAACACCCCTCTCTGCTGTCACAACTACTTAGCCTGCTACTAAAGTGCTCTCTCTGTGACAGAAGCCACTTGCTGCCCTATCTGATTTCATTGCAAGACTGGGCTGTATTGGGTCTGTCTGAGATGGAGCTGATTTCCCCATAGCAGCCCTCACAGTGCTGTACTTTGCATGGGCGGCTAGAAGGGTGTTGGTAACACGCCAGTGTTTTGGCTGCCGCTGAGCTGTGCTGGCACAGCGTCACTGCTGTCTCCCCAACATTCCCCCCATCAGCAGGCTGGGGATGGGCAAGATACTGAGATGGAACACAACTAGGGCAGCTGACCCAAACTGATCAAAGGGATATTCCAGACCATATGACATCAGGATCAGCTAAGGAAAGGAGCAGGAAGGAGGGCAATTTATTTTTTTACAATACCTGCCTTCCAGAGGAACCACTATGTATTCTGAAGCCCCGCTTCCCGGGAAGTGTCTGGACTTCACTTGCTGATGGGAAGCAGAGAATAAAATTATTATTTTCTCTTTGCTTGTGTGCACACAAATTTGCACTTTTCCTTCACTAAAAATGCCTTATTTCAACCTGTAGGTCATTTTCCATTTTATTTTGTCTCCTGTACACCTGGGAAAGGGGCAGTGACAGAGCAGCGTGGTGAGCACCTGGTGTCCAGCCATGGTCAATCCACCACATTGTATTATTCACAAAATCTTTCTTTTTGTGAGTAACCCAGTCTTGCAATGAAGTCACCTAGAACAGATGCATGAGCACTAAGATGCATAGAGCTGGGAACACAAATAAGACTTTACTAATGTATACCTAATGTAAATCTACAGAAATTTTAGAAGAATAAAATGGTCTTATGGAGAATTTCCTAGAACTTAAATAAGTCAATTTCACACAGCTTTAAAGAGCATTAGTTTATTATCTATTCTCCATGTGTTACCTCAGAAACAGTCTAATTATATACAAAAATTTGGAATGCTGAATAAATGCTGATCAATAGAAACATTACATAGCTGTTGACAAGGGCATATTTCTAAACAAAACCAAAATAATCCTAAATGTTTGATTCTGTGTGTTGCTTATTGCTATGTTTGTGTTCATAGAATGCTTTCAAGTATATACACATTTTTTTTAACTCCAGTCCAAAAAAGAAACTAAAAAATATTTACATAATAAATACGTGGGAGACTTCATCTTTTCATTACATCAGTTGAACTGATTCTTTAATGAACTATTAAGAATCGAAAGAACTAACAGATTTTGCACCAACTCATTGCCATGCTGAGTAACTTAGGCTGCTGATGGATTTTATTCTATTCAAAATGTAGTTTATGATGCATTAAAATGAAAAGTGCTGATATTGTCTCTCCTCCTGCTGAATCCTGGCTGGACTAGTTCAGGAGATATCTTTCTCCCACTCTCCGCAGAACTATTTAGTCTGACGTGTTTACCTTCACACACTGACACTGACGAAACAAACACATTTCAATCCACTGAAAACTCAAACATTTACTGAGTAAAATCAGCATAATCCATGTTTTATTAGACGGTTAATTTGCTAACTGACGGAAGACAAGCTTTGGCCAAGTATTTTCACAAGAAGTACTAAACCTCTTGCTATAAATCTCTACTTATATAGTTCTACCACAGCCGAACAGTTTTTGGTAGAATTTTCCTGTGATACATAAATCTGAAAATTAAGTGACACAACAACATTTAAAACTTCTGTTACCATTAAAGCAAAATACAATACAGTATAATTTCTCAGTGATATATTTAAATGTACTGCAAAATGTATACAAAGTCAGTCCAAGATCAGTAAAGAATCAGTTCTGCTTTTTGGACTTTTCCCTTCTCAAAGATACAGGTTTTGTAGAAGACCAAGGTAATTTAGGACTTGTCTGTATGTATCCCCATTAAAAGGCAGTGTGTGATAAAAATAACATGATTAAAAATAATAAACATGTGATGCAAACATTTTGCATTTTCAATAAAAAAATAAAAACTAAACAACAACTAAACACATCTTAGAAGCGGAACACTGAAGCCTGCCATTATATAGCTATGTTTCTCATTCTTTTCTTTGAAGATTAACAGCACACAGAAAATAAGTGAATTTTATCAAAATACAGCACATTTCTACTAATATATCCAAAAAATCATTTTCTATGTAAATATTACTGAAAATCAACTAAAAAGAATTAAAATATACAAAGAGTTGTTAAAGGGTTTCAATTAAAATTATTAGAACTATACACAGTACAATAAGCAATAGTTAACATCTTTGAAAGAAGTGCAATAATATTGGAGTTCACTTATTAAAAAAGTACTGCCTGTTTATTACCGCTAGCTACGTATAATTCCTCCCTCTTCCAGCTCATTGTCCCAAAAGTAAAGGAAGCTGGTGTTTTTGCTAGCTTTATTAAAAGCATTTACTTTTTGGGTTGAAAAAAGCGCTTATACCTGTCTCAGACTACCAACTTGTATGTAATTAAAAATGAACTGCAATAACTGAATATTGCTCCAATGATGGGCTAATCAGTAGCCCTGGTTAAAAACAGTTATCGGTCTTCTATGGCACTTTTCCCTGGTCCATAACAACCGTGTATGAATTATTACTGCAAATTATGCAGTCTCTATTCAATTACAAAGGAGAAAGATAAAGTTAATGTTTCTGGTAAACAAAAATTATTAGAAGCATAATTGAACATTGTATACAGTAATAAGGAACAAAGGCAGCCTGTGGTAAATCACTATTACATTAATGTAGTTAGAAACCCTTTAATGACTCTGAAGTGTCTAGTTCACATTTAATGTTACCTGTAGGAACAGCCCTTTAAGAAACCTCATTACCAACTGGTAGGTTGTAAGTACACCCTCCCTTTGCTCTCCCATCTCACCACAGCAATTCTCCATCACTGCTCAAAGTTTCACAAACTTGCTTTGGTTACCTAGCTCCATGCGTATGGTTTCCTTTTTGATTAACAAGGCATTGCAAAGGCCAAACAAAATCGAGATGTCTTTCGTAATCCTTCCTGCACCATTTGCTTTTGTGTCTGTTTAAATATATATTACAGGCAACAACCTTAAAAACTGGCCATTTCAGTTTCATTTTTAAAATCTGTAAGCTTAAAATGGAGTATTTTTATAAAGATAAAAGTATCACCATTTCCACAAAATTCGGGATTTCTATGGCAGAGAAAAATCTCTGGGCACATTTCCACAGTACAGTTGAAAAAATTATGTATGCAAGAAAACCCAACTAAACATGAATCACATGTGGCAAATGAATATTCAATGACTACATTAAGAACAAATCCTGTATAATATCACAAATTTGTAGTTACAGTCTTCCTAAAAAAAACACCATAAGCTTTTATTGCATTTTCTATTGGTAGATGTACACTCCAGAACTAAACATTTTATCTTCTTTCCTGATTCCAGATTTAGATAGCAGATAATTATTCCACCTGACCTTTATTCTGTCCAATCAGCACCACCTTCCATCTACCCATTCATCTATACAATGTGCACATAGCAAAGCCAACACTTCATATCCCCATTCATATCTACAGAAGTGGTTCAGCGTAACACATTAATATCTGGTGAATAAAAATAAAGGCAATAAACAGCTACAGGACAGACAGCCCTGCCATCTGTCCATTGGCTACAACTGAGGCTTCGCAAAGCCTTGCACAAAGTTTAGTAATGTGTATGAATTATCCAAAAATAAACCTACCATCTGTACAAAAAAACAACACAGGTTTGTTCTTGGAGGAGTGATCCTTAGATTGCTATAATGCTTAAAAACAAGTTTATTCACCATACGCGTTTCTAAAATTATTTCCTGTACGTTCTATACAGTGGTTTTTTCCCTCTTTAACCACGAGTTCAGTATTTCCTGTACAAATTTTGATCATAATTCTTTTCGAGTTCTTTTGTTGTATAAAAATATGCAAAATATTCAGTTTCCCCATAGTCCTTCAATGAATCCTGTTGTCTTATCCCCACAATCCAAGGTACTTATGAAGAAACTTCGCGCACAATGATGAGTTCCACTGCATTCTGAAAAGTCTTTAGCAAAGATACTGCTTGTCCATGATCAATATTGATGAAGCTGTAGCCATTAGCCTAAAAAGAAATATTTAAAACTCAAAATTACCGTCTCATATGCCATGTTAGTGAAATACATCTTGTATTTCGCGTTAGTTTATTTAAGGTTCAAACTAACCAAATTCTATACGAATTGAAAGAATAAAACATTACAGATTTGCAGACTAGTTGAACATGTACCTGTATGCTACAAAAAAATGAACTACTGTGTCAGCCTTGGAAGAATTTTAGAAGTAACCAAAACAAAACTGAACTTTGAACCATTAACATCAGGTATCTAATTTAATACACCCTTAATACAGCCACACCAAAAACCCTAAACATAGTACAACTTACACATCCTTTTTTAAGTATCAGAATATTAGAAATGGCATTTGTGATAAATCAAAACGATTGAAGGCTGTAGTAAAAATCATTAATGGCACTGGGATCCATTTTAGGGTGAGACCTTGGACATCATCCCCAGCTTAAATCTGCCTGACTCTAAACAACATTGTTACTCTCGGACAAGTTTGTCTCGGCAAACACAGGCAGGTCTATGTGGTCTGCAAAAGGCAGGGACAAACATGCCTGTAACTCAGCTTCTCAGAGTACTACTGCAAATTCATGTTCAGTTTGGACAGCAGCATCTTGCAGAAGGACAGGCATCTGATCCCATTTAAACTGTTAATGCTTCCAGCTGTGCATCCCACCGTTCCCCCTGAGCTACTTATGCGGTGCCAGAGAGGACTGGCCTTAGCTGTGCCACTCTATCTTTCATTTGAAGAATTAGGCTGAGTTGTCAGTGTGGCTTTGTTTTAGAAAATTGTTCACAGGATGTGGTTTAATCGAGATACAAGTAGGGGGTGCTGTTCAGTTTTGGGTTTTTTTGTTTGCTCTGTTTTTAGAAAACTGAAATGTAGCAGAGTCAACTCCATCAACATTTACAAATCACTAATGTGGTGAATAATTACTTTTAACAAGCTTTGCAACTTTAAGGGTGGCTACAACGTTCAAATGAAATGTCCTGTTAGCCCAGTTCCTTAAGAAACTGAGGCTTAATGTGATCCTGTTGTTCATTTCCCTGACCTCTTCCCAAATAGCATTATGAGCTCATTAGACAAATTCAAACCAATCTGATACAGAAGTGGTCTGAAAGGTGCAGACACAGAGAAGAGCCACGGCTCCTGAACCGAACCTGGCGCGCTGGCAGCAGGTGGGGCAGCCAGAAGGTCCATGCTCTGACCAGCCAGGGATGAGCCAGCCAAGAGGCAGCTCCTGCATGTCCAGCCTGGCAGTGTCAGAGAGGCAGCAAGGGCTGGCAGGAACTGCAGGATGGAGCTGCAGAGAAGGGCTGTGAGGGGCAACTGCTGGTGTTCAGACAGCACATTATTCAGAGCACTGCATGTGAATGACGATAAACTGAGAGACAGAAAAGCCTAATGGAATGCTCATGTTCCATCTCAAATGACATCTTTTGTCATTCTTTTTTTGTTTTAAAAGTGTGAAAAATGTTCAGAATTTGAAAAAAAATGATCCACCATGCTTCAGCCTGTGTATCACCTATCCTGATGTTAGGTGGAAGAAGCACCACCCCAGAATATAAGAAAAAATTTGGAAAAGATACTGGTAAATCTGTCCAAAACCCAAACACTCTGCTCTTAGGTGCAAACTAAAAATGAACTGGTATATTACACAGGATAGTTAATTAGGTGATAAAAGTACCTGAATTATTTTATCCCCGGGCTGCAGCAACTTAGATGCTGGTCCATCTGGTTGCACTCTTGTTACAAATATTCCCTTGAAAAACAGAGATGGAAAACATTTGGACAACTTATTTGTAAACAGAAGGACAGCATCAAACAGATGTAATTCAAAGCATTTTTTCTATATTCCATCCTTAGTAGGAGGGAATGCAGTTTTTTCCTACAGGTCTACTATCTTTTGAGGTTGCCTTCCTTTTCTGATGTTAAATCCAGGAGAATTTTCTTTAAAGAAATACTGAGGGCCAAATTCTGATCTGCCTTGGTTTAATTTGGCAGATGTATATGTCAAAATAAATTATCAACCACCAGAAATACAGCTGTAGGCTAAACTGTGCTCTCTTTTTTAATAGGATTTATAATTGTACCCTCCATAATTCACTATCTCAAATCTGTTGACAGATTACTAGAACTGTGCAAGAACCACTGAGCCGGAATAATCCTCTGCATTGTCATGTGACCACTGTGGTCACCTACAACCTTGATTTTCCACATTATTTCTTCCCAGTTTTCTGCCTTCCAATCCTGGAGGTTAGTGGATTGGGAAATATATATACTTTCTTTCTTCCTTTGCTAAACATGAGAAACATTATAAATCAGAATGCTTTTAAGAAGCACTAGTACAAAATACTTACATCGTCCTCTGGTCTGAATGGATTCCCTCTACCACCAACTCCTCCCGATATACTAAATCCAAGTTCTGGATCCTTGTCAATTCTCACTCGAATCTAAGTAATTAAACCCCAAGTTAGATAAACTGGCTGAAAATCTGCATTCAAAGCTACTGTCATGAAATTATTACTAAAAAGTTCAGGTGAAAAACAGCTTTAAAAAGAAAAAAAAAAACAAAAAAGGCAGTTCGAGTATTATATCTCATTGTATTAATGCAGAACAAGACTGCAATAAAACAGCATCATGTGCTAAGTTTTAGTCCAACATCACTATTATTATAATACTAATTCACATGGGCTTTAAATTCAGAAATATTTTGATATTATGTAAATTATTTGAATGCCCCCCCAGCAAATACACACATCTGTCTATCATAAATAAAACAGATAATTATCTGGCATGCATCAGATTGCTCACTTTTTTATGGACCTTTGTTTGTGGATGCACATGTCTACATTTGCAGGTTTTTGAAGCATTCCAGATGCAAAGTGCTCTAAGTTGTACTGCTACTTTGTATTTTTTTTCAGTTACTAGCTAAGTAATGAGTTGTTGAACAGTAAGTGCAGTTGAGAAATGAATTTCTAGTTCAGTAAAAAGATCCAAGTTTAAGTTTCTGGTACAGTCTCTTAAAAATCTACCATATTCTCTCAAAACTGGATGGAATGTGTGATTTGAGGAGTAGAATTGCACACTGAGATAACACTGTCTGTTGCTGGAGATAAATCCCTATAGGATTTCTATCACCATCTACAGAGAAATGATAATAAACAATGTGACAATTCACTGCCGCTGACTGACAGATGTCATATAATCAAATTAGATGTTATTCTTACCTCTTGCTTTGCCACCTCATGGCTTTGTCTGGGAGAACACTGGGACTGGGTGTAGGGAGGTTGGTGGGCAACTTTCAACATCAGATAATCAATTAACTGCTCTCTTGATGGATGTCTCCCTACTGATGACTGAGGAGGGAGATGATGGACTTGGCTGTAGTTTGCCTGAAGTCTTTGAGGCTGGCACATTTGTCCATTTGTCAAAGGCATCTGGATAAAACATGAATACTCGGTGTCAAACATTTTATAAGCAGCAATCCTCAATTCCTCCTTTTCTATTTAAATACTTCTCATACTTGAGCGTTTTTAGTTTTCAGTAACACTACTACAGCTACTCTTCTGGATCCTGTACAATTATACTCCATTTCCTTTATCAGTTCTGACCTACTGAGAACAAATATGAAAAACAAAAACTTAGAGTGCTAGCCCACTAGAACAGACTAGACAACCTTTGCTTCTAGCGCTTCTTTCACTGCGTTTTCCCAAACATTACTTTCTAGCAGTGCAGCTACAGTATTGACACCTGGTTGGTATCATTATAGTTTGCATTTTCCTTGCATAAAATTCAGAGATCGTGTAACAATTTCCAGTACATACACAAAAATAAAAATCCTCCCCAGCCAGCAGACAGAAACTACATGCTCTCCAGGCATCCTAAGGTTACCACTTCACAAGAAAACCTTCCAAGCTCAAGATTTTAGTATCAAAACTGCAGTATTTCCAACAAATGTTATTCTTCTGTTAATACATATATCACTGATTTGAGAGGTATAATGGTGACAAGCAGCAGTAAGGTACACAATTGTCATGATACAGTGCATTCAAACCATGTGACCAGGAATGATGCTGGAGGTGAAAGTGTTTTTTACTGAAGCCTCAGTGTTACTGTTCAGCTCTGCCTTGAATGGGCAGCCCTCTTCCTCCCTTGCCCATATGCCTCATGCTCTTACCCACCCCAATTAGTCACCCATTCGTCTGTATGATTCCAAAAATGCTACGGGCTTGAGTTACAGATCTTTTCTGCATGCCACCATTATCCCAGGATAGAAAGCTATTAAAATACTCCCTCTTCTCAGTATTATAAATAACTGAAGTGTACACATTTCAAACTTTAACCATGCTATGTGAATGGACAAATATAAGAGTCTGTTTCATTAATGAGTTCATGTTAAACTGATTCTGAAAAACTGTAATGTGTGTATACAATATATTTTTGGCTTATTTACAGATCAGATGTATTTAATTTACACAATTCCACTGTCTTTTCTGAAAACCTGAAGTATGGCAGGAAAACCATTTTTTATTGCACTGCCAGAGATACAGTTTACATATGCAATATATATATACATACAAATTTCAAATATTCAGTGTCTGTAGAAATGCAATTGAAATTACTGAAGTTATAAGAATAGAATCAATTGCTGCATCACAGTAATTTACAAACATCCATTTAGTTTCATTGTAGTAAGTCCTGCTTCTCTAAGTGGTGCTTGCTTAGGGGATGAATACAGTGTCCTCTACAAATTTTGGTTTATCATCACAATTTCATCACAATGTTTTTCAAGTTTGTTAAAAGTTTTAATCAGCTTAAGACTGCTTTTCTGAAATCATGTGCCATGTTTCAATTTCCAGTTGCAAGTACTTGTTTGGCTACAGATTTCTTCTTTCAAAGCACCTGCTGAAGAGAAGTAAGAACTATCTCCCTTCATACAGTTAACTGTTTTGTCTTCCAAAAGGAGGATGCTGTTTCATTTATACCAGCTTCCAAACCTGGGTGTTACATTTTAAAAAGAAGCTCTACTTCCAACTGCTATCCCAACTTAAGTTTCTACTACTAATAAAAAATACATCCCTACAAGTAATAGCAACAATATCCTATCCATGGTGTCACGCATGTAATTACCTGGACAGCTATTTTCTTCATGCTGTCTGGAGGAACGTCTTTGAGACTAAGTGTGGCAGATGAGTAATTCTGCTGTCCTGAAATGAATACTTCATCCTGGCATTGGTCTCCTGGAGTAGAAGCCTGGGGATGCTTTAAACAGAACGAAACAGTAAAGATAGCTGTCTTCATATAATTCAAACTAAAACATTCTCATAAGAAGCCCAGGATAAAACATTTTAAGGGCTTTATCGTTATCTTCCTTTATTAACTAGTACATTGTTTATGTAGAAAAACCCACTAGCCAAGACACCATAAACCCGTAAAACATTGACAAACATTTACAAAACATCACAACTGCAGAGGTGTTTTTAATCATCAGTAAGCTGGTAAGAAAAGTCAACAAATGCTAGGGACTAAAAACTCAAGGATTAAACTTCTTCTGTTGACTTTATCTTGCTCACTATGGATACTCTAATATCACTCATGATGCTGAGAGTTAAAAACTCATTTCCTCACATTTTGTTACAAACTATTAATTTTCTTGAATGCCTAAAGTATCTTACAGTACAGTTTATATCATCAAAATTTGGTGGAAGTAAAAAGCATAGTAAGATTTTATTCAAACCTTCATCAATCTAGATTAAATTCAGAATTATATTCTCTAGTTCCCAAAGGTACAAAAAACCCAGACAGTTTTACATATGTTCAGCCATCTACAAAAGCCAGATAGAAAACTCAGCTTCGTGACATTAAACGGAAAAGCCTTGAGTAAGTTTAAGGCATATTCAGTGAAGGGAAAGTATTTAATGCCTAAAAAATAAAAATATCCTGCACATGAATTACATTATTTTTATTAAAGCATTGTTCATATGTAAAAGGATAACTATCAACTTAAGGACCCCCTCACAGTTTATTCTTTCCCCCTCTGTATATTGCAATGGCCTCCTGTAGGTACTCACTCGAACAATGTGCACACCAGAACCTCTTCCGTCTGCAACACTCAAGGCAACACTACCCTGGCTGCCATGCAGATCCCTAGAGCTGCCATAGTGAAAGCTGCTAACTGCAGCATAATTGGAATTAAAGGACCGAGACAGCATGCTCTGAATAAAGAGGGGACAGATTTAACACAGAGATTAGTGCAGCATGCATAAACCACAAAGACATGTTATACATGTATTACAAACATATTCCATTGTCATGCAAGATAAAAACCATGCAAGAACAGTACTGCTGTGATGTATAAAACACAACTCAGTGACCCTCTTTACCTTTATTTACTGTAAATCAGCATGCAATCAGGAGTTAACATGCAGAATTACATGTAAATAAAGTCATTCAAATATTCGTGTATCTGAAAAAACCAACAAAGGTGCTTATCAAAATTTTCAGGTTTTCATTAAATTTGCAACATATCCAATATGTTGTAGCAAGAGAGGCTGGCAGTCAAGAAAGACACCTGTCGAAAACTACCTAATTACCAGTTATTTCATCTCATCCCCCACCCCACTACTGGTAAAGTCCATATTTAATATTTACACAGAGATTTGATTGACTGGAAAAAACTGACAAAAGTGACAGTGGTTTGGGTTTGGGATTCATTATCTTGAAAACCTGAGCCCTGCAATACTGGCAAGATTAACAAAAAAAGCAGGAGACATTATCATCTTGCCACGATGGACTTTTGTACTTGGAAGAACAAAAAACACCCCCAAAAGACTAAACAAGGGAAGAAACAGAAAATCCTCCATGTGCCACCTGATAACTGTAACAAACCTATCTTGAAATTCTGAACATAATCACAGGAAAAGATACACCACAAAGCATCAAACCTCAGCAAATTCAAAATTGGTTTTTGTAAAGTTTCTAATTTTTCCAAGTTAAAGAAAGGAAAAAAATGTTCAGAATTGGTATAATTTGACTAAGATACTGCCACATTTCTTCCATAAATAAATACATTTTGGCATTTGCCTGTTGACTATGTATACTAATCTGATTTTGAAAATAGTCACTAGTCGTCAGGCAGACATCTGTTCTGTCATACGAGCTTCATCTTGTGAAACTAAAACTAGTTTAATAATCAAAGTCACATGCCTCTGCATACTCATATTCCCCAGATGCTCTGGTAGCACAGTCTTTGGGAACTCCCTTGGAAAACAGTATTTACTGAGAATACTTGGGGGTTTTGGCCAAGGCTCTTGGATAATCTCTGTCTCAATGCCATAGTGAGCATCCTTCACTTTCCTCTCCTAGACCTACGCTGTTCTCTAGCCAACAATTTTTTCAAGCTTCCAGACAAACATTTTCCCTCTCTTGGGAGGGGAAGACTGTACTCAGCATTCAAATCTATATTCACTGAACACTCAGTCTGACCTTACTGCTCCTGTAAGTTTCAGGCCAAACACCCAGACAAAACTGCTGAAGCCAGTTTTCCTTAACTTCTTAGTGCCTCAAACCATCTTCTTAGTGCTGTCCTCAGAGTAGTCTCTACAGTCAGACAGATGGCCTTCTTTCCCCAGCTCTACAGCCAAGTCCCTGAAGTCTCCTTACAGGAAGCTCTTAGAGGCTCCTCTATTCCTCTATACTTCTATCTTCTCTAGGTGGCAAAAAGATAAAACCAGAAGGGGAATGCCTGGTGCAACTAGAAAGTTATCGCCTCAAAAGTGTCTCTAGCAGACCATCTTACTATAAAGATCCCTCGATCGACTAGATTCACTCTTCTCAGATGGATCCAGGCAGATGGTCAATATTGACACACTATGTAACAACAGAAATACATGACAATGCAGATTTGTATTTAAAATTCAAGCCAGATCTGCAATAGGAGGGAGAACAGTCCTAAGATTCGTACAGGCATGAACTTGTCCATCAGGCATTAAGATTTTCATTAAGTGAGTTTCAAGGTGACTGTATAACCTGGGGGTATAAACTCTTCAGGGTTTATAAAATCACCTTTCTTGGTAGACTTTTTCCAGAGTACAAAAAATGACTGTGCAATTGATATGGGGAAGACCTGAGAAGTGCTGCAAATACCATTACTCTCCTCTACATGAGCACAGCATCTCGACACTAAATTAGAAGGAACCCCCAAGTGCAAACAGTACAGAACAAAAAGTATTTAAAATTACAGG
>VXBX01004181.1:5703-44186 GCA_013400415.1 Scytalopus superciliaris | reverse complement strand
AAAATTACAGGACTTGTAAGAAAGTTTTAGTTTAACACAGGAAGAGATTCATAGGGACAAAATGAGACAGTATTTGTCTTCTACCTATTTTTAGCTGGGAAGAGAGAAACTGAGGCATTTGAGGTGTGAACAGCATTCCTAATCCAAATATGCAGATGCCATTAACCCCCCCGGAAGATTTTTATTTCAATTTATTAAAAATTAAATATGGACTAAATGTATGGCCTAAACTTCAGACTAAATATGTCTGTTAATTAGAAGTACTAACTCCATTCTCCACCTGATTTGCTATAGTGGCTTATGGCATAATGGCCTGCAAAACACTAAGTCAAATATTTGAGGCTTGAGAAGTATTATTTCAGTTACTCTAAACTGATGCACACTAAGAAATATACACGTCATCTTGTACCATATTTTCAAGAAAGCTGCATTTACTAGAAATCAGCTACTCAGCCACGAATGACCCATATTAAAAACTACAAGAAAATTGTCTACGTACAAAGTAATAAATTTACGTTCACCATAAAGATCATTTGTAGTCAAAATGAGCCTCTGTTGGAATCAGTGTAGATGGAGGCAACTCCTAGCATAATTTTGCGAGTCACTGACATTGTTTTGAATGATGAGAGTCAAAACATATTCTCCATTTTTCAGTTACAAAAGAATTAACAATTTCAGACTCTAAAAGGGTGCATTTTGGGAATTGAAGTGCCTTAATGCATTTACTTTGGTGCAAGACAAAAAATAGTGGAATTTACTTAGGAGAATTTCTGTTGGATAATATTGTTGTAATTTTAAGACTGGCTGGAATCTGTCATGACAATCCATGAAATTCAGGTGTAAAAAGAAACTAATAAAATTGAAGTATCTGCAAGGAACAAGACCCTACATTCTACTTATCTTGGAATACCTTAACTGTTAAGCCTAAGTATTAGTCCTTTTATTTATCTACTTATTTATTTATTTAACAGTACTTAGAATCAACTGCAGGCTAAAGGTGGACATAAGTTGTCCTTTGAGACAATATTAAATGTCTAGAAATCTCTTCAGTTTTCATTCCCAATTACCATCTAAAAGTCTTCAAAAAAAGTTTGCACAAGGTATTCTGGAACACTCAAAATGCTTAAAATAACTATTTTAATCCTTTTGGAGTAAAAGCTCACAAGCAAGGTAGAAAGGAAAAAAAAAAAAGCTTTGTTTGAAATCTGACAGAATTTTAGCAAGATACCAGTTTTATCCCAAAGAAGTGTTTAAACATGAAACTGTTCTTCAATCACAAGAGGAAAAATAAGGCATGAATTTAGGTCTCTTCCATAAATTACAGTATTGCTGTTGAACAGTTACACATTTAAAATTAAGTCTAATTTAAATTCTACTGTCATAAAATGTTTGCAGGGTCAGAACTTTTTTTGTTTACATACCAAATGTGGAAGAATTTTATTCCTTTTGAAGTGTTATGGTTTGACTTCTAACTCCACAAAATACCACTATAGCACATTGATGGTTTAATAGTTCATTCAAAATGGGAGAAAATACAAATAAAACTAAAATCAAAATTTTGAAACTAATTATTACTGAATGGGTAACATTCCTGCAATTTATCAGTGTCAAAATATCCTTCAGGTTATGATCTTAAAAATACTCACGAACTTAATCTGATGTATGCAAAGCCCCATAGAAGTTCCTGTCCTTGACACACTGAAGAAGCTTAACTTGGAGAAATCTGAGGCCATGTCAATTAAAATATTTTTGCTTGTTAGGTATGTGGGGTGAAAAAATGCATTCAAGGAAAAATTTCAAATTTGGATTAAAACTGTAATTCCATGTCAATGCTGAAACACTCAGATGTTTTTCTTTTAATAAGACACTGTACACTGACAGCTGTGAGAAAAAAACCTACTGTTCTGATTTCCAAATTTGAAAGTAGGAATTAAACTATATGATCTCTCCTCTGAAAGCTCTGCATTTTAGAAAAATAGAAGATCGAGTAGATAATGAACAGAAACTTCATTCCATATGAAATTACAATTGAAAGGAAACACACACCCTGATAAACTCCCAAGAGATCCACAACAGAAAAAGAAAACACATATGTAAAGAAAGCATAGTCAGGCTCAGTAACTATTTTTGTGTACTCGGCATGGAAATGTAATAGATATTTGCAGATAACTGTCACAGGTATCTCTTACAGCAATTTATGGATGAGAAATTCCTCTTCCACATACTGAAATATATGTGACACTAGTGTCTTTACACAGGCAATATTTTAGTTTAAATTCCTAAACAGAGACCAAGACTACTATAGGGGACTACTGCAACATACCAGGTGGTAAAATTGGCATGTCACACTTAAAAAGAAAAAAATGCTGAGAAATATTACTGTTTTAAAAACTCACCTGTGCACTGCATTGATGAGGTTGGGGGCGGGGCAGAATTGCCTGCATGCTTTCCAACAGCATACATATGTAACCACTAGAGAGCAGCTTGACATTTAAGGAAGCTCATCTCTCCCTCCAGAAAACACGCTTTGCATCAGGTAAGCAAGTTGTTTCTTCTAATGTATATAATTTCTATTTACAAATGGTCTCATGAACTGTTTTCATGGTCATCCAGCCAGATGGATAATTTTAGTTATTCTCTGCATTTCACAGAATATTCTGTTGGAAGGGACCCACAAGGATCACTGAGTCCTTCTCCTAAGGGAATGGCCTGTACGTGGATCACCATCAGTAAATGCCCCTTACAGATTGTTAAAGGTATTACAAATGCTCAGTTACTTGGCTCTCTTGGCTTTCTATGTCCTCATAGAAATTAAAGTCTTGCAAGTTTTTTTTCCTACCTATGTCAGGTAAAAAGGGATAGATCTAGCTTCTCCAATTTGTCCAAGAAGCAGATACTGTTTATTTAAATGGGGGTTCGCTCAAAAACAAAATCAACATATCTTTCAGAACCTTAGGAAAATAAAAAAACCCAAAACCAACTAACCAACTCAAAAAAAAACCCCAAAACACCCCACAACAAAATCAACCCCCAAAAGCCCACTACATCCTCCTTCCTAATAAGCAGAGAAATAATAAACATGATTAAATTCAGTAGCAGAGTCACAGCAAAAGTAATACTATTAACCTATACTGGTCAAGAAGATACATATTAAATATTTGTCAAAATGCTTGATTTTGTATACCTGTTTTTGCCAGAATTGTGTCTTACACTTTAAAAAAAAGAAATGCCATTTTAAATCCATGAAAGCTTTGTGGAAGTATTTGCCAACAGTGTTCATTAAATGAGCTCTTTAATTGTTCTTTAAATGAGTTCTGTTAATTACTGAATTTTTTTCTTCAGACTTCAAAACTTTCATAAGCCTTCTTTATAGATTAAGCACCCCCACCACTCAGCTAATTTTTAATTATGAACAGGAATACTGAAACCATTTTTTAAAAAAACCCAAAGAAATATCAAGTAAATTCCTAGAATTTTCACATTATCATATTTGCCAGCTGCCATACATATCATATCTATATTTTTCACAGTTCAGATTCTTCTTTTTAAGTCAGTTAGATCAGACAATAAAACATTGACAATTATATACACATTCACTTTTAAATCCATAAATATGTCTCAGATTGTTCAATAAAAGCTACTTTAAAATACTCCAAGACCAGAACAAAAGAAAGAGACACATACAAAACAGACTTTAAAAATCTGTTAAATTAGATCCACAGCTTAATCTCAATAGCAGCCATTCCACGTGAGTCTAGTAGGAAAAATGAAAGTTTATGCATAAAGCATTATAGAAAGTATGGAAAGATAAAAAGGGAATCAATGTACTTTCAGTAAAGGTGACTACTTAGCTGCAGACCTGAACAGGTATCCCTGCTGCATTAAACACTGTCCTTAGCATGCCAATGAACAAGCTATAAACAAACTGCATGAGCTGTGCTCTCAAGTTTTGCTTCCCTCAGTATTCAGGGAGAGCTGGTTTTTCTGCTTCTCTTGTCATTTCATGTAAGATCTAATATACCCAGCCAGGAGAATTAAAAATTAGGGAATGCAGATATTACTGGTGAGGTTTGTGACCTTCTTACAGGACAAAGGGTCCCCAGACTACAGCACAGTACTGCGAAAGCCCTAAAACATACTCCACTGTAGGTGACAATCTGGATCAGAAGAATAGATACAGCTCTTGTGCAGACTTCTTTAAAAAACAAAATCCATTCCTTTCTCTCATTAGAAGTTACGCAATTAAAAAAACCAAAACACAGACCCAAACAAAAACCCCAAAGCAAACCTATTCCCTCCAAATACTGGGATTTCTAAAGAAAATTATAGTTAAAAGTCATTTTTCCCACCATCTCCAATTAAATTTCTCTAGCTATCATGGATATTCATGTGTTTAGCATAATAATTACAAGGGAAAATATGTTTTTAGGAAAGAAACTAAAAACCAAAATCCATCTAGCTAGAATAAACAAAATGTATTTGGCTGCTTTACTCACTTCCCTGCCAAAGAAACAGAAACAGGATAATGACATTCTATCCATTTTTTAGTGATGATATTTTCAACTGGGTTAGCTGGACAGCATAGATTATACTCTTCCAGGCTCTGCTCAAATTCTTTGAAGATACATAATTGTTCAGCTCTACATATCAGCTGAAGTTCTTGATGGCATTTGCAGTACATCAAGAATCCTGTTCATCATCTCTAGTTATATCAAAACCTACTGTGATTTTCTGAAACGAACAAGATTTTTAAGTGTTCTCATCTCATAGCAATAAATATTCATTCAACAATCTGTCAGATACTCAACTTCAAAAGATAACTGGCTTGGAGGCAAATACATGATAATTATGCCTTTTAAATTCTTCAGCAACTAAAGCTGTAGACCTATACTTACAAATAGATTTTACTGATTTTCTTTTCCTTGTTCTTAAGGAGAGGAAATAAGGGGAAAAAAAAGACAGAAAAGATCAAGAAATGGAAGAGACTATTTTAGTATAATGTAAATACAATGCTACAATAATTACCTGGCTTACAAGACCTGGCCTTGCAGTCCAGCAGGTGAGTGTGACATATTCTATGTATTCAAAAGTAATTTGGCTAAGCTGGCAAGTACGATGTAAAAACAACAGCACCTTTTTTAATTTGGGGGAAAAGTTAATTTACAGTCTACCATCTGAATGTTTCTCAGATATTCATCACAAGCACGTTGATCCTTTTCAGAGCCAAGATCAGAAGTAGATTAAAAGATGTTCAAAACAGAGAATATTTATCTTATTAGACATCCAGGTAACAGAAAAGTAGAAAAAATTTAAGATTTTTATTTTTACCTTTTCTAGCTTCTTAGCCTCAATATGTCGCAGCACCTGTTCCCTCCAGTCATGAGGGACTTTACTTTTTCCTGCAGGGTCTAACAGTGAGTGCTCAGAGTTAACCCTTGGGTTTGACCTCTTCGAAGGGCTAGTCCGTGAGTAATTGAAGTCACTGACTGACATAGTTCTTTCTGGTATCTCATTCACTGAGGGCCGAGCACTCTGTGGTCGGGTTACATTTGGGCCATCAATGCTGTATGTTCGGGCAGAAAGGGGTCTCTGCTGCCCCGACATTGCTGGGGGGGCTCTTCCCATTGAATGCAAATCTCTGTATGTTAAATAGTCTCCTTCAGGAACCTGGGCTCGCCTTGAAGGTCCACTGTCCCCAACATTTATGGAAGCTGTAGAGGATACACTGCTCTGCCTTTGGAGAGTGTGTCTGGTTGCTCCTGGGAGCAGTCTGTCATTAGGTGGAACAGCCCACATATCCATATGTCTCCCAGCCATCCGCTGGTGAGTGTTGTACACAGCACTGGCTCGGACATTGTTATGATTGGAGAAATTCATGTTGGCAGAATGCTTTACATAGCTGGGAGTTTCTGTACTGTCAGACCTAAGCAGGCGTGAAGGAGGTAAGCTGCTTTGTTCTGCCTGGGTGTTTTGTTTCTGGGGCCACAGGGCATCTTTTGCTGCTGCACTGCTGCTGTACTGAATATTATACTGGGGAGGAGTGCAGAGCATCTGTGCACCACCTGCCACTGATCCTCTTACTATGTTAGCACCTTCAGGATTGTGATTTGAGTCAAACTTGAACACAGTTTTTGTAGAAGATACTAAATCAGATGACGACGATGACCCAGGAAAAACCTGCAAAGGCTGATCATACAGAAGAGTAGCAGATTTACTTCGGACTATGTTTTTTCCATCTGCAGTATCAGATGCTGATTTTACCACGGAGTTTGACTGCTGAGATCCATTCTCATTTACAATATCATAGATTTTCAGACCACCACTGTCCATAGTGGTAATGCTGTGAGATTTTATCACAGGACCACTTCTCTGTGGGGACAAATCTTCAGTGCTCCTTGAAACAGACAGCTCAGCAGAATCATCACCACCTGTAGTGCTTTTCACTAGTTTGTCTTTACTGGGAGACTGCACTGTTTCCTCAGGATGTCCATTTATTTTATTTATAGGGTATTTATTTCCATTTTCTAAGTGCTCACTTTCTTCTTTTGTGTTGTTATTCAAAAAGCCCATTACTGAAACCATTTTCTGTGTTTCTAACCTTTCTACAGGAACTGGAACTGCCTCTTCACTAACCAGTTTATTGATATTCATATTTATTTGGTCTAATTTGTGAGACTCCTCCATAGGAGTACTTAGATCAACACCTTTTCCGATCAGGCCTAATCTTTCTTCAATGCTTAATTCATATTCAGACAAATTTGTAACCTTCTCTTGCACATTTAGTTTTTCTTCCACTGTAATGCTCAATTCTCCTCCATTTTGCAAAAGATTATTCAAATTTTCATCTTCTCGTCTGGAGGGAAAAAAAAAAAAAAAAAAAAAAAAGATGGCTCTTCAAAGAAATTCCAAAAGGAACCAACATATTTCTCTAAGGACTGTTTTAGAAAAAATTATCATTAACATGCAGCACAGCCACCCTGTGTGCACAAAACAGGACAAAACCCCCTGATTTACGATTTGCTATCTTACCAGTGCAGGCATGTTACACAGAGGACTCATTTGGGCAACATTTGTGTCATCCATCTGATTTCAGAAGTTCGTTTAAATTCAACAGGAATTATTAAAACAAGTTTAGAAGTGTCAAGAAGTACAAAGTGACAATAACTCAACTTTTTTCTCAACTTCTGGTAATTTCCATGACAATTTTGGACAATTGACAATTCTTTTTAAAAACGACACTTTCTGAAGAGTGACTTTCTCCAGAAGAATGACAAACTGTAATTACATTCTTTCCAAGTTTCTAAGAGCCTTTGTTATATTAGCAATCAAACTGATCTTTGAAATTAAGCAAATAAAAACACTGAGCTTTTAAAAGAGTGCATTGAAGTATTGCATAGGGATGAAAAAAAAATTATTACACTCTTATTACTAAAAAGATGGAACCATGTATTGTACACTAAAGTTAGTCTCTGATTTTTTTTTTTGCAAGACCCTTATTAACATTATTAATCTTATTTTAAAACACTGAAATTTAAATTATTTCATGAATGAGAAATTAATGAATTGAAGGAATGGATACAGGATATTAAAAAACAATTTTCTATTGTATTTTCTTAGTGGTATACAGTATCTTACAAACCTGATCTTGGATAAAACAGCAGCCTGAGTTTCTTTGTCAGGAGAACAGAGAGAAATATCTTGGCTACTGTCGGTATTTAAGGAAACAGAATCTGACATTCGAGAAGGAGAGGAGCAGTTGCTGTTATTCTGATTGCTGTTGTGGGTAGCTTCGTCTGATAAAGAATCAGTATCTTTTGCATCATCTGAAATAAAAATTTGCCAGTTTAGTTAGACACATCTTTTAAATAACCATTTCATGTGTGTATGTATGGTATTTAAAAGCTGCCTCTTGTTCTTCAGTAATTCTTACTACCAGAAACTAAAATGTAAGCTAACACTTTTGCAAAGTTCATTTCAACTGCTGGTAATAGCTTCTATTTTCTAAATGTTTGGCTCAATGTAAACAGCCCTTACCTGTTAATTAAATGGAGGTTGCTGCTTTACTCCCAATTTCCTTTGCATAAGATAGTGCTACATTACTGGATACTTTCTCAGAGTATCTATCAAATCATATTTCTGTTTTTACAATGATTTCAAAATTCTGAATTACCTGAGTCTTTTAGGCCCTAAGAAAATTAAATACACTGCTTCACATGCAGGATTATGAGCATGGTAGTAGTTCCTGAAGATTGTATCCTTGTTAAACTGATCCTTAGTAGATCAAGCACACTGGAACTATGTAGATCACTAGATAAGCTCTATGTATCTTTCATAAATATTAAAACAAAAGGAAATGTTCTGCAGATTTGGAATCCAACGCATCCCCCTGTTTTGCAGATCACTTAGGACAATGTTTTCAGAGTCATTTACCCCTGCGCACATTGATTCTTGCATAATGTATGCATACTTCCAGACTACATCCATATAAAAATAATTCCTCTGGGGGAATTCAAGCCTGACTTGGTTCTGACTTGAGTGTAGAAACAAATAAATTTAAATTTTTGCTTCAAGACATGGTTACAGGTGCCAAATGCATAAATTTTGCAGAATTAATGTCTATCTTCAGAGAAAAGAAAGAATTTTTGACCCAGTATTTTAGTTAGATATAAAACCCCAAAGACAGCATTGATAAACATCAACCTTTTCATCTGTGTGTGATCCTCAGCAGACTTTTCCTGCTATCTCCATGTGCTTTTTCTCACTAAATCTGACCTTTTTATATCTAATGGCCAGAAAAGCCTTTTCTGCTGGAAAGTACTGGACCAGGATATCATATGAAGTAAAATACTATTTGCTATATAATTTTTAAATCACATTTTCTCTGAATCCTAAGCCCTTCCTTATTCTTAAAGAAACAGTTACCCAGACTAAAATTATATTTCGGAGAATATAAAGTTTAGTTAACCAAAAAAAAAAAAAAAGTTCTGAAGTTTCATGTTAGAGGAACAAAAAAAAATAAAAGAGAAAAATAAGTCTGGAGAAAGAGTTGCCAAAAAAGAAGTTTATTCTTAAACCTTAGAAAGAGAGCACAGCTTCTCCAAGAAATGTAAACAAGTGATATTGCTGCCTATAGCAGCAATTAGAGCAGCAATAATTCATGGAATCTGGATGGAGGGGGAAATACAGAGCATTTTCAGTATAAATACTGCTTTCTGCAATCCTATTCTTAAGCATATCAAGAGTGTGTGCAACCTCACAGTCTCCCAAAACACACACATCTCCGTTTCCCCTCTGCTTTTAAACTGGTAACAAGAATAGAGAAAATTATGATGTGAACACAACCTTTTGTATCACACAGTATTACAGGAGTAAGGTATTGCAGATCTTTTTTCCTGCTTTCACTGTTTAACTAGAGAATTAATCACCTTTCTTTTAAAACATACAAATTAAGCTTACTTTTACATAATTTAATTGGAAAAATTAGCCACTTTGAGCCAAGAAGTTTTCAGTGTTTATTATGGCTTCTTACCTTTTTTGTTATTGCTAAGAGCTACCACTTTTGGTTGGTTTATGGAGGTTTCTATCAGTGGGGGTCGCATTTCTGCCATTTTCATCTCTTCATCAGAAGAGAGTTCTTCTGATTCCTGCTAAAGGAAAACCAGCATTATGCCATGCATTTTAAAGAGCAGCTTAAAGGTGAAGTAAATGCTACCTAAACTATCACCCACTAAACAATAAAGGGGGAAAAAGATAAACAAGCCACATAGCATAGGCATAACATAGCTTTGTAGTACATCTGTAATGCAAGTCAACTGAATTATCTTTAAGTATAGCACATGCAGATTGCACTGTCACTGCTGAACTCCACAGGATGACAATCAAACAGGTAACTTTAGGTGCAAAAGACTGCTTGGAGGAGGCAGATGTAGCCTTTGTTCTACCACAGTGACTTGGAATCAACTGGAAGTTCTCTCTAAGTGGTCACTGAACCAGCCAACAATGCAGACTGACTAGCTGGGTACTGGTCTGGCAGAAAACAGCTCAAACTGAAACAGCTATGGGGTAGCATGACCAAGCCATTTTTAGGAATGAAGAGCTATGCTGTGAGAAAAGACTGAATGAGCTTGACTTGCCTAGGCTAGCACGAAAAGGGCAAAGGTAGCTTGCTGGGGTTAAACTCCAAAAGGAAAAGAAGTTACTTAACTTCAAGAGCAATAGCAGAGAAATAAAGCAGTCTTGAGTACATTTAAGCTAGAAATCACTGGTTCTGAACCATAAGATGGAGCTCAGTGCACTTATGAAAGAGATTAACAGACAAAGCTGCTGCAAGAGCAGCCATGCAACTGGTTCAGTATCCTACTGCCAGCCCTACATTCGATCACCTTCAAAAATCAATTATTTTTGAAGTAGTATTTGGAAAAAATGAACACCCAACCAACTTTTTTTCCCCAAAGTAGAAATTTCTTTGTAGTAAACATGCTTCCCACTACAAATGCTACAAAATCCATGTTGCAAATTGCAAAAATAGTCTGCCAGTGTTCACTTTTTCTTACTGTTTGGTAACACTTAATGCATGGAACCTACTGAAGCATCACCTTCCCATGATACTAATTACCTGGCCAGTTCTTGCAACTGCAGGGAGGACAAACCTGACTGAGATGTAGCACACAAGCTATGGTAGTCCTCAATAAAAATAAAACCTAAAAATCCATCTGCTTTTATATGCAGTCAGAACGACCAACAGCATTCACTGCATTTAATACTTTGCCCTTCCTCTTGGATGTGACATACAGATATAATTAATGCTGAGACAAAGAACTTAAACACACACCTGGATTCTGCAACAGAGTTACCCACAGGTTAGTACATGGAAGTAAGGAATTCACTAACCCTGCATCATTTACTTGCTGGCATACAGCCATCTACAAAGAATTGTTGTCACTGTCATTAGACAAACAACATGATCCTCTGAAATGATGATTTTAAATTAAAGAAAAATGTCAAACCCAGTATTTTCGGAAAGCAATTAGAAGCAGGAACATGCTAGTGCGGAAGTGGACACCAACAGCCACAGCTGCCTGTCACCAAGTCTCTTCAGCAAAAGTATGATATATGTGTGTTCCATGGCTTACCACCACAGGCAAAAAAATAATGTGCTTGTGAAACTATGAAAATGTATTTTTACAGGTTGTGACTGATCAAATGGGAACTAACTAAATGACAAGTTCCAAAATTTGTCATAAATATCAAACTTTCTAAATAAAGGAATACATGGTGTTTGTCAGAGAGATGTACAGAGTTCATAAATTTAAACTCTCTCACTGTAAGAGGTAAATACATTCCAAGTAATATTCTTGTCAGCTCATTAATAAGCACAGAGGAATAAATATTTTTAATCCATATTCTGCTTTTCATTTGAAATACATGTGCATTGTCATTTGGATACACAAATTTTTATTGCTCCCACTAATCAGGTATTTTCTCATTTCAGGGACAATTAAAATTTATTTTAAAGAAGTACTGACAATCAAGCAATAACTGGAGAATTCTATCCATCTTTTCACAGTTTAGATCAACTTGTAATCAAGTTTACTTTCTTTTTCCTTAGATGCATGTATCTTTCATCATGAACTTTTTATTAGCCATTTCAAATTTTACTTACTATAATCTGAAGCAAGAAAAATACTGCACTGCAAACCATCTGAATTTACAACACTTATGGATGGCAATTTTATACTATTGTCAACAGAAATTTTCGTTCCCCAGAATAACAAATTCAATACCCCACCAGAACAACTTTTCACCACTACAAGGCTCATTGCCATGCCATACCTCAAGCATGTCTTCATGGTTGACAACTGTTTTCGTGTTCTGCAAGGTTTTAACATGTGCAGTCATCTGTGAATTTGCAGTGCTGTGCTCAGCTTCTGGTTCACTAGGCTTCTGCACAGAGCTTCCTGATGAATATTGTTTTCTCTCATCTACTTTGTTCTTTATTGAACCGATTTCCGAAGTCTACAGAATTAAGAGCATTAGCAGAAAAAACATCCTGAAAGGTTTTTGATAGCATATGATATTTAGTCAACATTATATATTTTGTGAAAATGTGGAAAATATGGGAAAATCTGAGCTCTGAAATTATAAAGTATGGAATGCACCAGGTATGAAATGCTGAGAAATATCCACAGACTAAGGTACAGTCCCTACCCTTTATCCATCAGTTTGACTTCCCCTTACTGGTGTCAATTTGTACCATAAAATTTACAGTTAAATGCAAAAACCAAAAGGGCCAGTTATCTACAATGATTCTACGTCAGCACCAAACAGTAGTCCTGTCACCTACCACACTGTATCAACCCGTTAGGGACTCCTTTGATAACACCTTTGCCAGCTCGCTACTTTTGCCTTCTCAACTTACTGTATAAAACCTTCATGAGGACAGCTTAAAATCCTTAGAGATTATCCCAAATTTCACTGCGAAGTCTAGCAGATAGAAGAGAAGATGAGAATGACAAAGACGCCATTCCTCCAGAAACTGAAGAAGTCAGCTCCTTAACTCATCCATAGTTTCTTCACTTTTTTTCACTGTCATTGTTCTTAGAGTAGGAGGAAAATTGCTACTGCAAACCAGACACTTAATACAGATTTTCTTAGGTGGGGAAGAGGGAAATTGTGTGCTGTAATCTTGACAGTTTTTCTTGTTAAAGTATTAGTGGGGAGGGAGAAGAGAATTAAAAGGAAGCAATGACACTTAAGACCTTTGGAAATTCTTGCAAAACCAGAAGACAGTATTATCTCTAACCTTTACTCCCACATCTTTTACAGAAACTGTCTGGCCTTCTCGTTTAGACTCCTTGGCAACATCTTCAGCAGATTCTTCATCCTTTAGTCTATGCACAATTGTCTGGACTGTTTTGACCATATTCTTCAGTTCATCAGGATATGGAGTTGGATATCTCTTCAGATTGCCCTCCTGTACAACAAAAAGCAATAATGTTCTACATTTAATTAAAGGCTGTATTAGGACAAATCACTGAACAATCTAGGATCTTCACTGTGCTATTTGAGTCTACCTGTGCTGATGCAGACTTAGACTTATAAAACCCAGCTGGATTATGAATCATTTTCATTCCCCCTCTCCCCAGTGTATCCACTGATTGTAAGCAAGGATTATGAAAACTGCAATTGACTTATTTAAAAAAAATCAGAATCACTATCTCCTCACTAATGTTCTCCACACCATGCCTAGCCAGGTAGCGTCCCAGTTTAGCCACACATTGCATTGTATCAGCTGAGAGTTCTTCCTTTGCACCCTGCTTAAAATGATCTGCCCAAGAAATACCCAAACTAAAAGCAAACAAAACCCCAATCCAAACCATAGCATTTCATCCTGCTAGGTATTCTTAACTAATAACTGATGACTTGATTTATCCAGTAGAGTGAAACTCACAGCCAAAGTAAGGAAGAGGATGAGATTAAGGGGTGGAAGTAAAAGTGTGGGAAGCATCAAATACTCAAAAATAAATTCAGTACTAACCCGAGGTGGTGCCTCTCTCTCATCTTTGTCTTCATCACACTCAAATGCCACCTGAGCACGCTGTTTCCGCTGTTCCTCCCACAGAGATGGGTTGAAACTTTCATTATCAGATATGAACATAACTAAAAAAAAAAACCAACCCAAAGAAGGTCTTATAAGAATAGGATATACTATGCAAAATAAAAAACACTCTTTTTCTTTTTCCTGGACAGGATTGGTGTGCTTTAGTGCATTCTTAAAAGACTAGCAGCACCATTAATTGAAGACTAGCTGCACTTTTATACTGGTGAAATCCCTACCTGCAAAAAAAATACATATATACCCAGCTGCACACTAATCACAACATTCACACATGAATATTTTCAGCAGAACTCTGCTGAAAAGTGGTTTTACTCTGTATATAAATATGAAATCATGTGTGTGTGTGTACATATATATATATGTAAATGATACTTGTATAGATTTATATAGCCTAACCTTGGTGATTTGGTCTCATCAAGTACATGGAAGAACATGAATTTGATTTCATTTAATGAAAAGTTAAAAATTAGAGAGTAAGAATGACTTAGAGAAAAAAACCCACATTATTACTAAAAAAATCTAAGCACCTAATACTTACGGTAACGATTTTGCATAAGTTATACAACTGACAGGGGTTTTGCAAACAGGTATTTCTTGCTTAATTTTACAAGAGATTAAAAAAAAAAGTCTTTTAGGTACCCACTGTCTCTTATTCTAGCATGTCTCTGTATTACATCAGCCACTGCAGCATGCCAAACAATCTAATAAATCTAACACTACAGCAAATGCATATCCTTCAATACCAAGACTGTTCATAATAATGACTTACATATGAAATAGAAACACAATTTCAGGGCTCACTAAGTGCAACAGAGTATTTGTTACTCTGCATTTATTGGGCAAACTTACAATTTTAACATATTTGAAAATATTCTAATAGACTTCACTGTCACTAAGACTTCCTGCCCAAGAAAAGAAATTGATAGAGAATTTAAAAACAAAAAATCAAAATTTTAAATTTTGAGCAACTATGTATTGAACTTGAAGCCTTCCATTTGGAATGACCTTCTCAGAGGCAGGTATTCTGTCAGCTTAAGCCAAACAAACAACCCCTTCCTTGTCTACAGAAAGAAACCCTGGCACCTGAGGGGAAAAAGGTTCAAATGGAGTGAATGCTTTCAGGAGTAATCTTGAACTTCAGTGAACTTTCAAATTTTATAGTTCTCACATTCTACCAGAGGTATTGCAGATGCATTAGAAGGCACTAAAAGCAATGCACAATTTACTGGTTTTGCTGATGTTTTTATTACTCCTCTCTCAGTGTACTAGACACTTGTGCCCTGGAATTACTAATGCTGTAACTCATCAGCTTCCAATTATTTCCATTAATACATGCCCTTCCCTCTTCACTTCTTTTAAAGCAGCACAAGCTTTTTCCTAACATGCAGGGAAAAGAAAGTGGAGAATTAAAGAGATTTAACTTTCTTTCCCTAACTCTTGATGGGATTACTACTGGAATTTTACTTGTTTCCCTAACTATTTTACAGCTGTGCAGAAATAACTTTCTGGTAAGGTCTTAAAATTTTTGGGCCTAACGTTTTATGAAACAGTTCAAAGTAAATGTGAGCAATGTTTGTTTCTGGATCAATTTTTTTTTAATTTCAAAATGAAGCACAATGCCATGTACTTTTCAAAAAATATGTACTTGGTAATGGAGGAAACATTTTGTCTAACATTTTGTGAAAACAGTCAGTTTGAAGTTGACACCTGGTAAAGAGAATTTCACCCCGAACCATTAAGCTCTGTTGGAATGAAGGAGGGTATCACACTGGGAAATGACAACCATCACAGAGGATGATTCTGCCAGTCCATTCCTCACCCTGCTCACTGAAACAGCTTCACCTAGAATTTACCAATATCTAAATCTCACTAAAATTACCGTTCTCGTTTATCAGACATAACTTATCATCACTTCCAAGTTTACTTCAAACTTCTGCTTAAGTATTATTTAGTGAAAATCATTAACAGGAGGTCTTCCCACTATTATTTTCAAAAGTGAGCACTCCAACAGGGTATTTCTGAAATCCTTACCATCCTCAGTCCTTGGCTGCTGAGGAAACATGTAATTAGTAAGCACTGTTTTCTGTGTGTCAGGGTCAGCTTCTTTTTGAAGAGGGATAAGTGGTTTAGACTAGAAAGTAAATGAAAGAAGGATATGAGAATATATATAAAAAAGTAAATATTATCTACATATCACAGAGCTCACCTGTCCCATGACTTTGAAGACTATTCTGCCTTGTATTAAACTACTTCCCCACTGAATAATTTTTACAAAACAAAGCTATTTACATGTCTGTCTTTCACTGATGACTGGCTTTGACTGAGGACTGAAACGCAGTAAGAGCTTTAGTGAAAAGTAAACACTGGATATTCAAAAAGTAACCCAGTTTCTTGTTGGGACTTACTACCACCCCAAAGCAGGCTGATCTGGAATGCATGTATCTTGCCATTTAGAGCTGCAGACAATCATATAAAAAGAAAACCTTTTGTAGTTGCTTTTTCATATTGCCACCAGATGGAACACACTCCACCCCTTACAGTAAAGGGCAGAGGATTCCTGAAATTACTATTTTAGTAGAAGTGCACATCTGAGAGTAGCAGATTTCTGACAGCCCTGTACACCTTGATGCCATTCAGAAAATGAGCACAGCATGGAGGGCTTTAAGACAAAGGAAGGACACAAGATACAAGCACATTAGCCACTGCATAATAGCTTGGAACTCAGACAGCCACAGAGTTCAAAGGTGTGGCAAGAAACCTAGCTCAAAAAAACAGCACGCTAAGTTTCGCCACTGGTATAGCTGTGGAAGCAACAGCCTGCTACACCAACTTATCATCACTAACTCCCCTGGGTGAATGAGCCTCGAATAAGAAAAAACAAAAAAGAACAAAAAAAAAAAGGCCCCAGCATCTGTTAAACTGCATTTCCTCATAGCACAGAACTTTGTCAAAAGTATGAGTCTCCAGAGACAGGTAGGCTCAGTGTTGTTTACTTCAGGAGAACCAACACAGTAATGTCAAGAAAGTATTGATGCATATACACAGTACAAGGTCTTGTTATTTAACAGATGGCTCTGTACTTGTCAATTCCATTAGGAATAAAATCAACAACCATCTATTTTTAATTTTAAAAAGTTTTACCTGATTGTCTGATAGCCACATAGCAGTGAGCTGTTGCAGTTTTGTAAAGGTAAATGGTAAATTCTTCAGTCTGTAAAATACAACAAGAATTTATGTAAGCACATTTAGCCAGACTGTTAAGGCTGTTAAACAATCCTGCATAAGCTTGTAAAATGTTTTAAAAGGACATTTACATATAAAGTTAAATGAATAACTATTGAGAGTTGAAAGGCTACAAAATGTAATTTAGATTCAAAGCTGTAACTGAAATTAAAAAAATCCCAAGCAAACGAAGAAAACTTATTTCTGCCCAGTTTAGCAAGTAGCTTAAAAAACAGAAGTGACATTCTAACTTGGATTTAACTCAGCTGAGCGACTTGAATACAAATTTGAAGACATTTATTACGAATTAATAAATCTGAATCCTCAGGATTTTATCCGTCAATATTCATGCATGTCAATTAAGGAAAAAAGTGCTACAATTAAAAATAAGTTTTTCTCCAAGGTATGTGTGTTGTGTAGAGACTGCCCTGCATAATGGAAGCTCTGGCATTAATGGATAAATCAAGCTACGGATGGCGTACAGAGAAGGTGGACTGACAGAATAGGAGGGATAGCTCCATGAGACTTCTCTCTCCCAATATATTTCAATTCTATAAACTAGCAGTTGCCCAAAGCTAAATTTTTTGTCTATTTTTAATGATCAACTCTAATAAAACACGACTCTCTTCCCCCTTTCCCAGAACACCAGAGTGTCTTACACTATTATGTGACACTGTTGGGTGCTCCATTTGCCATAAAGGAAGCTGTTCATTTTTCAGTAAGAATCAAAAGTTTTATGAAAATAACCAAACTAATTCCCCAGAAAAACACGTGCTAGCAATCATGAATGTACTGAACCTGCACTTCAATGCATGTGCCACGTCATTAAATAAAGACAACTTAATACCGTGGAACTGCAAGATCCAGAATGCAACAATAATACACTAAATACCTAAGCTGTGTGTGAGGTAACGAAAGATAGCATAATGTATGCATAAAAATCCCTCTACATTACTACTGCATTTTATACAAACTCTACTTGAATAAACACATTCACAAACCTATTATCGCTCAAATTGATGACTTTTAATTTCTGCATATCACCCATTTCTTCAGGGAGAAATTCAAGCTTATTAGAATGCAGAAACAACACTGTTACATGCTTCCAGTTTCCAATCTAAAAAAAAAAAAACAAACCCACAAATAATTAATTCATCTTCACAACATAAACATGCAAATTTCAACCATTCAATGAAATTTTTATTTAATTTTTTATTTAATACAAATAGAACTGTTTAATACAATTCATATTACATCTATTTTGCCTGTGAAGTATAATTAATTTATTTGTACATATTAAACCTTTTCATTTCAATACACAAGCAAGGAATTTCTACTTGTTTTAAAAAAATAAATCAACATTTCATTGTTTGAAAACTTGTATATTTGTATATATACTCCTTTAAAAACATGCACAAAGAAAACAGTTCAAGAACTATTAACTTGTTATCCATAAGTTGTACAGACTGTATAGTTTAAAACACATTAAAATATTAAAGTTTTGTAATTACATACATACCTCTGATGGCAGCTGTGTTAAAAAGTTATGATCTGCAGCAAATGTTCTTATATTAGAGAGCTGCCCAACAGATGAAGGCAATGTTTCAATCTCATTGAAACTACAGTCCAGTTCTTCTACTGATATTAACCTGCAAAAAAAAAAAAAACTTACTCCTCTATACAGATTAATTAATCCAACATTACTTGAATACTTGTGGTTTAAAAGATGTTAACAGTGCAGTTTCTGAACAAGCAAAGAATTTCAAGTGAACATAAGAATCTGGCAGTGATGCAGTATTTTGTAAACTCTGACAACAAAGCCTACATTAATTGTAACAGATGAAAAGAAATGGGAACAAATTGTACATTGATATGGCACTTAATTCTGAACCAATTATTTCTGCCATTATTTGCAATTTTAATTTAATTGGTGAACTCCAAAATATACATTAAAAAAAAAAAACCCTGCTGATGAACAGGTGAAACTTCTCCCTATGAACAGGATAAATATGAGTTCAGATTTACTTTTTACAAGATTTTTGATAGTGGTTCCATCATTTGCAGTATCTGCCACAGCCATGTTACTGTCAAAAAACAGTTTCAGGCAGCTGATTGCCTCTAAGTAACTTGTTTTCCTTCACATTCAATTTTTCTTTTGTAGATTTGTATTTGTATTAAGTGAGAAACATGTGTCTTTTGGTATTAAATAATAAGAACATACATGCTTCAAAGCAGAACTAAGATATGAAAGCACTCGTTTTCAATTTTATTAAGACATCATCAGGTAGAAGTAATTAAATCAAGTAGTTATAAAAAATTCCCAAAGAGAAGCCATTGTTACAGAAGAGTGTTCAGAAAGGCAATTTAATTTTTTATTTTGGTGAAATACCTACCCCCCTATGGAGTCTGGCAAATAAATTAACTGATTTTCATCAATTTTAAGTGTTGTCACCTTCTTCAGGGAACCTGTAATAACAGGAACAAGTAAATCAAAATGGACATTTGAGTTCATTAAGCTGAGTTTTAATTTTTAATGGAAAAAAAACCCTCTATGGGCAAACTACCACACCTCCTCTATTCCCTGGCACGCCTATAGTGGTGTAATCCTAAACAAATAAGTAGATGAGTTTATGGGACTTGTTTGACACTTTACAATGTGTCAGCCATCGAGCGCGTGTGGGAGGCGGGATGGGGGCACGCAAGGAGCTAAAAATACTGTTTTCTTTGGATACAGACAGCCATTTCTCATCCACTTAACAAACCACTGTACAAAGTCAGGAATGCTCCAAAGTAATTATAAGCTATTATTCAGCCACACATTACAGCTTTATCAAAAGCTAGCACTTTTCATCAATTGAAACGGATCTAAAATGTAAATTTTCTACTTTCAAGTGTTCTGAACTACACGCTTTTAAGAACTCGAATTAACTGAAAATACAAACCAATAGACTCCGGCAGTTGCTGAAGTGAATTACTGGATAACAGTAGGTCTTGCAGGCTTTCACAACCTGAAATACCTTCTTCAACTACTTCAATGTTGTTTTTAGAAACATCCAAGTAGGTCAGTTGTTTCAAAGTGCCTATGAACTAAAAGCAAGAGAAAATAATGCATTCTAGAAAGTGCATGTTCAAAAGAAAAAATCCAGCGGATTTGACAAACTATGTCTCAAATGTACTGCCAGAGATTTACAGTGCTGAAACAGAATTTTATGCAAAATATCCAAGCTTATAATGAAGTATTTTGTGTAGATAAGTAAACAGTTGATGCTTTTACACACACACCTCAGTAACTCTGCATGTCTAATGTGAAATTAAGTAACTGAAGCTTTAGAACAGACTTCAGGAGATAGATAATGTAAGGACATCATTACGCTCCAGTAAAGACTTAATGCTTACCTTTTGTCTTTTGTGTAAAACTGCATCCTACTTAACCTCAAAAACAACGATGAATCCCTAATTGTGCTAAACTGAAAGAAACAAGCCAAAATATAAGCTTGTAGTAGAATTCCATATGAACCAAGCATGACCTTGAAGATTCACTACTAAGTACACTACTAAAATCTTCACAGGAAAGATGATGTCACTTTCAGAAATACAGATTTATTGTATCATAAAATACAAATGTTCAGTTTGTATTTTACAATCAAAGTACTCACCTCTTCAAGAAAGAGTTAGCTGAAGTAAGAAAAAACAGTAGAGAAGACTACTGATAGGCAATAAGGCCACACATCACACGACTGCTAGTGATTTTAAGGCTGCAAACAAGCCAGCTGCTTCCTAAAGTTCAAATACTCATTTACTAGTTTATTACAACATAAGCACAGGTTCTCAAGTACTAAAATGACAGATCAGTCTGGACTACATGCAATCCTGAGAGGCATCAGGAACCCAGACAAAGTCAAGAGAACATTTTCTCAGGAACTGTCAATACTCTGTTTACACGGCACCAAAATTGGCACTGCTCGCTTGAAGCCCATGACCAGTAAAAATTCACACAACATATTTATCATGCAAATTCCTGCTTGCTAACACCAAATAGCCCCCTGTCAGCAGGACCAGTCACCCCTAAATTTGATCTAGGATTTCTACCCTTTTCCTTAATTGGAACATAATTTTTAGATGTGAAGTGGACTAGTTAACCATTTAAGTATCATTTTGCCTTTTGGCTTTAAGTGACATTAAAATTGCATAGCAACTTCAACATATACGATCACTGGCAAAGCAAATACCACTGTAATTTGAAATACTAAATATTTAACACAGTAGAAGAACTTACCCCTGGAATAAGTGTTAGTCTATTACCATCCATCCAAAATTCCTTCAACCCACTCAGTTGTTCAAGTACTTCAGGCTGTAAAGGGAAGACATTTTTTTAAAAACCTTAAAAACAAAAACTTGCGAACAGCAAAACCAACTCCAATAATTCATCTCTTGCAACTTTAATAATGTCTTACTGTAGCCATTATACATACTTTTTTCAATGGGACAAAGAAAATCCAGATAATTCACTTCTGAAACACAAATACATACACAAAAAACCCAAAACATTTAAGAGCTTGATCACAGCACTAAATAACCTCTACAGAAACGGTTTCTGTTGTGTTTTTTTTTTCTTGGATTTTTTTTTTCCTTGGGTTTGGTTGGTTGATTGGTTTTTTTTTTAAGAGACAGTACTATTTTCCAACAGGGACACAGAATACATGTTATGTGTATAATTTCGTCCTTCATGGAAGAGGTCTAAAAACCCTTACGTTCTATTAACTCAGAAGATCTGGTTTTCAAAAAACCCAGTGATTTTTTTGTATTGGGGGAAATGGAAACAAATTTCATTTTTCTATCAAAAAAGAATGCATATCTCCATGATACAAGCAAACCATTCCAGTCATAAAGTGGGGTGCAGGATTGTGTTTCCATTACAACTTCCGTTAAAAGTGTCTTATGTATCAGAGAAAGACCACTTTGTGGTAAAAATTCATGTTGCTGATGCTTTCCCATTTACACTTCCCTCCTGAGAAAGTAATACAAAATAGGTACTGCTGCACCTTAGGAACTACAGCCAAGTTCAGCTAAATGCTGAGTTTTGCTATCCATTAAATATACAGGATTCCTGAATAAGTTACAATCCTGACTACCAATAACTCCTTTTCCAAGAGAAATTTGTAACTAGACTCTACCATTCAGAGAGATCTTCATCCGAAACAACAGCAGTTTCAAAGCTTTTTGTGCTTTTAGCATAACATCTTAGTGAAGTAAGTTACCAGTAGTTGACTCTTGTAGCCAAAAGGCTAGCAGAGACAAAGAAATCAGCCAAAAATACAGCCAATCAGGTGATTTTACGGCCCAGGCTGTTATGGCTTAACAAGGGCTTGTACACATTAGTTTAAGGTTCTCACATGAATATCTACCCTGTGATGAGAATAAGGCAGTAATGGATAGAAGTGTAATAATACTCATGAACAATTCCTTTAATACACTCCCCTATTTGCCAGACCATATCACTAGGCAAGTGTTCAGTTCTGCATGTTCTAGTGGTCGCACACAAAGGCTTGACTTTATTGCACTGCAGATCAGAATATTTTGCAATACTTCCATTTGAATTCCTTTACCCAGGGAAGTACGTGTAGAAGCAGAAAGATGTTAAGTGACTCAAATACAAAACGTATTTGTCTGTGAGATCATGAACAGGACACAAGTCAATCCATGCTGAAGAAAAATCTAAGCACCTCAACTGTAAATACTACTTTGGACAATATTCAAATTTAAAATTTTTTCAGTGTCCCTTGGATCTAAATAGTCTGTGCACAATAATAAAAGCAGGTTATGTACAGAATTTGTAACATTAAATACAGGATAACCAGTAACTGTTCAGAACTTGTTATAAGCCAAACAGTTATGTTTATAATTCAAACACATATTACTATTAACTATTAACCAGTACAATAACCACACTATATGACAGTGTTATTTTAAAATGGAGGAACAACATGCTCATATTCATATGAACACAGATGATTTCATAACAGGCTACATAAAGAATATAAAGTATACGTAATACTTGCTCAGTAGAACTCTTAAGCTGATGTTTACATTTTCATATTTATTAAAAACAGAACAAAGGATACAGAGATTTATAAAAGATACAAAACTCTGTTACTAAGGAAAAACTCACCACTTCTGTGAATTCATTACTTCCTAAGTCCAGTCTCTCCAGCTGAGTCAGTCTGGACATGGTTCTGCACAGGAAGGGGATTAATAAAGAATTAGATCTAAGCAAATACCATTTAGATCAAATATTCCAGTATTCACAAAAATGTACTATTTTAATCAGTATTAGGTAGTGATGCTACTCTGTAACTGGAATGATACCTGAATAAGGTCAATTTTTCACACACTGTTCAACCAGGCACATATTAATGATTGCAGAAACTGTTGATTGTCACACAGAGAGTTCACTGCAACTCATCTAGAGATCAGTTTACAAAAACTAAAGACTACTAGAGTAATCTTCATGATAAAGAGCAGCACAGTGAAGCACCTCTTTTTTTGAGTGGTTCAGCTTTTCACCTGCAGTATCAATATGTCCTTTCAGCAGCCAAAGGCTGGTTAACCACATTTTCCTCTCAGAGAAAGACTACTGCCTAATGATCAGTTAAAACAGAAAGGCCATTATTGAATCAACATTTGAGCCAACAACACCCTTCTTCCTCTCCAGGCAGCTGACTAAGTTGCTTCCACACAATATGGTTTGGAACTAAAATTATTTCCCTGGTCATACAATAAATCAGATTACTAAACTGGATTTTGTGGCACATCAATACTCTTTAAGCTAACTTACAGTGAAGATTAAATCCACGACTGAAATAAAAGTAAAGTCCATTATTTCAAGCTGCGTTTTGGAAACATTTTTCCTCCAGTAAGTTTACTTTTGGGAACCCACAGAGATTATCTACCTCTGCACACAGTGATCTGCACCAAGTACTTCACAGTCAACAGCAGTTCTACCTAAAAGTATTTTCAAAGGGGCTATGAATCCCTCATGTGACATTATGTTCTGTATTCATTTAATAATAGCTTTCCATAGAATGATTAGTAATACCTAAAACTTTGTTATATAAATTCCAACTGGGTACATTCTGGAAAAATTAAATAAAAGACCTTCTAAATGGTAAACTCTTTTATATCACCAGAATATATCTATCAACACTTGTATCCTTAAGAATCAATTGCATGAGCACAAGATGCTCTACGCAGAACTTCAGATTTTCTTCAAATACAGTAAGCACTACAGCTGCTCTGCATATACACTTAAAAATATTATATTGAAAAACCTCTTGTTCATTGAAAGTAAGTTAATGTGATTATTAAGACTATTCATGAAATAATCTCCGAGAAGGAGATTCAACATTAGCCTATAAATTTGATTTTCATTACGTCACAGTAATTTTGCTGGGGAGAAACTAAGAATTTAGCATAAGTAGGTAAAGACACGACCAAGATAAAAGCAGAGGCCCATTTTTTGCATGGCATATACAGGCTTTAAAGGAAAACCTTTAACAAAAACATGAAAAGGCTACTTCCAGAAGAATCTGGGAAACAGTTTTCCCGTTTCTTGAAGCTAATGAACAGGATGAATGCTGCTAGCCAACTGCTAGCATTCTTTTTCCCATTCTAACAAAAATTATCTAAGTCCCTCTGAAATACTCCATAAGCTGACTCTTTCAAAGCTTTATGAGACCATGCCAATACCAATTTTAGTGCCATATGTTCCCAACAAATTTGAGTCTTAGAGGAGCACTGCTGAAGACTCCTTTGAAGTAGCATTGTGCAGCTTTGAAAACTTTATAGACCCCATCATGCAAACCAATGTTATGGAAACACTTGCAGGGTAACAAATTAACTTTATTGATTTTGGGCCCTTTTTTCCCTTGCCAAAATGTCTGTAATCTAGCAAACACATCCACTCAACTATAAAACATACACAAATGTGTTTGCAGGACTAGGATCTCAGTAATATTCCTCCCTTTCCCCACTGCCTGCGTAATCTATAGCACATTCAACTATTCTGTGACTAGTATCTCCTTCCTTTTCTGCATTGTTGGTCTGTACCAACTATACCTTCAGACAAAATGCAAACAGGGCTCCAAATGATGTTAAGGTAGCAGGAAAATTCCATGCTAAAAGAAGTGGAAACAAACATTTAGTAGGCCAGTGAGTTATACCTATTTCTCTTTGGCACAGCACTATGTAATACCTCCCACAAACTGAAAGTCTCTTTCATAATTCATATTGCTGAACTTGCTGTCAAACTAATTGAACACTAAGGGATCAGATGGTCTAAGTTATGCCTCAAATTCTGATGCTGTGTACAGACAGCTTCACTAAAGTCAACACTATAACTTACTTCAAGTGGCACACAATTCAAGAGGTGTGTGTGTGTGAAAGCAAGACTGGGCCCTGAATCCCAAATAACTTACTTCTTTCTAAAAAAGCTTACTCTTTTTATTGACAGTTAGGAAAAAATAAAATATAAACTTAACATATTTCTATTGAGCTGTCTTCCCAATTTACCTATCAGAAAAATGCCTCTAAAATAGTCTTTGTGTGGTTTTGCTTTCCTTTCAGTACAAGTATTTTCATCAAGCTGGTTTGCATTATAATGCTGCCAGTTTTATAGTCTCTGGCTGTAGATAAGCTGCAAGCAAAATGATGCATTTGGCATAAAGCAAGGTTGATTTAATGTGTTGGCATTAATTACCCATTTTGATTAAAATTCTTTCAAGTGCTTCATGCTTTAGTGCCAAAAATTCTGTGCATGTTTTACTCAGCAAGAGAACGAGTTTGATTTTGTTGAAATTTATCCAAATACATTTCTCATTACAAATAGGAAAGAATTTGCTGTAAGAATGGAAATATTAAAAAAGGTGAAAGTCACAGGAGGACAAGAAGACAGTAGTATTCTACAGCAAAAATACTAGCAAGTACTGCTACATCTTAGTAGCTCCAAAAAACTCCTTTGAATTTTCTATGCTGTTTAAAGCTTTATAGCATGTTCCACAAGAGTACCAGAACAGAATAATAAAGGTGGCAGCTCAGCATGTACTGCAGATCACTAGTTTTCCAGGAAGGATGAAACTGAAAGCACTGAAGTCAACAAAAACATTCCCAGTAGCCACTAGAACGTGTTTAGAAAGTGGCTTAACTACATTATAGCACTTGCTCAAATATCTCTTATCACTACAAGAGTAAACTACAGTTTTTAAAATATTTGATGTAATTCATGCTGTTAGTGTTAATTATGGCAGCTAAGGTCATAGTGATCTTATAAACAAAATCTGTATTAGCTGTAAGTTTTAATTATAGCTACTGTCCCTCAGTTGGGAGTAACTTCATTTACAGAGCTACTGCCCCAAATTACATGTCCTCTAATTTCTTTCCACTGAAAATTAGTGATAGCAGAAAGTGCCAGAGAATTGAAAGTATGAATGAGCAGAACACTTCACACTTTGAAGATGTAAATTCACACTTTTTGATGCTGTACATGTCATTCCAGATAGGGGTTCTGGCATCTTTATATAGCAAATTCCACAGTACTGTATCTAGGCACAAAAAAAGGAAATCCCGAGAGAACATACTCCTTGGTGATGTCTTATGCAGTCAGTAAGAAAAGAGGCTGTTGCACTTGAAGGGCTGGCAATTTACCATTCAGCATACTGTATGCAAGTCTCTCCTAGCATATGAGTTGGACAGAGTGAATATTCAGTTGTTAGCTCCTCCTCTTCTCTGACAAAACTTCTTATATCCACCACAACCAGCACCTCTCTCTACCAATTTCTGTTGCCAGAGAAAGATCCTTCTTACAGTACACCACAATTCTACAGCTGGTTATTCACATCCCATCTTTGGGATCTGTTTCTCCTTTTATATCTGTTAACCTGCACAGAGCTCCAGGGTCCCAGCTGGACAATGCAGAGCACTGCTCTAGCTTGCAGAAACTGCATCACCATCAGCCTGGGCTTGTTTGATGAAATAAGTCATAATTGCAAGGCAGGCATTAGAAACATACTACATTTTCAGAGAGATAGAATTGGATTTAATGCTAAAGGAAATGCTGTAATAATTTCTAGAACTATACTTACTTTGGCAATATTTTTAACTGGTTTTCTCTAAGTTCCAATATCTGGAGTTTAGTTAATCTGTAACAGAAAGACATAACAAATTATCACAATATTCTGCATTCTGCATGTCAAAAGCCATCTCTGAACATATTTATATTACTGAATTACAAAAAAAAAAGATCTGTAAGTTTGATTTTTTTTTTCCTCTAACATTACAAACATATTTTGTGCAAAACTCTGCACATCATTTTAAAATCATTTATTTGTTCGGGTTTGGTTTTGGTAAAGCAAAAAACAAACCAGATCTTGCCAGCTTTTCTGCACCTGTTTGAATACAATTGTTCTCCTTGATCCAAAAGATTTTCAAACACTTCATTGGATTAATTACAGGTACATGTTATCACATATAGAAGTACACAGGAAGTATAAGAAAGGTAGGATCACTGCACAATTTAAGATGTTCAATTTCTAATACTGGCAATGTATCAAACAATATATTATAAAGAAGAATATCTGTGGTCTTCCCCCTGATTAAAACAACCTTTACATTAATTTTGGATTTCCTTCCGTATTCTCTTTCTAATCAGCTTCTTAATGCATTTTGCTATTTCTGTTAGAAGATGGTTTGATGTTTCTTTCAGTAAATCCTTGGTTGCAAGAAAAGCAGCCTCTAAAATCCCAAACTCAACAATCTGACCAAGGTAAGTTCAAAGCAGTCTTGACATAAAAGCAATGTACCATTCCCAGTGAATTTTTTTCTATCAGCACAGCAGTGACAAGGCTGTATTTGCTAGACAATACACAGACACTGAGTTTGGTATAAATACAGACAGGATTGTAATGATGATTGTAATAAGTTTCATGTGTGACCCACCAACAGCACTCATATAACAAAACCCAGAGCATTAAGCTCCCTGACTCAGAAAGGAGCTTAGTAAACCAGTCTTTCCTGAAGGTGCTTAACTAGTGCAAGGACAGAGACAAACCCCTTCATTTTTATTAAGTGGTAAGAACTAGACTTAAAGTAGAAATAAAAAGCTGAAGACAGTATCTATTTTTCTTCGAGACATTCACTCATTTTTTTATTAGTTTGAAGTAGCTGTGCCCACAAATAACCTAAAGATGTAAGAGTCACATTGAAACAGAGGGGAGGTCAGTGTAGCCCAGCACTGCAAGCAGTATTTGCCATCTGGTAGCAACTGCTGGAAGGGCAACCTCCTACCTCCAACTTTTACAAAAAACCCCCAACAACTGTCCTGACAGTGCTGAAAGAATACTGTAATAAATATCCCACTCATGGTAGTATCACCACTGTCCATCTAGGACATAAGTGGGAAGGACTTCCTTGCCATCTGACCTTACCTGCACCCTAAGATACCAATCTGGTACAAAACAGATCTTATTTAAGAACACTCAGACATGAATGGTCATTTTGGGCTTTGATTTCTAAACCAAACACTGCATTAGGCTCCAGCTGGTGTTTTGCTTTGACGACAGGGAAAATAGCTACACAGTTTGTAGTTTTTCTTCACAACACGTGTATGCAGTCAATTTCTCTTGACTGCAGTGGAAGCAAAACTCCATTCATATGCTAAACTATGAACATGCATACCTACACTTTGCTGACTTTAGGCAGAACTGACTGTACTACACTTGTAATAAGCTAATTCTGTCAACTTAAAGACTGCATTTGGTGACAGAAAGGTTCACAGCTTTGTCACCTTGTTTCACTCGCTAATCTTTCTTCAGCTAACCCTAAGAAACTGCAGACACAAACTGCGAATTTCTTATGTGGAAAGCTACACAGAAGCTACTGGGGAAACATTCTCGATCACTCCTGGCTAGGAGATACAGGATGTGTCTAAACTAAGAATTGTCTTCCAGTAATTGATGAGAAATACAGGACTGAAGCATTTGTCACTTCTTCTGTTATGGAAGGGCTAATTCAAGTTTAAAATAATAATGCACATCAAATACTTAGTCAAGCTGCTCTTTAAATTGCTGGTGCTAAGAATCCAACATCAATCCATGCTAAACATCTTAATTGCAATAATGAAATTGAAAAAATGGGGTTTAACTTGGAAAAGAAATACAGAGAACTAGTTCACCTATACTACACGAAAAATGGAAGTCCTAGTAGCAGAATATATATTATCTGTGTTATTCTGTCACA
The DNA here is from genome assembly GCA_013400415.1 of Scytalopus superciliaris. Taxonomy (NCBI): domain Eukaryota; kingdom Metazoa; phylum Chordata; class Aves; order Passeriformes; family Rhinocryptidae; genus Scytalopus; species Scytalopus superciliaris. Next base: position 15,058 of record VXBX01004181.1, on the reverse strand, counting down.
AAGATTCATCATACTTCTACAGAAACATCTAACTTCCAAACTTAAAAAACGCAGAAATACTTGCCCATCACCTGAGCACAAAGCTGCAAAGGGTATTACTGAACTAAAAGTGTACTTTCTGGAACAGTCTCGAGTTTATTTTTTCAGTATTGTTCTTTAATTGTAACCAATTTAGCCTACTTTTAAAATGCAGGTCAGCTTTTCCAAAAAAATGAAATCTCTACATGAGTGACTTGCCAGGAGAAGATCAATATTCTCCCTAAATCTGATCTCTCAAACTATACAAACTGTAAAAAATATAAAAGAAACACAGAGCAGGTACACTTAGAAACTTGCTGTTCAACAAGCAGTCATTCCTTGGAAAGTTAAAAATATTTCATAGAGAGATATTCCTTATATTTCACCTCCTTCGCAGTTTTTGTAAAACAGAATATTTTTATTTTAAATTCTGATTAAAATATAAAGGCAAGAGGACTGAAATGTATTGATCTTGCAGCAGGTTGCATTTGCAAAACTTTCAGCAAAAGATATACATACATATATGTAACTAAATTAATTCCCTAACTTGACTATCACTGTACATTTACGTAAAAGATACCTCAAAGTAGATACTACTAAAAGCATTTACTACTGCAAATACTAATGGCAAATTGTTGAGAAGGAAGATTTAAAGTTAATTAATTGCAACATCACAGCAAAAAGCCTCTGGAAGCAATATCCCATTATATGCAACGTTCTCAGCGTTTTTAGAATGACACTGAAGGTTAAATCCTTGCTTATCTTTCAACACTCGTCAGCAAATAAGCTTTCCCTTTTAAAAGCCTGTCTCAAAATTAGCATGCAGTGAGCTCCAAGTTTAGAATGCTCTGCTTACATGTTTGTGTTTTTAAATGTAAATAGAAATGAGGTATTTAGACACAACAGGTATGGTTTTCTTAGGTGAGAATATAAGTCTCAGATTTCTGTGCACTTGTAAAAAGCCCAGTGTCATGATCCATGCCAGTATCAGTACATTCAAATAAGAATTTGGAGTGGAAGAAAAAACCTGCAAATTCCAAAGGAACAAGCACATTTAATAGTAGTTTTGTGATTTGTCACCAAGGCCAGACCGCTGCATCACTGAAGGACAGCAAATATGCCATACTCATAAAAAGGGGGAAAAGGATTGGATAATCTTGACATAAAAAGCATGCAAAGCTTTAGCACACATTTTGAAGGTGAAAGTAAAGCATAAAGGTAAATGCAATAAAATGCTGCATGGATATATATTTTGCATTATAAAAAGTTTTCTTTCCTAAGCATCAGGATGAATGTTACTGATAGGGTGTTCAAAGATGCATTTTGGGACAATTCTGTTCAATATTTTTTAATAGCAATCTCACAGGATTGGAAAAATGTTTAAGTTGGCTGATGTCACAGATAATACAGTGATTTAATAGGACACTAGGAAAAAAACCCCTGTACAACCTTAAGTACTAAAAAAAAATAGAAGATGGGCAAGATGACATAGCACCAAGTACAGTACTTATGATTTCCTTGTAGGCATCAGCCATTTCTAACTGAACTGTCCAATACATCAGTCAGTCATGTGGGAAATTATACCAGGCAGCTGCAAAACAGATAATTGGAACACTAGAGCATAACCACAGACATTTCCAAGAGAAACAAGAAGATAATCATGACACTGTACAAACCATGAAGAGATCTCAATTTGAATTCTAAATATAGCTATATATGTCATCATTCTCTGTCAAAAATAAGATGAATTAGAATTGAAACTTGTTCCAAAATATATTAATACAATCAGACACAAAGGAAAACCTAGCACACCAGAGGGTAACAGAATTTTGTTTAGTCTAACAAACTAAGGGATATGAGGACACTACAAAAACAGCAGGTGAGGGAGTGGAGGACACCACTCATGACAAATGACTGCAATTAAATTGTGGAACCAATGAATATGAACAGTCAGAGAAAAAGCAATGTGGAAACCAGGTTTCTAACCTGACATAGGGCATAAAAATTTTGTTGGCTGTCGTAAGTATTGGCTTAGCTTTAGAAGGCATTACTATTGCCAAATGTTTTCAGTAGGAGTGGGCAACAGAACTCAATTACTTCACATGTTCCCAAATAATACAAAGTAATAGCTATAAACCAGATGTTCTTTGTTTATTTGTTTTTAAAAGAAATATTCCCATATTCTAAAGTACCAGTTAAAAGTGCACTAGAAAATGTTTATCCCTATTTGTAAAGTTGTGGGTTGGCAGAGCAGTCTCATCACTTACAGAAGAGAAGTACTCAGTGTCAAATGGGTCTGAATTTTGGTTTGATATTTTAATGATTCACTGTTTTCCAGTTTATTTAATCTAAAAATTATTTTCCTATAGAATAGTATGTATTCTGTGCAATACTTTTATTAGATGTAAATTACATACATGAATACTCTGAATTAATTTAAAAACAGATTATGAGACAAGTCTCAATTCCAGATTCATTCTCCTCACTACAAGCCAGGATGCTGTGAGTCACTGAATTTTAAAAACCAAGGCAGAATTCTTCATAACTATCAAGAGAAACACTATACTGGAGAGCTGGACTTCACATTGTCTTTGGTAACTGATTTATTCTTAAGCTGTTACTAATTAATGACTTCACTATTTTGCTAATCATTAAGCATTACAGAAGCTGACAGTGATAAAGAAAAAAGTCTAATGAGGTTTTTTAAACTATGTGTAAGATTAACTACTTAAAGGATCAACTGTGTCAACCTGAAGTCTTCAGCCTCATCGTAGTGCTTGTTTTTAAGTAATTTGATTAGACTATTAAAAAAACCAGAAAAAAGTATAGTCAATCATTAGAATGCCAACAAGATTATGTATATTCCAGATATTTCTTCTTCAACTTTAATGAGGACTTTTGAAATGCAAACTTTGCGCACTAGAAACAAGCACAATAATTAAGCTCCTGCATCATAAACAGCTTTTTTGTAGCTGGGTGTGTAACAGATCTGAATCTTGTAATCGTTCATCAGGGAATGACTAATAAGTGGACAGAGAAGAGCTACAGCTCTGATCACAGATGACTAATAAACTAGTGGTCACTAGTGGAGAGCACCTCTGCTCATCCTCCATCAGACATCTCTGCCAAACTGCTGCAGCACTCCGGGGGCTTTGCTGATCTGTTTTACAAAAACTGCGAGGGAGGTGAAATATAAGGAATATCTCTCTATGAAATATTTTTAACTTTCCAAGGAATGACTGCTTGTTGAACAGCAAGTTTCTAAGTGTACCTGCTCTGTGTTTCTTTTATATTTTTTACAGTTTGTATAGTTTGAGAGATCAGATTTAGGGAGAATATTGATCTTCTCCTGGCAAGTCACTCATGTAGAGATTTCATTTTTTTGGAAAAGCTGACCTGCATTTTAAAAGTAGGCTAAATTGGTTACAATTAAAGAACAATACTGAAAAAATAAACTCGAGACTGTTCCAGAAAGTACACTTTTAGTTCAGTAATACCCTTTGCAGCTTTGTGCTCAGGTGATGGGCAAGTATTTCTGCGTTAACCCAAATATATTCATAAAGCCTACGGCAAATGTTTTCACACAGCAGTATGACTGGTTAACCAACAGCTATACCTCCCGCAAGAGATGCTTGCTGGACATGGGATGGGGCAGGAAATGATAATCTAGGAAAAGACAGTCCAAAATAAGAGCAAAGATGGGAAAACAGCAGAAAAGGCTACAATCAGCCTGATAAAAAGAACAGAATTAAGTATGCTCACCTAGGAGTTTTCCTTTAAGGAGCACTACCCTTTCACTTTTGCTTCTGAGATTTAATCTCTTTTTAGAAGTATGAGTTTAGTATTTATCTTGTATGTAAGCTATTGCATGGAACAGATTTGCACAATCAGCACACTATAGATATGACAAATTTTTCAGAAATACTCCTGACAATAAGGGACTTGAGAATTATAGTCGTGCATGAAACAATTTGTGCATCCAGTACAGAACAAGTAGAATTACTTGTTTCACTCCAATTATTACATGATAAACTACCCAAATTTCAAAAGTACTAGTTTCCCATGCTTACCAGACTTGTGGTGTAAAAGAAGCAAATATGTGAATGAGTTTTATTTCTTGGCTCTCAAGAAGCATTCTGTCTGCCCTTCAGAAGTCAAATTAAAATCTGAGAATAGAGATTCCATAAATTTTTTTCTGTAACTATTATGGGGCATAAATGGATTCATAATGGACACTCCTTCCCTTCCTCCAGTACACACTTTGCTTCAGAAACAGCAAACACTGCTCTGCAACACTTTAAAACTAAGTGTAGATATGAAGTTTCATATTCCACTTACCTGCCAAAATTGGCTGGCAAAAACTCAAGAAAAGCATCATTCAGGTACAGCTGTGTTAGATTTAACAGTTGAGAAAATCCATCTGGAAGCCTATACAGAAGTAAAAAAACGTACCACCTTAGTTTCACTTACATTCAAAGCATTAAGTCGTATTTTCTTAAGCAACAGTACAGTACTGAAGTCCTACAAATTGACAACATTAAAATTAGGCGGTGAATTTCTACAAAATCACATTAGACACTTGCTCTCTCTAAGCTTAGTTTCAAAATTCATTTTAAGCATGGAGGACAATGTTTGCAGGCAATTACAACTAGAAATAAATGCAGTCCTGCTACGTATTTGTGATCTCCTGACACCAAATGTAGAGGAGTCATTCATTAGAGACAACAGGATAAATTAAAACATACACAACACCTTTCTCCTCAGAAGAGTTATATCAGTTTGTATCTCTGGCAGTGCTACTTCTGGACAATTAATTTTGTCACTATAGAAAGCAACAGGGAAAGCCATTCACACAAGGTAAGTTGGAAAAACTTACAGACTTTAGAGCAAAATTAATTTCTGTAATTAGGAAAGAAAGCTCTTCACGTATTTCTCTACATCCACAGAGAAGTAACTGATTTTAACCAGCTCAGAAAGCTACGTGGTATAATGCAGGACTGTCCACATAGCCTATTAACTTAGGCAAAATACTTTAATGATATAGCCATACTGGATCACAGTGCAAGAGGTTCATGAAGATCGTTCTCAGGTAACTGTTCCTTTGAGACTCAGCAGTATTTGCACAAAATATAAAACATTAAAAAAATTTACAAACTTACTTTGAAATTGGATTTACGCTTGCCTCAACAACTGTCAAGACTTTACAGTTTTTTATATTTTCTGGAAACTCCTGTATGCCTGCAAGATACAGAAGAAGGTAGGAAAACAGCCTGAAATTAAAACTCCATCACATGCATAAAAATGATGCACATGCACATGAAATCACTAGCCATAAAAACTTTGATCTATTTAGCAACCAGTGGACTGGCTCTCTGATGTTTCATTTTACATACAGTTTTCATTAAAGAAGTACTCTTGAGCAATATCAATTCTTTTACAATTCTATTCCTCAAGCTTTTCATGTTGCAGTTTAGCAGGCAGCTCACTCACCAGCATTAGAGACACACAGTACACTAATAATTTCCATGGCTCATTGGAATGTACTTAAGATCAGAAACCCACTTCCATTATTATTTATTTTTAAAAAGCCATTTATATACATGGTAGAATAAAGTTTCCAAAGGATCAGTTTATCAAGTGCATGGCTTGTTCCAGGTGAAATGGTAAGGCTTCAGTTCTTAGAATGTATTTACAGCTCCATGGTTCTGAACAGATATCCCAAAATGTGACACAATGCTTGCTGTCAGCTTCTAGATTACTTGTGGAGAAGGACAAAAAAATGCAGCAGATGCACTTATGTCTGAAAATCAAAACAATAAGGAACCTCCTCTTTTTCCAAGGTTATCTGTGGAAATGCTAGAGTGGAATTGCAATCCACACATCTGCCAAATTTGTATTTGTCAGAAGCTGGTAAAGCAGGCCTCCAATACGGAAGACAGTTATCCACAATGTCAAATGGAAATTAGTACTGAATCATTCTACCATTCAAGACTCTCACGTCCATCTTACTATACTATAAAAAAACCCAAATAAAACCACTGCTGTCACAACTGCAGGTGCATTTCCAATGTACCACTACATTGCTCTTTTATCCTAGTACAGGTGTTTTTATTTTAAATATATTTGTCCTAAGTACAATAACCATTCATATCAAAATCCTTCCACTGGGATTAAGAATACACTGTTGTTCCAAGAAAAAACGATATTCTGTAGTTTAAAATTATTTCTTTTTTTCAGGTAACAAATCTTAGCTCTTTGTCTTTCCATTAATACACGTAATTGTGTCTGTGAGTGCTTTATCACGTATGTGGAAAGGGCAACCTGAACCCAGGGAACAAGATCACTGAGAAGGAACTATACTCTGTGGATGCTGCTTTTAGACTAGTGAGCGTGTGAAATTTCATGCTGCTGTAAGCGACATCAACAGTCTAGCTGCAGAGAGAAAGACAAGGGCAGTGTCACTTCTCATTCAGACTGGCAGGTAGGACTGGTTATGTATCTCCATGTGTCTGTGCCAAGAGTATGTGGTAAAATACCAACTGCTAAGTAATATTTTCACTTACATAAGAAATTTTGCAATTATCTGATGCTATTTTATAGTTTGGTTCTTTCTGTGCTTGTGCAGTAACAAGACTGACCTGGTATATTAGGGCTTAAGAGACAGCAATAGCCCCTGACAAGAAAAGTAGTGACAAAAGACTTACTTTTACCAAGTAAGTCAGCTGGTGATGTTGAGTGGCAAAGTCACCATGGTGACTTTTCCGTAAGTTCTACTAAAGTAGTAACACCATTGCTTTTAAAGTAGGTTTTTAGGTCTTTCTTGACAGGAACTTGTTTGTGATACTGACTGGTTATAACGTGTTCTTTACAGTCCTTTTTTTCTTCCTTTTTATCTTTTTCCAGTGTCTTTCAGCCTTCTTACTGACTCTTCTTTCTTGCTTTTTCAATTTGCTTTCTTGGTGGGAGAAATGCAAGAATACTCATCCAACAGTAACTGCGGGATTCTAGCATGCAGGAGGAGTATAGCTGAGAAACAGCAAGTGTCAGAAGGTTGTTGTATAGCCAGTTAGTAAAGGCAACTTCCTATCATGTAGTAGTAGTCTCCTGCTTTCCAACCCCCCCCCTCTTCTGAATATGTATCACAAGTATTAGGTATCTTTCATGCTGTCACTCACGATATGCTGCTATTTTGAATGACAGCCATTTATGTATACTAAAATCTTAAGTGAGCTTGGTTAGAGTGGTGTGTACCGTAGCAATCTTGGCTCAAAGAGGAAGCAAAATTAAATTCCCAGCCTCCTTCATTGTTAAGTTTCTCATAACAGTTGAATTTCTGTTGTTAATTTGTTGTTAAAACTGTTGCTGCCTCTTGCCCAAGGCACAGTCAAACAGAAGGTTACTGCAGAGTTCTGTGACTATGTACAAAAGCAAGCTGATTTAACATGTCTGTATTTGGACAGCTAATATTTTATTTGGCTGTTCTTTTGTGAGTAAGTTTACATTGACATTCTCCTCTCTACCAGATGTGCTGTGTTTTATTTTCTAGGTAGTTATCACAAATTTAGGCCTTCTGTGCTTCTACGAGTTCTTGACACACGCAGTGGAAACAAATAATAATATTAAAAACCTATGGTTTAATGTGTAGGACTAGAGGAGTCTTTCATCCAAGGACCAAACCAAGGCCAGTAGTGTGACTATCTTCCAGAAAAACAAAGCTTAGAGAATCTCTCACCATGATTCAAACAGCAAAAGTAAAGGCACATTATGAGTCTGAGACACAATTCTGCCTCTGCAGAAGAACTTAGCAGTGGTTTATTCTAATTAATGTAGATACTTATTTTAAGAAGGTAAAGTTGTATCATCAGCAATAAAGTGGTCTTCATCTAGTTTTTCGACACTAGAAGGCCACTTCATACAAATCATCTGTAATTTCATCTCTACAGGCTCAGGATATTTTCATGTTAGATGCTTTCCATCTGTATGGATATTCTTGTTTGCTGAAAGAAGTTTCTAAGAGTTACATTTCTTGGAATTGTGCTTCTCTTAGTGCAAAGACTATATGACAGCAATAGGTAATGTATAGTTGTAGTGTTTCTGTGGTAGCTTCCTAATCTTTCTTGGACTTGAAAATATCATTGCTGCTTTCCAGAAACAAAACTTTATTATATTATGAATATCACCTTTTTAGCTTTGATTTTGTACTGAGTGATGAAGTGATCAATATCCACTGTTGCCACCTTCTGCTTTGACTCCACTTGCAGCCCCAGTAAACTTCACATGGCTGAACTCAAACGAGTATGTATAATACAGACACACATGCATATACTCATAAAGCTAGATTTTCATTACATCTGCACTAAACCTGTGTGCATATGCATGAACATGTGTTGTTGTAAACCAGAAGTGTCAGGAATATGGGCCTGTATTACTTTTGATGGTTCAGTTCTTCCTGGTCCCCTCTGCTTCTGTATTTTATTGTTAGAGTCCAACAAGCTATTTCCCAAAAAGATTCATGATACTTAGATATATGTAAACACCTGGATTAACTGGATGTCCTAGTGTGTTTTTCATGCCTTTCACCTTCTATTCTCAGTGTTCTGAATATTCTGCCCCATTAAAGAAGGTCTGCAGATCTCAAGGGACTATGTGACCACATCTTTCTGCACTCCTTTTGTAACACTGTCCTAATTAATCCATTTGATAGCCACCCTGATCCTTGCATGAGCATCTGATTAAATGAGCAAATTAAGATGCACATTACTTTTTAAATTCCATTTGTCTTCTGTTTTTCTTACTGCTTTCTTTATACACTGATACTCATGGATTTGAGAAGACAATGCAACAGATCATCTAGTCAGTTGAATCCTTATCCTACTTTCATTGAAAAGCAGCATATGGACAGGTTCTTCATCCTATTATTTCCTACTTCACTTGATAGCCACTGCCCCCAACACATTTCAGTGCCCCACCTGATTTACAGATCATGCTTCCTGTTTTCCAAAAGGAAAAAGAAAATACAAACCATCACTCTTGTGGACTATGACCATTCATAGAGCACAACAGGAGAAAACACAATTTGCTGAATACCTTTAACCACCAAATAAAAAAATGCGTTTGGAGTAAAGTACTTTTTGTGTACTTTAGTTTCCCACAGAAGTTAGATTTACGTAATAGCTATTAACATCTACTTCTCTGTTCCTTCCTCCCCGTCTTCCCAAATTTCAGGCACTTCTAAACTCACTGGCCAGGTTCTACCAAACACAACACTTTTTTTTTTTTTTTTTTTTTTTTTTTAAAAAAAAAAAAAAAAAAGAGGGGGGGGCAAGAACGAAAAGAT
>VXBX01004180.1:132401-177961 GCA_013400415.1 Scytalopus superciliaris | reverse complement strand
GGGTGAAAGTCACCTTTGTGAGGAAACTAACTCCAATCTATGAACCACTTTTTTAAATTATTCCACTTCAACTATAGTCAAGGTTAGTTCACAAGAGCATACAACTTAATCCAAGTAAGAAAAATCTTCCAAATTTTTTTTCATGCTGTTTGCTGAACTAAATTAAATACTAAACATATTTTGGCCATTTAGCTTCTTTTGGGAACATCACAAATGGCCATATGTGGACTTATGACTCCATCTGGAGTAATATTCTTTGCTTGATACACACAGAATAAATTGGAGTACAGCCTGAAGAGCTATAAATTTATGTACCCAAAAAAAAAAAAAAAAAAGAAATGTCTGTCACCTCATTTAACATATCTATTTACAATTACTAAAGAATGAAGTATTCTTTCGGAATTAGTGTTACACACCATTTAAAAAGACTACTTGTATGATTAGTAAAGTTTGCTAACATCAGGGCTGCAGATACTAATGAAGATTAAAGGCTGTAGTTTATACATTACCTTTGCACTAAAACAGGTCTTGAACATAAAAAGTCAAGTAGAAAAGAAACCACAGCACTCAGGACACTAACCTATTTCAAGAAGGATTGTCCTAGATGGAATTTTAAGGTAGCTTGAAAAGTAATTCTTTGAGCAGTAGGCTCTGCTTAGGTCTTCCCCGGCATCAACAAAAAAAACCAAAACAAACAAACAAAAACAAAAACAAAAACATGCCCAAAACTGAAAATTGGAACACTCTGGTTGAATTGAAACGCCTTTTCCCATTACCCTTTCATGCACATCGGGTGAGTTGTCTGGCAGTGCAGGGCTGCTCCCAACTCCCTTCCCACTGGCCATCTGCCCAGCTCTCCAGCCTGCTGCCACTTGGGTGTGTCCCAAGCACCCATCACCCACAGGCTTCCTCCAGAGCAAACTGTCTTGTATCACTGGCGAATTCTCCATCTTCATGCTACCTTCTGATGCAGAGTGAAGCGCTATGCCAGCATGCCAGGACTTCCCACACTTCTTTATCAGTTGTGCTTAAAACCTCCACTACAGCTTTAATGGGAAAGGTGAGAAAAGATAATTTTCTTCCTCCTCTGTTATCAGCAAACTTTCATTATTGTCACATTCCCTGGACATCTTTTACCTTAAGTACAGATAAAGCAAAGTAGAAAATCATAGAGTAACCATGTCAGGAATCTACTGGAAACATTATAATACAAATGCTGAAAAAAACACAGGCCCTCAAGGTATTCTAATCTGTCTTGAACACAGCATCAAAAGTATTGTAATGAAACAGGATAGTAATTTTTCGCAAAGGAATTTGGAGGTTCAGTAGATCAGTAATACTGATATAAAGGGTCTTTCTAGATAATACTACATACACAGTGTGAAAATTCTACACTCACCATCATTCCAGCAGTTTTCTGAAGAAGACTATTCAAAATCTTTCTTTGTATTAATAAAGTCTGCATAACCAGAGCCATACCTGATACGCAAAACTCTTTTAGAATTTAGTCCCACTCTTCCTCAAACTATGTATTGGTGGACACTACAACCTATCATTCAAGATGCCTGCAGAAGGTGCTTGACAGCACAATCATAAGCAAAATATCTCCCATCAGGCTTCCTCAAATGCAGATGGGAAATCAATTTCTATGTTCTCAGCAGAGCATTTCAAACAACTCCCAGTAAGAAATGCTCTTGCTGGGATTTTTGCATTGTTCCTCACACTGTTCCTCATATTGAATGGAGAAAGTCACTATGGACTTGACTACATTTCAGCTACTGCATGGGTTTTCTTAAACATCAGAATAAAAATAATTTAAAAAAGAACCCTGATTTAGATTTTCACTTTTCCCAAAGTTTTGTCATTCACTTTAGCAGGACAACTGCAGTTTTCAGACACTAGCAAAGACATTGGAGTAATCCCATTTGAAGATGCCTATATAAGACCCACCTTTCTATTAAGCCTCTGTACAGAAACAATTTTTCTCTTATAAACAAAACAGAACAAAAAAACAAACAGAAAAAGTGAGACAAACTGGGGATTTTTGTTTCATACATTTGAAGTCTAAATCAGCATAAAATCTGAGCATCCATCAGAAGTGCTGGATGCCTACTGTATAAATATGCAGTGCTCAGAGAAAACTCTTAAAATTTTGCTGTAGTCATATGACTTATATTTCTAAGCCTAATAACTATGTGAGTTACCTCATTTTTAAATGTTTCTCCCCACATTCAGATAAATTGTCATCGATGTCTAACTTATAACTGCCTGCCTTTTCCCCTAAAGACAGACCATGTGTAGCAGCAATCTTACGTAAAATGCTACTTGATATGAATTTTTCTAGCTTTAGAAAGAAAGTATAATAATGTTGCACCGAATTTGTCTAGACATCAAACTCTCATTTTTTAAGATGCCCAAAGTTCTTCCAATAACTGCAGTGGTGAATTTTGAACTGTATACTTTATCTTTATAGAAGTCTGTAGAAGTGTTGAATCAAGATAAAGTTTTAAAGAAAAACATTGCAACTTAGAAGGACAATCATTCTTTTTAGGTGAGGAAGTTAAAAAGCAAAAGAAGTAGGTGAATACTCAAATGTCAAATTTCCAATCCAGGTTCTAGGCCCCAGCACAAGTCTAATTACACCTGATGTTTTATCCTATGCAACTTAGCAGAGTACAGCATAAAATCTGGAGTGCTCAGGCAAACACAAAATTTTGCCTAGATTTTGAAAAGCTCTACTTTGCAGCAACAGATTGTCTTCAAATGAATGAATCATGACATGAGCCTGAGTACTTAGCTATGACATCTGTTATGTAGTAAATTGCATTGCATGCCACATGCATAATGAAGGGAAAAGAGGGATTTTAGCTCCTAAAACACGCCTCATTATGTGATGGTGCACGAATACAGACAGTGACACCCAGGACAGATGGAAAGGCTGCAGTGTCATAAAATGTACAAATAATGTTGTTGTTTCTATCATTGGGAAAATGAAGATGTTAACTTTCTTGAGGACTAAAAAAAGGCAACTCTGCACTAAATAAAATAGTAAGAGTTGGCAGACACACTCACAATTAAGATCTATCTTAAAAGTTGCTTACGTGAATCCACTTGTGAGAAACTTTACTATTCTTCAGAAGGAATACATTCTGTCTCTTTAAGTCTCTCATTCCTTACTTGGTGGGTTGCTTTTCAAAAGCAGTGCACACATTACAGACAGTCATAAATCACGCAAATATTGAAAACTCCTCTGCAACATGATTTGGAAAACCAAAGTCTGTTTTCCAGACATGCAGACATTTTCCTATCATTATACAGTCTATTAGATTCATTAAACACAAATTAAACTACACAAAACCAAATTTGCAGGTGAGATTTTGAAACTCCATTCCATCTCCATTGCTAAGACAAATATGGTGCACACAAAATGCTAACACAGCCCTCTTAATTACCACTGACTTCTGAATGACCCACAAGGACAAGTCCCCAGTAGTGTAATTTCTGAATTTAACATTAAAATGCAGCTGTCTGTGTTTAGACATTTGGGCTGAGGCTCAATATTTAAACAACTGCTCTTGGGCACATAGACCAATATGCCTAATGTAAGACTCACAGGCTTGAAAAATGTGGCCTAAATCATGTGAGGAAAGAGTTATAGCACTCATTGTAAACAGTAAGTGATAAAGTGGGAGAGTCTGTTAAGAAAATATTTGGATAAGGTTAGGAATGTCTTACTAAGCTGTTTTTTATTGCTCAGGGATCAAGATGGATAGAATAGGACTAGGATATTTATGGTATTCCAAGAATGGAAACAAGTGAAAGGAAATTCTTAATTTAACACAGCAATATGGCAATTTCCAGGCTAGGCTCAAGTTGAAAACATAAAACAGGTATAAGGAAGTGATTGTAATGCAGATTAATGTAGATTATAATTACAAAAAATCAAGGTATGGAAAGTTCTTCTAATAAATCATCAGTACTGTGACAACAGAGAATGGGAAAAAGGTCATTCCTTAAAACACTTTTAAAAAATTGCAACTTTCATCCTAACAACAGAACAATTAATTTCCTTTTTTCCTATCCATGAACTGGGTTCCTGTGTTGATAGACACTGTCCATAAATAATGCAAGAACACTAGTTTTCTGGACACAGAAAATAGACATTTCAGTTAAAGCAAGAAATATTATTATTATTTAACTGGAAACAAGAAGCAGAAATTTTCAGAAATGAAAAAACTGATATATTAAAATATTTCTATAATAAAAATTCAATTATATCCAACTTTAATAATTTCCTTTCTCATTGTAGGAAAATTCTAGAAAGAACTACAAAAAATTGAGAGATTTAAAAATAATTTAACAGATGCTTTTTTTGTTATTTTATTTCTGTAATTGATACAGACAAGAAAGCATAGCCTAGAGAAGGTATTTCGGAAACTTTACACCAGATGATCCTGACTTCTGCCTCACATACTCACTGTGACAAATTAACTGCATTTGCAAATCATTGAAGGAAGCCCCACACCTATAGCCTGTTTTCCCTGTGTTTATGTGGCAAATCAGAAGAAATATGAGACCTTGCATGGAAGAGGGTAGATTCAGGCATTGAACAGGTCTAAGAACTAGAAGTTACTTTCAACCCTCTTTCCCAACATTGCAAAAGTTTAGAGATATCTCTGGAGACAACAAAAAATAAAACTAAGTTACTCACTCTGTTCCTCAGTGTCACCTTGGTTCTTAGAGGGTGAATTTAAGTGAAGTATCCCAGCAAAGTATAAATAGAATGACATGAAATAAACTTAAAGCTACCTTTCCTTTACTTTTCCCACACTGATGGTTTACTTCAAATACAAGCAGATGTACAGTATTACAAGAAAACTACCCTTTTTCTTTAAAAACATGGCAAAGTAATTGTTCCAAACACCTCTCAGTACGTTTATTTGAATTTAAAAGAAATACATTGTCTGTATACTCTGTTGGTGTTCTATAAGCATGAAGAGAAAAAACATTAACAATAGTCATTTTTGTGCCATTTTCATCTATTTACTTTTCCAGGCAGACCAGGTAGTACAGACAGTGGCAGACACTGGAATTACACCAGATGCTTGATTTACCTGGCAAAGGCAGAGCAAAGACGGGCACTCTGCTCTGCCTGGGTGAGCAGAGACACCCTGGACACACCCCGCACATCCCTGTCCTGGTGCCCTGGCATCCTCTTTCCCACCCAGAAAGTGCAGGTGGATCTGACAGCAGCCTTTCAGGGAAGCAAGAAGCAATCTGGAGCATACACATCCTTCCTACAGCCTAGCAAAGCCAGGTTTCCAAGAGTTACTGTGTTTTGGAGATGATTGTGAAGGAACTAGCATGGCAGCTAAGTGGAAAGGCTGCAAGATTGCAAGTAAAGAAGTAGCACAGCTGCATTCAGTTGGCTTGAACAACTTCTACAGCTGCTGGATATTTCTGTAATATCTGTTTTGCTCAAGAACCCCTCTGAATTTGCAGACACGAGACTCCCTCACGGCAGCAAATGACAAAGAATGTGACCGTAACAACAGGCCTGTACTGACCACATTTGTGAACTGAATGTGGTAAGATCAAACAACAAACAACACCTAAAAAGAAGGTAATAGAGAATATAAATAGACTTGTACTGCCAGAAGACTGGCTGTATTTGCAGATTAAAATTATCCCATGAGTACAGACAGAGCAGGAGTACGAAAAATTATTTTACCTGTAAGTCTGAGAACAGGAAAAGAATCCAAAAAAAAGACAAAGACGTTTATAACTATATTGAACTATTATGAGAATACAATTAGAAATAGCTGTCAGGTACAATATTAAAACAGGTGATAAAAGCACTTCATAACTCAAAATGAGTCTGTAGGAAAAGATCAGCATTGTTTCCTATCTGCCAACATGGTTGTAGTAGGTACTGTAGAAAAAGCATGTATCTGACTATAAGCTGTAAAAACTTTACTATTCATGTGTAATTGCTCCTTCCTTAACAGCTGATATTTACCTTACAGTTGAACTGGTTGAGACAAATGCAACTAAACCAAAAACAGTGTTTCTAAGTGGTATCAGCAGCTGAATTGTTCACAGAAAGTGTAGAAACAGAAGGTATGAAAATAGAATGCATTTTCTGAAGCTTGTAATTTACTCATAATGTGATCTCTTACATCTGCAGGTCTCACAAAATCCTGTTGAAACTGCTATTCATCACTACCTGAAAACTGGTCATAGCTTATGTTTTTATTTTCAGTAGCTCCTGAGCCTGGGTGATGCTCTGAGAATGTCCCAAAAGCCTGCATAACCTGAATGCCAGCCTTGGAGAACCAGTTAAGTTCTGCATTATTGCCCAGAATGCTGAACGACCAGCATACATTAGTTCTTCCTCATTACTGCAAATTGAAAAATGCAAAATTTGCATGAGAGGGGAAAGGAATGCAGTTCTTGGGGCAGGAGGAAGTCTCCCAGTGAATTATGGAAATATCTTGTCAGAAAAGGGCTCTCATTCTCTTCTCTGACACTTACATTTTTAAAGAAGTGAAATATACCAGCTACAAAATATTTCAAAATAGAGAATATTTGAGATTGATAATCAGCATTTCATTTTTTTAGGAGTTTTCAATCTTTCCATTGCTCTCCACTTGCTTACTTTTCTCTTTCATTTAAAAGAAATGCAATCTAGACTGAAAGTACATGTTTTCCTGGTGGTGTGCAAAAAGCCTAATGAGAAGTACAGGCTTCATTGTGTCACTTGACTAATTCCTGGATGAAAATCCAGTCTATATTAAGCTGTCCTACAATAAATACAGATATTTATACTTTGAAGAACACAAAGTTTAGGTAAACCGTCATTTTTAACACATAACCTAATCAATCTGCACAAAACTTTGTACGTTCTTGTGGGGTTATTTTAGCACTTTTCTACATACCCTATGCATCTATTACTCCCCAGTCCTTTTAATATGCTCAATGTGTATGGCAGCGGCATCACACCAACACTGTACAAGTGTAAAGCACCACAAAAAGAATCTTACACAAACTTTAAAAAATTAGCATTCTTTCTTTCTTAAAAAAATACACCACGGTTTGGTTTTCAGAGAGATTTTATTGACATTATTATCTTGGTCCTGTAGTGGTCTGATGAGTACATCAGTGTCATCCTTCTCAAGCAGATGAACATGTATTAGTGAAACATTTACCTAAAAAGCATTCTTGCTTGCACAGCACCTGCACCTTAACCATGTCTTTGGGCATGTGCTAAAAACTTATTATGAAAATTGCTTGAAAAAGAGAAATTGTCCACTCTTCAGATTTTTCATTGGATTTCACTTTAAATGTTGTTTGCAAAAAGTATTCTATCAAAAGCAACTGTATGTTCAAATTGAAGCATTAATCTTAATGCCAGAAGCTACTACATTAATCAACTGGCAAGAGGTATGTGGGAATAGTTTTCAACTTCTTGTAAATAAGAAGTCCCACAGCTCTTATCTTTCAGGAAATCAATGAAATTGCAGGAAAGATCAGTCACAGCTGCAAGATTATCACCAAAACCAACAACACAAAGCCAGCATATTCACAGGTAACGAATTTGGGGATGGTGAGGAATTGGGCACTGATAAGGAGATGGAGAGTTAGATCTATTGCACAATGTTGTACTGCATTTCAGGAGTTTTGCTTATATGCTCAAGACTACTGGACATTCCTCAAAAGAAGACAGTGTCATTAATGAACATCAGTGAGTAATTTTTTTAAAGACAACACAGCACTTCTGCTGCAGGAAAATAAGATTTGAGATGAGTACACTGTACTCGGGCTGACCATGGTGGTGCTGCCTTGCTGCAAGCTGCAGGCTTAGGAATCTTCTTCCCACCTCTTTACGGACATTTTTCAAACTTCTAGGTTTACAAAACTTGTGTTTACAGTACTGGAATCTAACTTGAAACATTCTGTTAAACACTTATATTTGAATGTTTCATGCTTGGCTGATCCAGAGGAAAAAGTGTGAATATTTTCTTTTTTTGCAAAATCCTAACAGCAAAGTAAAGAATAATGAGCTGGAAAATACCCCATAATTATATAAACTTCAAATTCACACATCTGGGTCAAACAAAGATACAAAGAAAAAGAAGAAGGAAAAACAAGAAGAAAAAGGAAAAACGAACAAGAGAAAAAAATAAAGAAAAAGAAGAAAAGAAAAAGAAAACAAAATTTGGATCCATTGAATTGCTTTGCAGGTGTGACAGCCTGGGTAATCTCAGTCTACTTCCAGCCTAAACTAAAAAGATGGTACATCTCAAGTGCTCTCTTCCCATAGAACCTTCTTATGAAGACTCAGTTTCTGTCAAAATGCTTTCCTCTCCCTTTCCCTTTCCTTCCTCATAACTGTATCAACTCACTGCTTTAACAAAAAGAGTCCAATTGAGAGAATTTTAGCGCTGCAGTCCAAAGAATTTCTCATGGTAGTTTCCCAGTTGCTCCATTCATGACCTATTTTAGCTGCTGAGGGGATTTGCAAGCAGGCAGTGGCCCTGAGAAACAATTAAAAACGTAAAAAGTAGCAAAATGCAACAAAAATTGAGAATCCCCATGAAGCCCTTCTTTGAGGACTAAAAAGAAGGTGAAGAAAACAGTCAAACTCTTCAAGAGCTTTTCACCCTCAGGAAAATCTGAGGGAGGAATTGTTGCCAAAGGCAGACTGCAATCTGTCATATGAGTAGCAGTTAGGAACATACAGCTGCCTAGAAGCATCTTCAAGTTGCTCACTTGGCTTTTGCAAGGGAGGAAGGAGTCTCATTTATAAATCTAATCTTTTAGGCGTGTCTTAAATTTTCGTATTTTCTCTGATATATATCTGGGGGAAAAAAAGAACCAAAGCATGGAAAATTTGGTAGAATGTTTGTTCTAAACAAATTATTCCACAGACAAAGTCGTTTAAACACTATCTATGACATATTTCATTAATTTGATCTTCAGAGTTCCCAAAATTATGCACACAGCAGGTGTGCAGCAATAATTTGTATCTAGCCAATGTACACATAAAGCATAAATAGGATTTTTTATTACCTTTTTTTTTTTTTTTGAATCTCATAGAATCAGAATCTATGTGCCATTTGTCATAATGCAGTAGGTAATAGTAATTCAATTCAGTAAACCACCAGATGCAGTTTTGCATAAAACATCATTATAGATCAAAAACCATTATATATCAAAATCAGTAAAAGTCTGAAGTGATAACATATTTCTCTTTATCTAATTAAAGTGAGATAAACTCTTGTAGAGCAAATCAATTCTGATATGCTGCATTAGGATCACTTGCTCAGTACAATAATCCAATTTGAAGCAATTGATCCAAGAAGATCAGATCAGATTTGCTATCAAAGGATTTTAATTTAGATCTAGAAATAAAATATCTTTACTGAAGTTTTGTCAGAACTCGATACTAACCTACTAATAATATGTCAAATCTTCAAAGAGGAAGCCATCTGCTGTAAACATTGCTGAATTATCCAAAGATTTCAAAGACTTTCTCATGCCAGTCTCATTAGCAGGAAAATTAAATTGAAATTGTTAAAAATTCTTAATCTGTAAAAGATGTAGAAGACTTCACAGTGACACAAGAAAATCTATCAGAAAAACAGGTCTTGGTTAAAATTACATTCATGAACTGCCTGCCTGCCACTCATTCCCGTTTCATCCCAAACTAGGATGTTTGTTGCCCACTATCAATGTTTTTGAGATGGAAGTTTCCTTGAGCCTTACCCACAAGATCTTTGGAACTTTTGGGGTTCTTTAACCACCATAATGCTTATGTGTAAGAGAATTTAGGTCACCTTTGAATGGGTCATTCCAAATCTCAGCTATATCTGCATGTATTTTTACCTGAGCTGGAAAAAAAAAAACTTTCTCCATTGTAATAGAAAGAAATTAAAATTTTGAATCAAATATTGAAAAGTTTCATTGAGGAGAGAACTAAAATTTTATGCATGGATTTATTTCTTATTTCTCCAATAGGCAAAGCCACACATTGGGTAAATCTATATCTTGACTACAAGATACCCTGTAATTGAGTTCTGTGTATATTATGGCATGCATGCTATACATATTTAGATCAAAATTTGGATCAAAAAGAAATTATTCCTCCTTGATTGCATCTCTTATTTTAACTTATTATAAGCTTGACTATATCCTGCCCACCACTTCCTTGAACTGACTTCAGTGAAATCCTAGATAGGATGCAATGAATATTGCCTAAAGGGTTTGAAATAAATGCCAGATTAGCTCATTGTTCTTTCAAGCCTTGCCTCCCTCCTCCAGCAATGATCCTATTGGAGAACAGAGGGGAAGGCAGAGCACTTCAAAGGAGGTTATCAGGTTTGCCCCAGAAGTGTGAAAGCTGATTAGCATTCTCATTAAATTATACAGCTATATCTATTATTAGTGGTCATAAAGTTATTCATCCATTTTGTAAATCCACCCAGTAGCTTGTTTGTTTTGTTAAGCTCCTGTAAGAAATAAATGCTAGTTTGAATAAACAATGCATATACAAATAATTTGCCTTATTAGTTCTACTATTAGGAAGAACGACTAAGTAACTCAGAGCAGTGGGACTATGGGAATTGTTTACTAACCTGTAGCACTCTTTGGCTGTTGGCATTTTGATTTATTTTCACGGCAAAGAAAAATGGATTTACATTCAATTCACAGCAAGAAATTGTTGGTTTGAGGATAGGAATCTGTGCTTCTTTACATGGCCATTTAAAGGAAACCAAGGAAACCAGGATTAAAGTAAAATTAATTACACTAATCCTTTGATTTAGCTAGATGTTCTTGCAGCCTCAAGGGCTGAGCAGCCCTGGTGTCACCTTCTGCAGACTCTTGGGTAGGGATGGGGACTGTCCCAGCCCCTGCCCCAGCCCCAGCCCCTGCCCTGGAGCACAGCCTTGTCAAGCACATCTGTTTTAGAGGTCAGCTCTTACCAGGAATACTAGGAGAGGCACAGGTCTAAAGCTGTGAATTTTCTAGACTGGTTCTAAAAAACAGGTGCTCAGTACTACTGTTAGTACAGAAGAGAACTAAAAAGTTTACTCTAATATTTTGGTTTCTCTGTTATCAGGTACTGTGACTACTGCATAAGGAATAATTAAAGATCATAGGCATTAAATATTATGTTGGACTGCAAGTATATTTATTTCCAAGTTTTTAATGCTGAAGCATGTGATATATTTAGAAATATCCTCTATGTTCTCCAAAAACCAAGGCCCTAAACCACAGAACCATAGAGAATGAAGCAATGGATGATGCATTAAAGGCAACTGAGGATGTGCAAAGAAACACTGAAATTATGTTCAGCCTGAAAAAAAAAAAAAGTGCCTTCTGTGCTCCAGCCAATTTTTACTGGCAAGAAGCAAGTCATTGAACAGTTTGTTTGAAAGAAGGGCATTAAAAGAGAAGAAGGCAAAGTGAATGCTTACAGGCAGATTTTTCTAATCATGAGGGATACTGGGACAAGTAGATGTAGAAAATTAAAGCTGGCATCCCAGCCATGCTGGAATTTAGAGTCAATATTTTGACAATGAACCAATGTGTAGTAAGGATAGGTCAGGAAAGCCTATGAATGTTAAAGCAGACAGCTTAGGTTGAGTAGGGTAGATAACAAGAAGCCAGATGGTATGCAAGAAAGTTTGCATAGACAGAGAGCATTATGATCAAAATGATAGACTGAAGTGATGACACAAAAATGGTCATTTCATAAGCATTCAGGGTGGATAAAAGCAGGAGAGCGTTGTGTTTCTTGAGTCTAGAGAAAAGCATTTTGCAGAGATGAGAGCCTGGATGAGACTTTCAGCTTTATGGCTAGCTAAAGAGCTGTTTCTTGATGCCATTAGGCAGAAAGTATCAATAAGATGTAGAAATAACTCAGAGAGGATGCTTCAGACACTGCTCTGAATGTAAAATGTCACTCCAATTAGGTGGCTGACTTAACCATAAAAAATGACAGATTACCAAATGTCTAGATTAGATTTAAGACTTCTAAAATAGAAGAGAATATGGCAGTAATTCCAAATGGTATGAAAGCTCATCTCAGCAAAACAATATTAATATTAACATTTATAATAACAAAGAATTTAATAGAAATCTTGATACACTTTTACTACTAAAGATGGTTCCAGATTTCCAGACAATATTAATCTGAATCTTTTCTAATGTGATGAAAAAGACCTATAATCAAGTTTTCATTCTCTAGCATGTACTTTTTTTCTTCTATAGTGAAAAAGTTATTTTATGTGTTTATCCAAAAGATAATTTTTCCAGTCCTTTAGACCTTAGCACTATAGTCTAAGTGATTGTTAGAGCTATTTTTGGAATGAGAAAATTGGACTAAATTGACAGCGTCCATGGCCAATGAGGAGGGAAAGGGAGGGGAGGGAAAAGGAGTGGAGGAAAGGAAAGAGCTTTCCTTATAAAATCTCAAAATCATGTTAATCTGATGATGACTATAAAAAGTATAAAATATGCAGTTACTTTAATCTTTGAAGTTTTCATTCAGAGTTACTAGCTTTTTATTATTTGGGATTTATTTTTCTCCTTTATTTTAAAAAATACCAACTCCTAAACACATCTGAGCAATAGTATCAGCTTCTATTTTTAAGACCCTACAGCACAAATTGTCTGGAAAATGTTACTGGGATACATAGAAACCCAGAAGACAGTGGCCAAGTAAAACATTCCCAAAAATTCTTTATTATTTCGCAGTAGTAAAATAATTTTTCAGATAGTCTTACAAGTGGAGTACTGATTTGGACATTTTAATGCTTGAAATCAACTAATTTGTCCCTTGAACTTCTATCATTAACTCTTCTCAGCATGGTTTTACAGTGCTGACAGCATGGTTTTACTGAGTAAGACATGGGTAATTGTCTTTGGGTGGCTACAGCATCTTCATTTACAAAATATTCATGCAACTTTAACAGCAGGATTCACTCAGGTGTTTTGGATTACAATGGCCCCATTCAGGAACCTGCACAGCAGGGAGGCAGGGTAGCCTCACCAGCCCACTGCTCTTGCCCTATACCTTCAATCAGACCAGGCAGCTGAGGTTGGCTCTGCAAGCCTCACACCCACCATGGGCTGTTCTCCCACTCTTGGTAACCTGCTCCTCCTGGGTTTTCACTGCAGTGCTGACCTTTTCCCTGGACTGTCCTTCCCCTCACATCATCGGTGCCCAATTGCACCTTCACCCTTTTATCTGGGAGACTTTCAGTCCCACACAGCTTCACAGGCTCTTACCAGTTGAAAAAAAAAAAAAAAATAATGCAGCTTAGTAGAAAGTTCTTCCAGAACTGCAGATAAATCACATTGCCTTGTAACTGGAGTAAGCTCAAAACATCTGCACAGGCAGTTAATAGCAGTTACCATGGCTCCGCTGATGCACAGAAACGTATTAATCCTCTGCAACTCAGTTGTGTGCCTGAGCTGTAGATCTCCATTGTAAGTAAATTGACACACTTTACAGCTATAATGATGCCAGTATTACAAGGAAATACAAATGCAGTGATCAGCCACAATAACAAGCTTTTGCCTATTTTAATGAGAATTGCAGGCTGTTACTTCTCTGAAAAGCAGTGTATCAGACTGAAATCAGAATTTACTCAGACCTAGAGCAAGGCACTACTTCACTTCTGCCATATCACCTGAGTAGAGCTCACTCCCTGTCCATCAAGAGCACTTAGTCCCTTCACTTTATTCTGTGATTGACGCTGCTAGGTTAAAAACACAATGACTGCCATATTCTGATAGCTTTGGTAAAAATCATTTGTAGCTTTAATATCCATAGCTTTAATATTGCATTCTCCTATTCTCCACACAGATGAAAATTACCTACAAGAATACTTTGCTTTATGCTTTTTGCTTTGAGATGGCCACAGAACAGCTCAAAAAGGACTAAGATGAAGGCCTCTAAATTGAGATGAAGCACAGAAAAGTAAAGAACAGAGCACAAAACCTCCTATTGTCCATAAAATTTGCTGCATTCAGAGAAAATCAAGTCAAGCAACCTTACAACAAGTCGTAGGTGAATTTATGTCCCACACTCATTTGTGTTCTTTTATACCGTTGCAGACATATCTGTGTCATTTTTTGACACAGTTATTCCTAGAAGATAAGGTCATGAAAAAGACATATTTTGCACTTATATTTTTAATATACATGCTTATTATAAAATACAGAGTAGTCCAAAGTTATAAAATGCATTTCTTAAATTACCTAGCATGCAAAGATGACAATTCCAGAGCAAATTAGGATTTTAAATCAGAGTTCCATTAAGGAATCTAAAATTGTTGTCTTGTGACATCCTGTGCTATTACTATACATCTTAGACACATTCATGGGAAACACTGACTACAATATCCCTTGCTCGATCTCCTACAAACCAGAGTTAGGTATCTTTCAATTGACCTCACTGGGACTTGGACTGGGCCCTATACAGCATTTCTTGTTAATCAAATAATTACTTGCAGTCAGCTTAACATGTTCAAAACATGCACGCTGCTATTCACATCCAACATTCAAAAATTATTATCTCAACTGCTTTAAAGCATGTGCACAACAGAAATTCTTCCCATGGTGCTCAGCTGACCTATATCACTAGCATGCTTTAATTGCACCAACTCAGACTAGTGCAGTTTGTCATGCAACTCAAGCAACCTAAATATATCTAACAACGTATTTTTATGTATATGAACACTAGGAGGACATTTTCCCATTTCTGCTTGGGCTAAATCTAAGTTTTAATAAGGTCAGGTAATCTAATTCAACCTCACTAAAAGGGCCTGGAAGCTCTAGGACTCCCACAGGGCCAGCAGATGATTAGTTAATAATAGAAAAACTACTGGTTACTGAGATGAGCAATAATCAGAATTACAGTAAGGTATGACAATAGAATCCAAGTGAGTGGCAAAAATGATACTGAGACATAATGTAGGAAGGACCACAGATCACCTGGCAAGAATACAAATTATTCTTGTGCTCTGAAGCCAAGTTCATCTCCACAAAGCACATTAAAACCTTGTCATCTTTGCTTTCTGCTGATGTCTATTTCTCCAGAAGACATGTATGAAGTCAGCCATTCAGAGCTCACTTCGCTTTCAGTGTTTCATGTCCTTGAAGCAGGAGTGACAAAGAACCACCTGTTGGTGTGCTTCTGTTTAATACTGAGTTTTCAGGTAGGAATTATCTTCTGAATGTGGGTTATTTCCCTGTTTGCTACAGGTTCTGCAGAAACCAGTAACTGTAAACTGCACGTACTATTTAAAGAGTCATCTTTATAAGGCAAAGCAACAGTACTTGATGGAAGTCATAGTCACTTTCTCACTGGTTTGCGTAAGCCATTCTCCATTGATGGTTAGAGAACAGGGAAGGCATCAGGAAATGAGGGTAGTTGGTGGATATAGATAGCCTGATTTCTGTATCTGTATCCTTTTCTCACTGATGCTTTATATATATGAGCACGATTATGTTTTTCATCTATTAAGTAAAAGATCAAAAGATATGTCTGATTAAAAAGACAGTATTTACCATTTGTACTGGACTTGCAGGGAAAGATTTTGTTGGTGGAGTGGCTACAGATGTGCCTTTTATGAGAAGATGCCAGTGTCAGATGGCTCCAAGATGGAACTGCCACTGGCCTGGGCCATATCCATCAGGGACAGTGGTAGAACCACTGACAACAGATTTAAAAAGTGGGAAAAGATACTGTGCAGAAATGTGTGAGAATGTATGAAGGGAACAGTCCTGTAGAGAAACACCCCTGCAGAGAAACAGTCCTGCAGGCACCAAGGTCAGTGAGGAGGGAAGGGGAGAAGGTGCTCGAGGTGCTGGACCAGAGATTCCCCTGCAGCCCGTAGAGGTCCATAGTGGAGCAGAGATCCACCCACAGCGCATAGAGGACCCCATTCCAGAGCAGGTGGATGCCTAAAAGAGGTTGTGACCCTGTGGAAAGCCTGGCCTGGAGCAGGTTTTCTGGCAGGACTTGAGACCCTGTGTAGGACTCATGTTGGAGCAGTGCATTACTAATGGACTGCACCCCATGGCAAGCGCCCAAAATGAAGCAGTTTTTGAAGAACTGTAGCCTATGGGTAGGACTCATGTTGAAGAAGTTCATGGAGGACTGTGTCTCATTGGTGGGACCCTATGCTGGAGTAGACTAGAAGTGTGAGGAGGAAGGAGAGACAGAGACAACATATGATGCACCAACCAAAGCTCCTATTCCCCATCTCCCTGTGTCACTGGCAAGAGGGAGGTAGTTGAAGGAGTGAGATTGAGTTTGGAAAGAAGTGAGAGGTTGGGAGAAAGTGTTTTAAGACATANTGCAGGCACCAAGGTCAGTGAGGAGGGAAGGGGAGAAGGTGCTCGAGGTGCTGGACCAGAGATTCCCCTGCAGCCCGTAGAGGTCCATAGTGGAGCAGAGATCCACCCACAGCGCATAGAGGACCCCATTCCAGAGCAGGTGGATGCCTAAAAGAGGTTGTGACCCTGTGGAAAGCCTGGCCTGGAGCAGGTTTTCTGGCAGGACTTGAGACCCTGTGTAGGACTCATGTTGGAGCAGTGCATTACTAATGGACTGCACCCCATGGCAAGCGCCCAAAATGAAGCAGTTTTTGAAGAACTGTAGCCTATGGGTAGGACTCATGTTGAAGAAGTTCATGGAGGACTGTGTCTCATTGGTGGGACCCTATGCTGGAGTAGACTAGAAGTGTGAGGAGGAAGGAGAGACAGAGACAACATATGATGCACCAACCAAAGCTCCTATTCCCCATCTCCCTGTGTCACTGGCAAGAGGGAGGTAGTTGAAGGAGTGAGATTGAGTTTGGAAAGAAGTGAGAGGTTGGGAGAAAGTGTTTTAAGACATAATTTTATTTCTCATTATTCTACTTTGAGGTATGTGATTATTAATAAATTAATTTCCCTGATACAAGTCTGTTTTGACAGTAATGGGTTAGTGATCTCTCTCTGTACTTATCATAACCCATGAGCTTTTCATTATATTTTCTCTCCCCTCTCCAGCTGAGGAAGAGGAGCTGTAAACTGGCTTGGTGGGTACCTGACATTCAATCCAGAACAACCGATCACAACAACTGAAAATTGAATACTACGTATTGAAGGACTACACCAGCCTAGCTCCTTGTTAGCCCATCAAAAAGAGACAAAGAAGAGTTTATTAACACACACCGAGACCTCAAAGGATGTTTGTTTCCAAATAATGTAATGCTAGGCAAAACTCATTTTTACATTCTAATCCTGAGGTGTGTTGAGAACATTTAATATTAGCAGCTGAGATGCACTAGGCTCATCACATATATATAACTCATTGACCACCTACACCCATCAGCTCAGGTGGTGCATTAGAACAGGCAGTGCTCCTCCTTTCTGGATATCAGAAAATAAACATGGCTAGAGAACTACAAATGCGTCACTTATCCTCATACCCCTATTACATCATAATTCTGAAGAAGAGAAATTGTAAAGGCAAACACCAAAAACTGTTTAGGCCAACCTCACCAGAGACAAGCAAATTGTGGTCCTGTAAGGGTAGAGTTGGTATAAAATTTCAGTGGGGTGGATCCAGTCTTTGACTGTGTCACTGGGTAACATTTGGCTTCTTCTGTGTGAGAATTGCCAGGGACAGGTGCTTGGCTAAGTGTCATCCTGTGTGGTTTCTGCTTGGGTCTTAAGGAAGGCCTGAAGGAGGTAGAGCAGGGAGCTGGAAAAATCTCTTACATACTTGCTCTCCAGCAAGCTAGGTAACACAGTAAGTAAAAAGACTCTTTGGGGACTAATTTAAGGGAAACTATTCATGTTGGAGGATGTGAAGTTCTTACAGATCATAGTTTTAAGGAGTTGGTGTTCCTTTTTATGAATTTGAAATATAATTCAGCTCAAATTTCTGCATTTAAACACAGACTGTCCTGAACAATAATTAATATTTCATAGGCAAATACAAGGATATTGAAACTCATTGGGAAGAAAAGACAAAAGTTGCATCAAGTCAGAATTACATTCCATAACATTTGACTCTGGAAAACAGGCTCCAGCAAGTCCATAAATCTTATTTGCTTTTGTTTACCTGATGGAGTCTTTTTGGCTCATCAACAAGGGATGTCCACGCAGAAAGCAGTTTGTTGCACTTATTTCTAGAAGCATGTGGTTCCCATGTACAGAGCCCCTAATGGTCTAGAGCTCAAACTTAAACTCACTGCATGCCTGTAGTGTGTCATATTCCATTAGGAGCCAATGTGCAAATAACATATTTCCATTTTTAAAGTCTGAAAAATGTCACAAAAAGCTTTTGGCATTTACGTGACTCAGACAATCACACTTACACCCTCTAATTCTCTCTGCAGATAATTTCTAATGTTCAGTATATAACCACAGCATGAAATCAGTTAAAACTATTAAAGTAAAAACTAAAGTTCTGCAGCATAGCCATTAAAGTACACCAAACTAGGAAAAAAAGCTAGTATTTAAAATTACATTATTGACAGTTACTCCGTAAAAAGTGAAAATCAAAATGTGATGCACTTAAACAACGAATGGTCTTTATACACATAGGGGTTGATTTATCAAAATTCAACCCTGCAACTTTGTACAAACTAGTGAATCTGCATAATAGATTTTCACCAGTGTCTTTAGGGAAAAGAAAAAAACAAGCAAAGAAGTTTTTTGTCATTTTTTCATGTAGCATTTCCCTAAGAACTGTACTCCAAAAGATGTGATAGTCTGTTTTCTTCCTTTAGCACTTTAAAAGAAACAAATTAACAATACGAGGGTCTCATGTCTAGACCTGATACGAAGACAGCATAGTACACATACATGCTGGGTAAGTCATGATTTTCAAGACATTTTTATGGAAGCCACAATGGCCAGCTCTGTGAACTCACAGTAACAAGGCCAAACTAGACCCCAACAGCCTAAATCTGTCCTGAAGACAGAGAGGAAGCATAAAGGATAGTAGTCAATAGCAGAAAGAATAATGAGGGGAAAGGAACTGCAGGAAATACTCACTTCTTACAGGGATCTGGTTCCAGGATGGGAGGGAAAATATCAAATAAAACACAGCCACTCAGTTTGTGAAGAGTTTGTAGGCATCAGTTCTCTCACATTTTCTCTCCAAGAAAAGAAGAAACTAGAAAACAGGGAAATAGTTGAAGTGGAAATGCAAAATGAGTGATGGTGGGTTCTTGGTTTGGTGTGTGAGCGTATGTGCACAGATGAAGGGGTGCACATGGCAGAAGGACAAGTATAAATTCACAGCTGAATTGCCATTACCATCAGTCACCAAGCAAAACAAAACAGGCACTCTTCAGACAAAGCAGGGTTCAGTTTTCCATTCTTCAACTTGCCACACAAATCTTCTACAATTGCCCAATATGTTTCTGCTGTCATACATTTTTTTAATAAAAATAGGATAAGGTCTATAAATTGTAAGTCTCACACTACTGTTCTGGATTTTTATGTGAGGAATTAATGAGGGTGATTTACTTTAAGACAGAAAAGGGTTTGGAAGAATCTTGAAAACCTGAAATTCAGTTTAGATGCCTGGCAAGCAGAGAATGTGTTTATATTTCAAGCGGAACACCTCAGATTTTAGGTGAAGTGTACTTTAGGTATGTAAGAGATACAAGGCATCAATTAACTTTTTCAAGGCTGAACAGTGTGGAAGAAGCAATGGAAGCATCAGGAAAAGAATTTAATTCCTTCAGTGCTTATTGAGATTAGTTACTTTTAAGTTTATGCATTGACTAGTAGCATAACTACTGTTAGCCACTGGCAACTGGATCTACATATAAAACAGAAAGCTAACTTGGCTATTCAACTTATGTAAGAATGATCATCACCATCCTCAAAATAGAAGTAGTAGAGAATAGCTAGGCTAAAGTTTACAGATGTCAGAACAGTAGATTAACATCACTGAAGTATTTGGCAGCCATTCTTTAACATTTCCCAGAGAAACTGTTTTTAATTTCCTTTTGTATTTGGAGGACTCAAATCTCATTGATTTAAACAAAAGAAAAATACAGTTTTTGGTTGTTACACCCTATAACTTAACCTTCCTATATTTTATCTTGTCTGTATAGTTTCTGAAAAGGCAGAAAAGTTAGCACATTTTTGACTGGAAGATATACCTCAAAAAATACACATTAAAGTAAAGATCTTTCTAGCTATACAAAGCTACAGCTGCTCATAGTCACGTTCATGTTCTGCATGATAGCTATCTCATGAAAACATTGATAATCTGAAAAAAAGCAACAGAGTTGAAAAGCTTTAGAAACTAGGTTAAAAATACAAGGCTTCAGGGTCCCATTTTATTCTTGTAAAAATGTACTGTGTTGCCAGTGACACAAAGACTTTCTCATCTCTATATCTACCACATAAGTATACTTGGTTGTATTCCCAGGAGACCAAAAATTAATAAAGAAAGAGGCATTTCTTAACACAAACTGAAAATAACAAATTCAGTAATAAGACTGTGATATGGTTAAATATGTGTGATTTCTTGAGTATCAAAAAAGCTGTGTATAAAAATAGGTCAGTTTCCAAGACAGCATAAAATCGCAAGTTAGTAAATGTCAAGAGGGGTAAGAGAGAGATACAGAAATTGACACTATCCTGTAAACTACAGAAAATATGCAACTGTACAATAACAAGCATAAAGTGTCTCAAAGGATGTGTGATTAGGTTATTACTTTAGAGAAGGAAATAATGGTTTTGATGTAATTCTTGCATTACCTCACTGTACAACACCGGTAACAGGCTCTCTTCATAACACTTTTGCTGAAATGTTACCAAATGTAAAGAAACAAAGGTAGAATAAAAGGACCATATAAAGTTTATCATAATTGTGACAAATATCAATTAAATTAATTTTTGTACACAAGTGAGCATTCTGCCACTACTCATAATATAACGACCCCAGATGCTTAGGGACATTAAGCCAGAAACACAAAACTGTTTTGGGTTTTTTTCCCTTCACAGTGGTAAGTTACAGAACTGTTTGCTCATATAGAATTATATGATTATTTATTATTTAGTTATACTGCTCCAAGTACTATAAAGCTCTGAAATAGCACAGCTCAAAGACACAGCAGTCTAAACTGATCATTCATCCACAACGATTTACAGTCAGGCTGGTAGATATTTAAATGGAGATAAACAAGTCAATTGACCTACAGTTTTTAAGCAAATAATAGGATGAATTTCAGAAAGCAGAACACACTTAGAGGGCTTAATGACTGCATCAATTATATGATTTTTTTTACCCTGAGGCTTGATCCTGTAAAAACTAAAATACATGCACAATTTTACACAGGTGAATATTTCTAGCCAAACAGAGTGCAAATTTAAGTTAGAAGAGTTGAACAGGTGGTCTAGGGTGTTTGGAGCAGGTTTCTTTGAGTTTTGTACATAGGCAGAAAAAAAGGGCCAAGAAGTGAAGTCTGTAACAGTAATAAAGTTACTAATTTGTTAGCATTAATTCTTTAAGTGTTTGTATGCATGATATCTTCTGTCACCCACTAACTTTAGAGTGTAAACTCATCCAAACACACCTATGTAGTCAAAAGTACAGAGATGATGATGATCCTGAAGTCATACGGAACTGAGCAACTTACTAGAGATGAGTAGTGAGGGATTCATATTCCAGCATCCACAGGAATAAAGTGGCAAGGACTGAGCCTTTCTCCCTCCCTGAAACCTGGTTGTCCAGAAAACATACTCACATGACACTATGATTAAGTATACTGGGGGGGAGGTGATCAGCAACAACACACAGAAGCAGATTAAACACAAACCCATATGAAAACAGATACCATCAAACCCAATATACACAGAAGAGCTGTCAAAAAAAAGTGTGCATACCTACTCTTCCCCTCAAACTCAAGAACGAGATTTTAAATTTGGACAGATTAGCAAACTCAGATGTTAACCATTAATACAAGAGACTAATTCTAAATATCAGTGACAAGGTCAGGGCTAGGTCAAAAATGAATCATTGCTAAGAAAATGCACAGAGTCACTGTCTTTGGAATTTCTTATTTAGTTCTTTTCTTTCTTTTAAACAAGCGACAGGGTTATATGACAAAGTCATCATTGACTGCAGGTTTTAAAATATGCCTTATCAAAGCAAAAACAATTTATTATGTTTCTGACATTATTTCATATGGGAAAAATGATAATTAGCTGTACCAAATTATCACCTGTCTCAGGATACCAATTTCAGCTGTTGTTGAGTGCTTGTCTCAGTTGGCCTTCCTTTCCCACATTCTGTGAGTGACAGTTTTTAAATTAATAGCAACTTTATATCATACATAAAAGACAACTGAAAAAATAAAAACCACACAAACATGTTGCTGGTTGAAGAGTTTGACCACACTATCGTTCAAAATAAGAGCAGTGTAAAGCTTGCACATCCTAAGAGTCTCAAGAAACGCACTATTTCTCACTCCTCAAAACTGAGCAACAATAACTCGAAGCTTAAATCCAGAAACTTGCAGGCTTTCTTGTAGTCTTCACTACAGCAGCCTAAAATATTGGGTTTGTCAGTTTTTACTGTCAACTTGCTGAAGAATGAGATTCTTTTTACAACACAAAATTTAAGAGTTGATGATCTATTTTTTTGTTCTATTTCGGTGTCTTCGGCCTCTGCAATAGCTTTAATTTGTTATAGCAGTTTCAAGGGATTACATTTTAGGATTGAATATGCTAAGTTAGCACTATGCATGGAAGCCTGCCAATTCTAATTCATTTCAAATGAGGTGAGGGGCTTTTTTTTCTTTTATTTTTCTAGAGTAAAGATACATGTATATTTTAATACAAAATAATTCAAGTTTCTGTGATTCTTAAGAAATATTTTAATCAACAGATTTATTTTTTTTCCAGTGTGCATCAGACGAGGTTGAACTGGAATAGAACATCAGGTTTAGTGCAAAGTCTGAAGGACTTCTCAAGAAACTTTCATACATTGTGGTAAAAGCCATTTAAGGCAGTGGTCTAAGGAAAGAAAAGAAAATAAATTGCAAGACAAATCAAACAAAATGATTCCTAAAATAATCAGACTCTCTATGCAAAAACAGCCACGGAATGCCCTAATTGGAACCAGCTCCTTATAGAACCAATTTTTTTCCCTGCTTTTTAGGAGAGCAATGTGGGATGAAGAAGTATTGAAGTAAAAACCCTTATGTGACTGAACTTCCTCCTGGATCTTTCCACTTCAGCCACTAAAACATTAAGGTATTTATTCCTATTTCCTCTCATTCACCCAGTGTGAGCAGCCAGTCTCCACAAAACATTGAAAGTGTACATTGGCCAGTAGTGATTAAAAAAAGGTGTTAACAACAGAAATATGATTTATTCTTCTGTGACAAGAAAAGGAAGTATGATTACCTAGCCAGAAGGACAGTTTAGAGTAACACTATGGCAGCAATCATTCCATATAAAAAGAGAAGACGTAAAAATACTTCTAATGGATGGATTTTGACTGTAGCCCTTGCTTCTACAGGGTGATGGCCAAAGGGGAGGCCACTTCAGCCACTTTCTCCACTACACAAAAGGAAATTTTATAAAAACATCGATGTGCATTTTTATTTTAGCTCCTTCATGACACAGTGGGCACATATGTGACACATTTTGGGCTGTGCAAATTATTCTACACACCATACTGACATGGGTCTCAGAATCTTGCGTTAGGAAAACTGTAACCAGCTTGGTCCTCCATTCCTCCATTTGTCATGCATGTGGCCGCATCTGGAGGGCTCTGCATTTCCCAGCATGAGATGTACACTGACCTGCTGAAGTGAGGGCACTGCAGGGACACAAAGCTGTTTATGGAGCAGGACTGCTTGTTGTAGGAAGAAAAGCTGAGAGAAGCAGGTTTTTTAGCTTGGAGAGAAGTCTAAACGGGACCTGGAATGATCCAATGGGAGGATATAGAGAGGAAAAGAGCAAAACACCTCTTGGAGATGCTTGTTGAAAGGATGAGAAGCAACAGTCACAGCTGCAAAACAATGAAATTCTGGTTAGATATTAGAGGTGACGTTAATTAACACTAATCACAAGGAGGTTGCTCAAAGACTGAAGCAGGGGCCAGAAGTGCCTGTGAAATCTTGGTTCTGGGAGATATCAAGTTTGATAATGTTCAACCCTAAATTGAGCAAGAGATTGAAGTAGGTGATTTTTGGGCATCCCTTCCAACAAAATATAAACTGCATATATAAGGTGCATTCGGGTAACCAGAAAACAAAAGACGCTTTGTCAATGTAATCATATATAGATATTTCCCCACCTGTGTGACAACCTCCCACTTTAATCTCATCCTAAATGAGTTTCAAGATGTGAATTCTAAATCAAATCAAGACTTTGAATCATTTCAGACTTGCCCCACATGAAGTATATAGCGCTATGTTAGGCCCAAGCTTGTAAATCCCGTCAAATCCACATATGGTTCAAACACACAATGAGTTGTGAGCTCATCAAACACTACATAGGACCTAATGATAAACATATAATAATCAATTTAAAAATCAAGATCGGGTTCACTTATCTTATGTTTTCTAGACACCATGAGTTCTCATTTTGAATTGTGTGACTCTAAACTTAACAAAGCTGTCTTATGAATAGGCAGAAATAATGACACATGTCTGTTCCGGTGTCATGAAAGTAGATCCTTTGGCATTGAGGCTGAAATATTTAATTAACAATAAATGTGCTACCACCATAGGCCTTTGAAAGAAAATCTTGTTTCCTTACCCAGTTAGCTGGGTAGGTAGGTTTCTTTTTATTTCAGTTTGCCTGTCAGTTCAACAAACCATCTTCATCCTAAACTTGTTCTTGTCATTTTGTATCTACCACTATCCATACACTCCTATTATAATTATTGCCCAGGCTTTTATGAATGACTCATACAGAAGAAATATCAAGCATATGCATTCATTTGTGCTGTTTTATGAAGAACTACTTTGTTGAATGTTGACATAAAACATTTGTGACAACCTGTTAGAAAATGAAATTTGCCCAACAAAGTTCGCAGAGAAGAGTCTATCAAAATAGCCATCAACACGAATGAAAAACAAACCAAACCCAACAAAACCCCTTATGGAATTCTTTCATATATTTCAAGGGATAGAAAACTCTTTCAAGTCTGTAGGTCAAAGGCTACATAGAGGGGGCAGCGTGTCAGTCAGGCAGAGGAAATGGTGCAGAGATTCAGAGAAAGTTTTGAGTTTCCTCTCACCTCTCTGCTGATCCTTTGCTGCCTTTTTTTGACAAAGGGATGTAATGGGAGACAAGTTTAAGTGGGGTGTAGGGGGAAGGTACAGAAGCAAAGGAAGGATATGAAACAGGACTCTGCAGAACAGAGCAAAACAAAGAAAATGTTTCCCTACACCTCAGTTACCCAGCTGGGACAATGCAGTAACAGCACTTCAGCTACAACAGGTGGTTTTATGGTTTCACACAACTTTTTGTTCTTTCCCATGAAATCACAGAGGCCAAACCAATCCTCAGCATATACTATAGATGTGTACCGTTGCTGAGGAAGCCTGAGAATGCTTTGACTACTGTAAGCACAGAACATCTCATTGGCTTGCAGTACCTAACATACAGAAAGAATAGAAAGATGTGGGCTCTTCAAACCACATTAATTTTTGGAAAAGAATGGCACTTTAAAGATTTATTAGGTATAATGCAGTCTTTTTACAGCTTTCCTCTTCTTCTGTTCTTTATGCCTTCTATAACTCATTATCTCACCTTTTTCTGTATATTATTCAGAATAATGTACAGACTTAGAGGGATGGTGAGCACTCAGATCAGTAGAAAATAAACTGTACATGTTGTCAACTGGCAACATTTTTTCTATGTCTTTCCTCTGTTTTATTTCATGGCAAAGATGAGTTTTCATGGTCACTTACGTTCACTTTCGTGTCTAGTAAAGGCAAAGCTTTAAAAAGGCATTATACTCCAAAGACATTTTCCAGCTAATAGATCCCCACCGAAGTCAACCAATATTACACATAAAAAGTCATAATCCTTTCTATAGCAGTCCAGAAAAAAATAGTTGCATACTATTTTAAGGATATTTTACCATGTCCTGCTAGTATGTTTAATCAAAACTAACATTCATTAGGAGGGGAAAAAGATTATGAGATTTTTCTCCTTTACATAACTACACAGAGCATGTTGTTATTCCCTTACACAGCTACATAGAACATGCAAGTATGAAAGAACTTAGTAAACCACTCTTCTTTCATTCTCATATTTACTTTGACAGCTTATAAAGTGTAGAATGTATTTATTTGTTTTCACACATTAGTTCAGACAAATATATAATTGTATTTCTAATATAGTGCTGATCTGTATCTACTGAGCTTCAGAAAATACACAAATCTAATGAGGCTGCATGACAGTAGTTAAAAAATGCTACAGACCACTGTTAGTGTTGCATCAATACTGATATAATAAAGCTATAAAATCATATCAATACTAATATAGATTTTTTTCCTGAAACCACATGGATTACACTACACTAAAAACTCAAATAAATTGTATTTCATATTGTCTGAGTTAACTCCAATGCCACAATCCTACCAGTTGCATATGCTGTCCTACAAAGTTATCAAAATCAAAGTGGAAAAAGTGTTTTTACCACATCATAAAATTGTCATTCATTCTTGTCTGTTTGACGATCATTTTTTCAAGACAAGATCACACATCAAATATGTAAGAAATTTCAAAGTATTCTCAGGGTGCCTTACTGTGGACCACATAACATGACCTAGTGTCTGTCATAGATCGTACATAAGTTAAAAGATTTCTATTAATTTCCTCCCTTAGTTGCATGAGCAAATAACTCACAGAGTAAAAGGAAAGAGAGACTTTAAAAGGAAGACTTAAATCATCATTTCTGAAATGGCATTAATGTACACAGTGACACTTTCAAATTTACGTAAATGTATGTTCATCAAACAAGTAAACAACATCAAGCAACAGTACATAAAAGAAGAGAACAGGTTAACTTTTCCTTTGCTTTCTGACATGCATAAAACATCAGTGAAAAACCTGTGAAATTCAAAGAAACAATGTAAAATCCTTATGAAGCAATGAATGGCTGTCCTCTTCATAGAATCACTAATGAGTCTGAACATCTACATGACAGTAACCAAGCTCTTGATGACTGATTTTTATTTTTCCTATTCCATGAACCAAAATTTACATTGGATTACATGGTGATTTAATTTGTACCCACAAAACTGCTCCTCTCTTGCATTATAACAGTATTTTTCCAGTGCAGTCCCAAACTTCTAAGATCTACTCTAGTAAAGGAAGGCAGCTGGTAGAAGATATACTGTAGGTAAAATATCCAGAAAGAATGACAAAAAGAACCACACCATACTCTAAAATAAATTTACTAACCAGGATTATATGAAATATATGGTATATGTCTAATCTCTAAGGGAGGGTCTTATTTTAGCCCAAGAAATCTCTATCATACATGTATTTTAGGACATATGGGTGAGCACAGAAACAGGCATCTAGATATAAAAGGTATTCCAAAATGTGTTCCTAGAGCTGTGCACACAACATACTTACTTGGAGACCATATATACATCACTAAAATGACATGGTTACTTGAGCTCTGACACAGAAGTGAACTGAGCAGCTTTAGACAGGATTAGTAAATGAGCATTACCCAAAATGCAGTACTTCCCACATACTTTTAGACACAAAAGAAGCCAATATAAATTATGCAGCTCTGTGATTCATACAGCCTAGTTTATGCTAACCAAATCAAATATTAGAACATCCAAAGCTCACATGGTCAACCTGCAAATTAATGAGCAGTACACTGCTATTTAGTACAATTAAATTGCATGAAGGAAAAAAATAGAAAGAAAAAGGTGAAAGTGAAGTTGCTATAAATGTTTTAATGGGTTTGATATAAATTCCTTTGCAAGTCAGTAATGCTAAAATAAAATTTCCAATCCATTTAAAAACATAAAGAAAACATTAGTATATGTCTCCACTTTACTAAATAACCAGCATATAACCAATGAAAATGAGATTGCTGTTCCTAGAAGAATGGAAGGGGCTTCAGAAGTCTGGTTCATTTCTATTATGGTCCTAAGAAGTAAAACAGAACATTATTTGCCTGTTGATAGGGTGCCAGACATTTGCAGATAAATAGTGAGAGATGTTTCTGAAATCCAATGATAACAAAAGAACAAAAAAGTGAGCAAGACCAGAAGAGAAATGTTTTGCTGCCACTGCTTTGTCAGCTAAATATTCCAAGGTGTAGAGGCTTCCCCTGACCCAACAAAGAAAGACGATGCAAACTGAATGTATGCACAACATAACTAGTCCTCAGAGCACAGAGAGTCTCATTACACTAATGAAAAGCAAAGGTTGTGTTTAAGAGATAATGGAGAATATGAATACAGAACAATAATTTCAAATAAAAACACTGTATAGAGAAATTCCCTTCATAAGAAAGGGCTAATGAACTTTAAACAGTTTTGCAGTTCCCATATTTGTTTGCAGTGAGATTAATCCCCAAAAGAATTTTGTGAAATAGCAAAAAAGGAAGAAAAAAAACAAAAACACAGCAGTTAGCAGTTTCTGCTGCTTTGTTACATGTTGTGTTGGCAAGGGTTTGGGCACAATATTCATGCACTGGTTTTGCTGTACATCTGAGAGTCATAGTCTAGTGTTCTAGCATGCACTGGTCATCAATCTACTGCTTAATCATGCAGAGGATGCCCTTCTTTCTCAAGAGA
Source organism: Scytalopus superciliaris (assembly GCA_013400415.1). Classification (NCBI taxonomy): domain Eukaryota; kingdom Metazoa; phylum Chordata; class Aves; order Passeriformes; family Rhinocryptidae; genus Scytalopus; species Scytalopus superciliaris. The sequence continues at coordinate 149,132 of VXBX01004180.1, read as the reverse complement.
CATGATATTCACTGTTTGGGCTGCATAAAAGGTATGGATTAAGACATTAGACAGAGTGATTTGGGTATAATCTCATTTGCATCACACTCACTGAAACACCAGGAAATCATCATCACCATCACTATGATAATGTAGTACAACGGAATCAGGAGGAGTTGCTGCTCCTGGTATTGGTTTCAGACAAGGGATTTCACATAAAAAGAGGAGGACTGGGCTGAAATATATCCAATAGCTGTTAGCCCATTTTCAGAGCTAAGGAATGAATTAAAATGCTTTGTTCATCAAATCCTTAAGGGCCTCCTAATAAAATACAGCTGGGAACATTACAAAGGCAATTTTGCACAGTTTTAATTATATATTCACTGCTATGACTAGCAGAAATAATAAGATTTTTTCCTTTCTTAAAGGTATACCTGGGCCCTATCACATTAAAGGAGAAGGTGTAGCACCTCTCTTGTTTGTTCTGAGGAACATTAATGCCTGAATTTTAAAACACTCTTAAGATATCTTCTGGGAATTAAAACTGATGGAAAAGGAATGAGTCTGGCAAGGTGACTCACTGTAACATCAGTAGAGATCAAATTCAGTCCAATGCAGAAAAGAATTTCTGTGCATCTACGTATGGAGCCGCAGGTTTATCCAAGCTACAAAAAACATACACACTCTTCTAGCATTTAAAAACCCATCCTTTCAGACATCATGAACTGCTGCACTCTTAATTCATCATTAAGTAAAAATAAATAAATAAATATTTGGAACCAATCCATCCTTCCTAATTTTTGAAAATGGTTCTACTGTTGGGACCCATCAGATCATGATTTTTACAACATAAATGTGAGAGAAGACAAATATATTGTTGCTGTTTTGCTACTGCACTGTTTTTGGCCAAATTACTTACTTTACCAAAGTGAATGGTATTTGCTAGGTTATACAGGGACATGTATTGTGCCATTATTTTACTTAAATACGGGTGTGTATACTTGTACCTCAAAATGTTTCTCAGGATAATCTCTCATTTGGGTTCTCTGCTATATCTGGTTTCTTCAGAAATTGCCTCCATTCTCCAGGGCATGGACACATGTTTATCTGTCCTGAGAAACTACAGTTCCAAAGGATTAAAAAATTTTTACTTATTTTAATATTTTATCAAGTATCAGTAATATTAGAAAGATACAAAGAATGGAGATCTCAGGCTTGCCCTATGCTAAGGCACACCTGATCTCCAGGTGGGCTTGGGGAAAGGATGAAGCAGTAATGGCAATTCTTATGCTCATATACCCCACATACAGATTCACCAACTGTGATAATTTCTCTGCAGCAATCTTTATTTTTAGTTTTGGCCTTTGTTGTTTCAGACAGTAGAGCTAAGCAAATGAGATCTACATTTTGTACCCAGAATAGAGGATCACTAGAACATATTAATATCAACTATAAAAAATACTATGAAGAATCATATAGAATATTTTTTTCTGGAGTAGATATTGATCCTGGCAATTAATGAGAAATTTTATTGCCCCATTCTCTCTGCATATACGCAGAGGAAAACAGAGTCTCTACCCCAAAGAGCTGACAGAAAAGGGCAAGCAGATAACATCAAGCAGACTCAGCAGATAATACAGATAAGAGAAACCTTCAAAACACTTTTTGAATGTTTTAACACCAGGTGTGAGAATTCAGTGACCTTATGGTTGCAATCACACATAAGACTGTCAAAAGATAAAACTAGCAGAAATGTTGCCTTTTTTGTTTAAGGCATATCCAGTTTCTTCTCCGGTGTTGATCCCGTTCACCCCTTAGACTGGCTTTACACTTCTGATAAAGCGACTATTCTCATCAGTGGCTCAGTTAGTTCTTCCAAGTTTGCCAAGAGTTGTCTTTTTCCCTGCAACCTCAGCCTTACAGAACAGACCTTGTAGGAGCAGCCCTGCTTTAGCTAAAACAGAAAGACCTGTCATTTAGGGCTTAGTGCTAAATGACAGGAACTTCCCACTGTCAAATATCATTTGTGATAATCACTGTCCAATCCAGTTTGCCATAGGCATGTCTTAAGACACAGATCTTTCCATTTGCATTTTTTCATTTTCTGAGTCATAGCTTCCTTTGCCAAATGAATGAAAGTTCCTTTTTTTATATTTAAATACAGTTTGAGATGGTTAGAGTGAACATCAAATAGCCTGCCCTCAGAAGAAATTTCCATTTATTTCATAGTGATGTATACTGAGTCTGACACCTTAGTCAGTTGCACGGCACTGACTTCCATCAGAACCAAGTCATCAAAAAGAATGGATGATTATTGATAATTTTCAGTTTTGTTTACCATAAATACAAAGCTGAAATCTTTCAGCATCCTCTTTCTTCCACAGTCTCTATGGTATTTTTACCAAGAACTTCATTGTGTAGTCACTTGCATGATACTGCAGCTATTCTGGTGAACAATACTTAGAAATTAGATGACAACATGGGATATAATATATATTTTTTTAATCATGCTGTGCATCACTGTAACTATCAAGCTGGTTTTGGCTTTCTTTTTCTTTTTTTTCTTTGTCTTTACTTGCTAGCTTCTCTTCCATTTTCTTTTTTAGCAACCACAATTTGAAATGTTCTAAATAAATGTTACAGCTACATCAGTGAAACTGCAGGATTTTTTAGTATAAGGAATGTATTTATAGAATATAATACTTTGCCCTCCATGTTATAAGTCTGCTAAGATAGAATACCAGTGTTCTTAATGTTTAATCCAGAGATTACTCTAACATGCAAAACTACAATCGCTGTAATGGAGGTGGGTGAGCCATACAAAATTAAGATGTGTTAGCAACTGAACCTGTTTAATACCTTTGTTGATGATCTGGACATAGGGATTGAGTCAGTTAGTTTGCAGATGATACCAAGTTGAGCAGGAGTGTCAATCTCCTGGAGGGCAGACAGGCTCTGCAGAGGGATCTGGACAGCCTGGATCAATGGACCAAAGACTACTGAATGAGGTTCAACAAGGCTGAGTGCTGGGTCCTGCCCTTGGGTCACAACAACCACCTGCAGCACTACAGGGTGGGAAAAACTGTCCCTAGGAAAAGGACCTGGGGGTGCTGGTCAACAACAGCTGAACATGAGCCAGTGTGTTCCAAGGTGGCCAAGAAGGTGAATGGCATCCAGGCTTGAACCAGGAATAATGCAGCCAGCAGGACTAGGGCAGTGACTCTGCCCCTGTGCTGGGCACTGCTGAGGCCACACCTCCAATCCTGTGTCCAGTTCTGGGCCCCTCCCTGCAAGAATGACATTGAGATGCTGGAGTGAGTCCAGAGACAAGGAACAGAGCTGAGGAAGAGTCTAGAGAATAAGTCATGTGAAAAGCATCTGAGGGAGCTGGGGGTGTTCAGCCTGGAGAAAAGAAGGGTCAGGGGAGATTTTATCACTGTCTACAGCTCACTGACAGGAGGCTGTATCCAGGTGNCAGAGGGATCTGGACAGCCTGGATCAATGGACCAAAGACTACTGAATGAGGTTCAACAAGGCTGAGTGCTGGGTCCTGCCCTTGGGTCACAACAACCACCTGCAGCACTACAGGGTGGGAAAAACTGTCCCTAGGAAAAGGACCTGGGGGTGCTGGTCAACAACAGCTGAACATGAGCCAGTGTGTTCCAAGGTGGCCAAGAAGGTGAATGGCATCCAGGCTTGAACCAGGAATAATGCAGCCAGCAGGACTAGGGCAGTGACTCTGCCCCTGTGCTGGGCACTGCTGAGGCCACACCTCCAATCCTGTGTCCAGTTCTGGGCCCCTCCCTGCAAGAATGACATTGAGATGCTGGAGTGAGTCCAGAGACAAGGAACAGAGCTGAGGAAGAGTCTAGAGAATAAGTCATGTGAAAAGCATCTGAGGGAGCTGGGGGTGTTCAGCCTGGAGAAAAGAAGGGTCAGGGGAGATTTTATCACTGTCTACAGCTCACTGACAGGAGGCTGTATCCAGGTGGGGGTCTGGCTCTTCTCCTAGGCAACCAGCAACAGGACAAGAGACATCAAGCTCTGCCAAGGTGAGGTTCAGGCTGGACACCAGAACAATTTTTTTCACTGCAAGGGTGCTTAAGCACTGGAATAGGCTATCCAGGGAGGTAGTGGAGTCACTGTAGCTGGAAGTGTTCAAGAAATGGCTGGATGTGGCACACAGTGCTCTGGTCTAATTGACATGGTGATTGATCAAAGGCTGGACTCGATGACCTTGGGAGGTCTTTTCCTACCTAAACGATCCTGTGATCCTATGCTCTTTGATGCTGCCTCTTCTGTGGCAGCTAGAGACAGAACACTATCCTCCACATACCTCTGCTCTTGCCTCCAGTTAGTTCAATTTACTTGTGATACACTAATTTCCTGGCTATCCATCAAAAGAGGGTATCTTATACAGCATGTTTCAAGCAGGAGTAGAATTCTCTAGTAGGGAGAAAGGAGAGCCTTAAGTCTTGCTCATACTGCATTATAAGCCATAATAAATGGGAATATCTTTTCATTTCTCCATATCACACAACAAACTGTAAATATGATAACCTGTAGGGCAGCACTCTTCATTTTCTTTCATCTAGTTTTTGTATTGCTGTTTTTGGGATGCCTAGAGCCAAAAAGCATTCTTACGACTGTTTCTCGAATCACAAAACACAGACACATCACTCATACTAAAAGCAATAGTAGGTATGATATGTTAGACAAGTTGATTTGATCTTTTGGAAATGGTTTAGTATCTAAAATTTTGTATGCCATATATGAAGAAATAGTGCCAGCAGGATATTGAAAACCACAGAGAGCTCTGTAGGAAACATTAGGAAAGAACAGGGCAACTAAATGAATACCCATGGAAAATAGATACTATAAAATTGGATCCCTGCTGTATCAACCTTTGTGGATGATATTGCCAATTTGGAGAACAGTAGCTTTCAGGGGGTTTGGTAACCAGAAGTTATATGGAATATTGCTTAAGTCTCCATTTTTGCATTGAAAACTACAACACTTTCAAGTGTAATAGAAATAACTCTATCTCCCTAGTATCCAACAAAATTGTTGTCTCAAACTGCATTATCTATTTGGATTCACAGTAAAATTGTTGAAAGATGAAGCCGTGCAAAAACCATCTGTCAGCTGAGGCTGGGGATTAATTGACACAATTTTCTTAACGTATTTTACACTTACGCCTCACGTGATAAAACAGTGCATCTGTTGCACTGATTTCCTTACAGAATAAAAATAAAAGGGAATAAAAGCCACATAAATATAAATATAAGTTTGTAGTGCATTCAGTGGGCAAATATAACTACTCAGTTTTAGTTCTTCAGTTTCTCTATGTTCAACTTCAAGAGCTAAATAACATTCCATAATTGTTGAAAACTTAACTTTGACAAGCTTTTCTGGACTCTTCAGCTGAAACTTCAAAATTTAAAATGCTGAAATCATATCAAATCCTTCAAAACTTGAGATTGTCAGTCCTCCCAATGAAAATTGTTTTGCTAAGGAATTTTTGAAAATGGGAGCTGACAAGAGCTTGAGGTTGGAAAAGCCCCTTTCCACCTGTTAGTTTCAAGTACCTCTAAAAAACAAAAAACAAGAACCCTTGAAACAACCAGGTGAGAAGATCACAATCCCCTGTCAGATGCTGGCTTCAAAGAAAATTACAATTACTTTTTCCCCCTGTCTTTTATTTAGTAAGCTTGTTGAGTAAATAATGTTTTATCACCCCTCTGTCTCCTAGGGACCTATAATTCTAGGATAAGCAGCCACTTCATTTCACAGGAGGTTTCTTCTTGGTTTCAGAAATCTGTTGCAGCACACTGATTGATTTGCACTCAAATGTAATTGTTCTGAAAAGCAATGAAACCTTGACTCTCACAAGATATAGAGAAAAGCAGTTTCCAAAACATGCATGCTTGACATAAGACAGCCCTGCACTTCAATGTGCATAGTATAAAAAGTATTATTTGCACAAAATGTAAACAGCTAGGATACATTTAGCAGGGTCAGAAAACTTGGGTGCTACTCAATTTGGATTAATGATGTACAAATAATGAGTTGCACTTAAAACAGCTATGTTGTCAAAACATTGCTCTTTTAATCCCTGATAAATTATGGAGTTTATGAAAGCAGATTTTTGGAGATAATTGAAGATTATTTAAACATATGTGGAAAGCAGATTAAGTGCAAATCTACTGCTGCTAACATAAATTATATGTCTGTCATGAGTCTTTGTACTTCACCATTTCATAAATCCACAGATAGTTGTGTATATATTATTACTATAATCCAATTTTATTTTGTGTCTAGAGTTTTCACATTTAAAAAATGCCATACAGGAACTCAGTTTGAAGGTCTTTTCAGTTCATCATAACAGAATGCATTAGGTTTTAAAATTAAACAAATAACTTGCAGATTGGATGACCTGTTTTAACCCCTCTTCACCTGTCTTAACTGGGAAATACAGAAAGAGATTTCCTTAAGGATGTTTACATAGGTCCTCTGTTAGCATGGTTGTGTCTCATGTAAAGCTGAGAGATATTTCTTCTTGATTTTACCAAAAAAAACCCAGTAGTACAAACATTCTACTGCTTCACTTCAATCCATCTCCAAGTTACAAGAACACACAAATTTCTGATAATTTGTTTTAAAACCCATGTGTTATTATTTATTTTTTTTTTTAATGATGGGTGAATGTCTTATAGTTTATTGACAAAGTTTTGTGACTTGAGGCCAACAGCAATCTTTAAGAATTTTTTTTTTTTAATCTAAACATTCATGACTTTAAATAAAATTATGTTAATAATTAAAACTTAAATTTAATAGTATATGTTCTTTGACTAGTTCTCCTCCTTCTGCCTTCCCTTCCAAAAGCATACACAGCCCTCTGAAAGAACACCACAGAACTTATTGTGAAACTGTGTCTTGTACTTTGAGTAACAGCAGCTGACAGGCAGGTGCTTGCAAGCTTGAAAAGTTGTCCACTGAGCACACCCAGCAGAGCAGCTCCATTCCTGTTTAACCAATGTCAGCCAGAGTCATGGGTAGGAGTAAATCAAAAGAAGTGGATGTGGAGTCTGTAATTAGTAATGCCCACGAAAACCATCAGTAGTAATCCTGGCACAGCAAAAGCAATAAAGGGCTGAAGAATGAAAGGATTGTGAACAGGCCTAGCTTAAAAATTGCATGCAGTGGCCATTTTAAATTCAAGCATACTAATTCTGTACAACATCTGAGATTTTTGCAAACCAACACCCAGAGGGCAAGCTCTGCTGCTTGAGTTTCCTTTCTACTTCTGAGCTCTGACTTTGCCAAAAGCGTTGCTAATGATTCTTTATTCTTTGCTGCCAATAGTTTTCTATAATGTGAACAAAACAGACAAATCAATTTCCTAAATCTAATAAAATAAAATAAAATGTAACAAAATAAAATATCCCAAACATTATTCTTCCAGAAGCACTGAAATTAAGAGGTTGATCTTAAGCAGTAAAATATTCTCTTCTTGGCATCTCTCCCTGTCAGCTCTGTGGACTGCCAACTCTCAGTTTGTTGCCTTCATTGCCAGATTAGCATCGTTTGAATCTACTGTATGCCAGTAAATAAAGACAGAATTTATGTGAAGATAAACAACCCTGTGTCTGATTCTGAACAGTAATTAAAAAATTGTGGGCAATATGAAGGGGGTAATTGGCAGACCCAATCTTTCTGTAAACCAGAACATGAGATAGAGGAGATGTGTTACATCTACGGTATCTTTGACAGTACAGAACGCAGTCACTATTCAATGACCTGACCAAAAGATCTTCTCATTGTGGGTTGCAAACCAGACACAGTAGTACATATATAAGGAAGTCGAAATAGTCCATTTCTTTTCTGCTGGGAGTTGGTTTTGTTTTCAAAGTAGATTTAGGCAGTGAGACGTGTACTTGCCTTCAGGAATACAATGTTGTCTGTACATTGAATACCCTCTTTCATTACTTTGCAAGACTTTATTTGAAAACCCTAAGTAGGGAAAAATCTAGATCTGTGCAATAATCACTACTATTTCAGACAACAGCTGGTATAATGTTCTCTAGGAATAAAAGGTGGAGGTGCAATTTCAATCCTTAATTTTCCATCATTTTGCTGCGTTTTGGATCTGCAGCTCTCACCTTTGGGATATTTAGAGAGTAAAGGAAAGACCACACAGCTGTGATCCATGTTCTCCACAGAATAGTCTAAATAATTTGTCATTATGTGGTGATAGACTTGCACCCCATAAACTCTTCAGATCTACAGAAGTCTGCACATACCTTTGTCTATTGGAGAATTCCCCTTGCATTTACATTCCTAATTCAAGTTTGCTTTTACCAAAATTGAGGGAACACTTTAAAACAAAAATAGAGAGATATCTCAGAGAAAGTAAGTCAAATACCCTTCATTGTGCTTATACTACATCTTGGTGGTCATTTTACATTTAAATATTTAAACTAACTCTCTGACAAAATGTTGCAAATTTTGATGAACACTTATGAATAGTGCATGGTGCCTTGTGTGCAAATCATCACCTCCAGATTTTTCCCGTATTCCAAAACCTGAGCAGTACCTAGTTTGATTATATATTAGTGCCTACCAACATTTGGAACAAATACTGTCTTAGATTTGAGTCCCTTGTGCTTAACAACTGTCCTGAGTTCCTCTCCACAGAACTGTCCCAGGGCAGCTGCTTCCTTCAAGGGAAAAGCAAACCTGCAGCAGTAGCAGAGCAGCTGATTTCCTGTGGGGAAAGGAGGCACAGCAGTAGGAACTGTTGGAATGGGCAGTGAGGGGCCTCTGGGAAATTTCTGGGAGGTGTTTGAGTTTTCTCTTCTCTTAAGGTCTTTCTTTCCCCTCGGCTCCTATTTTTTTCACCACACTGGTACAGTCCACTGCTTGCCTTTCTTCTCCAGGTACAAATGAGGATTTCATCATTTTCCAAACACTGACCTGTTTCTACCGCACAGGTAGTAATGTAATTTCAGTGAGATTTCCAGTGTGCTTCTTTTAAGTTATAAAATCTTCCTCACCCTAGCACAACTGTACACTGATCTAACCTACTGCTGTAGTAAGACTAGTCTTTCCTTTTTCAGACAGGCAGGAAGACCACAAAAACTGCAACTATAAAATAAAATTACTGGAATGTATGAGATTTTGAATATTGTGTCCACAGTGATGTTGTTAGAATATATTTAAATATTCTTTTATGGCTGGGATGAATTTATTTATTAAGTGGCTAGATAAGCTTCTTACAGTGGATATGATAAAGGATGTATGGGTAGGGAAGCTTGAAGCACCTGAGTTGTCTCAGAATGCAGGATAACAGATTAGCAGTCTTTTCACAGTGGTGTTGCTCTCAGACCTTATTGAAAAGTAACATCAAAAAGGACCTTCTCCAGTAAAATAAAACTGAACTTGTTTTCCCCAGATTAAAAAATCACCACAGGCTTGTTTGATGTAGCAGTGAAGTTATACCAGTAGGCAAAGGGTGATTGTGCTAAGATAAACCAGAAATTTCTCTCTAATCCTGCTCTGTAGTTAGATTACCTATTCCAACTGAAGCTTTCTAAGCCTGAAAATTTTAATGTTTTTTTACCAAAATATATTTGTAGTGTGCAGAAATTTTTTCCCATACATTTATTAAAATAATTTCATTTAAGTAGCCAGTTAATTTTTAGATTGAATTAAAATTCAGATGCTTACTTGAATGAATTTTTTTTCATTTTTGAAATTAATAAATTCTATTAGCATGTATCCTGTTGGGTTTTCAAAGCATCCTAAACTTTTACTAGATGATTTGAAGTTCTTCTTCACTTAGAAGGTCCCTTGGAAGATTCAGGGAATGGAGGGAGAATGGCATCATGCTGTCAGTATCTGCTCTTAAGGTATCTTCTAGCCACTTAAAAAACAATTACTTTGTTCCCAGGCCATGTATGATACAATATGACAGGTATAGAGGAAGGATAAAGAACCTGGGAGCAGGAGGAAAGATGAATAAGGCTATACTTTCAGTGGCAAGTACCCCCATCCTGCCCTTGCTTGCCTCAGGTGCCTCTCACTACACTTGCAGATCAGCCTTCCACAACTCCTTGTCTTCTGTGCCCACACTCCGAAGAGCCCTTCACTCATGTAAAGTTATTAACACTTTTCCTCAGATCTCAGTACTGCATTTAAACATTCACTCAGTAAACAGGTAGAAACAGCCATGCCACAGATCTACAGCAAATTATTTTGGTTTTCAGCAGTCACCACAAATCATTTCTCTCTGCTTGACTCCTCTCTGATTTCTTGTCTCCTGAATCTCCTCCTGCCACCCAAAGAAATGGACAGGGTACAAGTCCCAAACATGCACCTACTCTGTTCTTCCTCCCCATGGGCCAAGGACACCTTGAGTCTGTGCCTAACCCAGTCAGTATCAGGTGGTCTGCTGGACATTTATCAGTGTTGTTAACCATGACACAAGCGCTGTGTGTACAATAAGTGGAGATTCTTTAAAAAATTGAGATCCTACAGATATTAAGCTCACATATGTCCTCTTCACTTGTTTTTCCCTTTCTTCTTAGCCTTCCTTCACCTTCCATGCTCTTTTCACAGGCTGACAGAAACAACAGCTTTTGAGGGGACGTATTAGCACAGCATTTTTCTGGCAAAGTCAGCAGCTGTGTCTCCAGTTACTTATTTTATTTTTTTTTAATAAGCCATATTTCATGCCGAAAACATAACCAGCAGGTCAAATTCTTCAGTCTTAGAAAGCACAGTCATATTCTGTGGTATAAAACTTCAATAATCATCAGTGCATCAGTACAGAGAGGGGTTGGTTCTCTATAGTGTTTTGTCTCCTCTTATTTGGGTTTATAATTTTCAACAGGGTGGAGAGACTTGGCTAACTGGGCTCCTGAGATTTTCTGAAAATAAACATATAAAAAAAATTGAGTAATCACAGATATAGTTGTGTCTCAGACATTTCCAAAAATGGTACTACACAGAACGAGATATTTTACTCTCTAACAGAGAGACAGATCGCAACTGCCTTATGATTTCTTGGTTGGAACATGCCTTTGCAACAAACTGCACTGGCAGGCCAAATTCCTCCTGCTAGCCCTAAGGATGCCAGCTGGAGGCTGGAGGCTGGCAGTGGGCCAGCTGCGTTAGCTGGGTTTGTGGGGGCTAACAAGCTGCTCCCAGGGACAGGCCCTACATGCCCAAGCAGGGCACCACACTAATGCGAGGCTGTGGCTTCCAGAGAGCTCATTCAGGATGTCATTTCAGGGCACTGCACTACGCTACGTTGACATGTCTAAGTGGTTCCTGCCATTTGGTCTCCTTATGCTTTGGAGGGAAAATGACATGTGAAAGGGCAGACACCCAGTATACATTAAACTATAACGTGCCAGCCACTCAACTCCCACTCCACCAGTGTGGAGTCCCACTCCACCAGGCAAAATTAAATGAGCACAGCACCAGCTACCACAGAGCCATCAGCATTTTACACTTACAGCACACTGTAAGGATTTGGTTACATGTGTTTCTACAAACAGACAAATCCAGTGATTAAAAGTCATGCTTGAACCTTTACTTTCACAGCGAAAAGAGAAAATTTGTTTACAAGCATTAAATAAGAATACACACATGTTCAAATACATTGAAGCTATTACGATTCTCTGCTACTGTAGAAAGAAAAAAAAAAAAGAGTTAATAGTGGCTCAATCTTCCTTGCACTTAAGTAAGTAGTGCTGACATATTAGTCCTTTCATTCAGAGAGTAAATAGGGGACACTGTAAAATTTTTAGGGAGCTATTCAACCCATAGAAAAAAGAACAGTAGAAAAGGAGATACTAAAAGGTAAAACGTACTTGATAGATAGAAAGAATTAATCAGTGTGTGAGCTATGAGACACTTACTCTGTTACATAAAATTATATTTTTAAGACTTTGAAGAGTCACCAAATTTTGAATACCTTAATTTGAAAATTAAAATGACATTCTTTTACTTAATATTTGTTCTTTGTTAAATGAGGACTTTTTCCTATAGGAATTACCAACTTGTAAGCCATAATTTATAGCTGAAATACACATAAAATCAAAATTCAAATGCACCTTTAGAAGTCACCAGCCATATACTGTGTGGACTTAAGGAGCACTTCTACTCATCTACCCCATATAGATAAATATCCTCTCCCAGTGTCACATTCAAGTTTAAAATCTTTCATTTGCTGCTCATCCATAATAGTATGATGGAGGAAAAATGAAGCATGAATTAAGAACACAGAAAAATTATTATACAAATGTGTCTGCAGCTTGACTATCTCCACAGAATCACAGAATATGTTGAGTTGGAAGGGACTTGCAGTGATCATCAAGTCCAACTCCTGACCTGGCACAGATCCATTCCAAAGAATCACACCATGAGCCTGAGAGTATCATCCAAATGCTTTTTGAGCTCTGGCAGACTTGGTGCTGTGACCAGTTCCCTAGGGAGCCTGTTCAGTGCCCGACCACCCTCTGAGTGAAGAACTTTTTTCTGATATCCAACCTAAACCTCCCCTGACACAACTTCAGGCCATTCCCGCAGATTCTGTCACAGGTCCCCACAGAGAAGAAATTGGTGTCTACCCCTCCTCCTCCCCTCACAAGGAAGTTGTAGACTGTGGTGAGTTCTTCCCTCAGCCTGCTCTTCAATGCAGAACCCCAAATCAGCAGTTTCAGTGGAAAAAGTCATGAACCTATTCTAAGCTTGATTAAAATCTGGTCTGAATTTGCAATACAATAATAATCCAATGAGCTTGTATTTCTTACTTTTTGTGAACATTTCAGAGATCTGGAGTTCTTATCTAACTTTTATGCTGGTGTGAAGCTGTGTCATTCATACAGAACTAGGACTATAATACAGTCCAGATAAATGTCTTACTGAGGTATGCTTTTGTTGGTTAGTCAAGGCAAGTGATCTATAAAAATAAATCTGCTCAGTCAAAGGTGGCTGGGGACTCTCAGCTGGCATCTTTTGGCAGTGCTAATGAAGGAGCAAGCATGCCTTCCTATAACATTATCTTTACCATTTTATTTGTGTTACAGTCGTGTCTGTAAGTGCTTCCTGGAAGCTGCTGTAGTCTAAATAAAGATCTAGAGTTTCACCTTTGTTATTTTTGCTGCTAATGCACCAAATTAAAAATGAAAACAAATAGACTTAAAGGAATTATGTGAGATGTAGAAAACAATGCCAGTGTTAAGTCACTTTTCCCAAAACTGTGTTTAATATTTTAAACAGAGGCAGATCGAACCAAAAACCATTACATAAGTACAATTCAGTGCCAAGTGGAGAAAAAGGTGCTGTAAATCACAGCCAGGTGATTTTTTTGCATACATCTCTCTCTAGTTCTGATTTATCAGCATGGAGAGAGCTTCACTGGAGTCCAGAGGTATTTTGCCATCTCACTATACTTGAGACTTGCTAGGAAGATCCCCATTGATGATGAAGACTATGACAGCAGAAAATTCTATAAAAAATGTTGATAAATAGAGCCCCATGTGTTGTTTCCCCATCATCTTACAGAATTATTTTTAAACATGCATATACATATACACTATTCTATACATTTTACTTTTTTTTTCCTCAGTACAAGCTACAAAGCCCATGAAATATTTACATAAAGTTCTGTGAATTATAATTAATTTACAGATGGGTTTGATTCCTTTTAACAGCAAAGATGAAAAGAAGCACCAAGGACACCATTATTCACTTTGCAATAGTCATGAAATCTTCAATCACAGAAAAAATTTCATAGTTTAACCTTTCTTATGCAAAGGGTTCCATTAGAAGAACAACTAATAGCATCTGATTCTCATTTAAATGAGTCATACAATTATGGACGAACATCAAGGAGCAGAATGGGCTAGGACTTGAGGATGGTCTTGGCCTTTGGATAGGCTCTAAAAGTATGAAAACTCTTAACAACTGTAAACAGAGATGAGAGCTTTATTATATGTTCAGAAGAGTATAACACCACTGCCTTTATGTGAAAAGTCAGTCCATGCTCCAGTTTTTGAATTGGAAATGGCAACATTCATTCCCAATACAGGCAAAGAGGATGGAAGGGAATAAACTTTGCTCTTTATAATCTGCATTGCACAACATGGTTTTTTTTTATATTTTCACAGTAAACATGTACACAAAAAGAAGGCAAAAAAACCCCAAAACCAAAAACAACCAAAGACTGAGAAGCAATGCAATTGAATTAACTATTTGCCCACAGGAAAGCACAAGTCTTTCACAGCTAAGGAATTCAGATCTGGGGATCTGCAGTACACACAGAAACACAGTTCATATTAATGAACGCAGTGTGAGAACCAAAGGACTGGAATATAAAAAATAAAAACAAACAAAAACAAACAAAAAACCACCATACTTTCATGCCATTTTGAATGCACAGACTGAAATCTTACTGCTGCTCTTTGAGGTTCACAAAGAGCAATGGGCAAATGCAAGATCCTGCAGATGAGCATGAAACAGACCAAAAAGCTCTGCATCAGTTTTGCATCGAACAGACATCCAGTTTAGTTTTCTGTGCCTCCAGCTACTCAGAGCATGTGGGGATGGCACCTGGATAAATCATCGCATTCCTAACCTGGCAGCAAAGGAATATGTTCCCCATGAGGAAAAGGAACAAAAGCAAAAATCTGATTCTGGCTGAAAATGACACTTAATTCCTGCATTTAGCACTTCAGTTTAGCAATTTTTGCATCTACGATTGTATTAAGAAAGAGCAACTGTATTACTTACAGTAATCTTGTTTTAACATTTTAAGTGACATGTGGTTTGTGTGGGTGCTTGTAACTCTGCATACTTGTATGCAAACAAATGGAAGAAAAGACTGAACACCTGCCAAACCGAAAAGGAAATAAACAGCAGGGAATTAAATGGGTTTTTTTCAGACTTCTAAGAAACAATTATAAGGAAGAAAAAGTAAAACTCAAAAGCACAAGAAAGCACTTAGCAGTAACTGATGCTTCTTGAGACCTGTATCACGTTAAAGGATCTGTCCAGGTGTATCCAACTTTATTGTATTATTGTAAATTCATAGATTTTTAAGGCCAGGAGGGATCATTAGTTATGATCATCCATTTTCGTCTACCATGGGCTATAAAGAATTTCTGCCAATGAGGCCTGAATAAAACCTGACACTTAATGAAGCAGGAGAGCATCTTTTAGGGCACAGCCAATTTCCACATAAAATATTTGATCCTGCTTATTCTTGGGAAAACTATGCCAGCTGTATAGATTCTTGTGCACATTGCAACTATATTCATTACAGGGCTGTCAGGAGAAATTCTCTCCCATGCAGAGTACCTGCAGAGAAACAGGAAGCTTAGATGGGATTTCAGCAGTGGTCAGGGTCTCTTCAATGGCATAAATTTTATCCAGTTCCAGTGCATATTTACATTAAAAGCCGTAATCTACAGGGAAGTCAGCAATGATTGTCACTAGTCATTGCAAGGTTTTATTGACATACAAGAGAAAGAAATCAAATCAACATAAAAACAATGTTTAACATGAAAGAATGGAAAAGAAAAAAAGAAAAAAAAAACAATGCTCTAAATCATTAGAACAGGAAGGGCCAAGAAATGGAAAAACACTGTGTAATGAGCAGCCCAGCTAAGACCATAGCACAGTTTGGTGCTTCTGTTGCTGGGTTTAATAGAGTCCTATCCACAGCCCTTTCACCCTGCATGTCCTTTCTAGGTTCTCTGGTCCAGGTTCTCACCAAACAAGAAACCATTTGCTTGTCCACCAGCCTCCTCTTTCATCAGCAGAAAGCCAAGAGGGGATTACCACATAATTGCTGGTTCAGCTTGTGTGTTGCACATAGGTACAATAAATGGCTCATTGGTGAACTAAGTTCAGAGATGTGGGAAATTTTATTTAGCTTGAATAAACAACAAGCCTCAACATTTTGTTTCTTTGTTTCCACACCAAACTCCTCCCTTCTCAGCAACAGAACCTTCCTTAAAACTCCTTTAATTCAGAGAACAGCAATCATGGCTATGACCCTCAAACATGTGATTTAGCTGTAATACAGAGCAGCTATAGGATAGCTCAGGGGAGAATGATGTAATAGACAATAGACAAGAGGTGAAGTATACTCAAAAGCGGGGAAAAAATAAAAATAAAAATCATAACAGCCAAGTCTTTTTTTCTTCTTGACCGTGCCAATCTCACTCAGGCAAGAGGGTACAATAATCTCTGAGGGTCTGTGTAGCAATTGTTTCAGGAATTTTCATTTTACCTCAAAACCCCACACAGGGGTCTACCTCAC
This sequence comes from Scytalopus superciliaris, assembly GCA_013400415.1. Lineage (NCBI taxonomy): Eukaryota > Metazoa > Chordata > Aves > Passeriformes > Rhinocryptidae > Scytalopus > Scytalopus superciliaris. Next base: position 132,817 of record VXBX01004180.1, on the reverse strand, counting down.
ATTGAAAGTTAAGCACTCTGACTTTCTCTTCAAGGAAAAGCACTTCATCTGGGAATAACAACCCCTACATGAATGGGTTTTGTATACATGTAATATAGGCCAAATTTCTGTCTCCTATCTGAGAACAGATGTTATCCTGCTGTGACTAGAGGCAAAAAATGAGAGAGAAAAAATAAAGAAAAAGTGACAAGAAGCCACAGCAATTTTCCCCTAAACTGTGAAGGTTGTTCTTTCACCTTTGCAAATAGGTTGCATTTTTGTTAGCCTACTGTTACTACTCTGTGCTCTGCATGTATCTCACCAGGATTTTAAATATCCACTACTGTATTTTTGAAATGTTTTGAATTACATGAATATTTTCACTGAAAAGCATGTCTGAAAACTAAGCTACTTCTGAAGCTCAGCATGGAAAGACT